>JADLZN010001261.1:0-73962 GCA_018155175.1 Sinocyclocheilus anophthalmus
TAATGATCTTTGAAAAACCATGATTGTGAACATACAATTACTTTGTCTTGAGCTAATTATGCAACTGTGGTAGTGTTTGTTGATTGGTGTTTATATTTGTTCAAGCTTGAAACCTTATTGCCTTTATTTTCTAATATATATTTCTTATTACAGATAAGAACAAAGATTAAATTTTAAGAAGGGTTGCTTATATGAGAGCATATAGTACATCTGAAACTGCTGAGGCTGGGAATGTTTTTGACTATATTACCGACCAGGTATATTGTTCTCAGCGTACTGTCATTCTTAAAAAGGAAACAAATCATCAATCATCATTTGCTTTGTGTGTGTGTGGTGTGCGTTTGTGTGTGGGTGGTGTTGTGTGTGTGAAATATTTAACATTGTTGTTATTCAGATCAGCTGCTATGAAGACAACTGAAATCTGAGTGTCTAGACCAGCAAAGGAAGAGTAGTATATTTTCATGTTGTATCACCCTGTCTAGAGATTTTTTGAATCAGGCCTAATGGATGGTGATTTGTCACTCTTGGAAGAAAAACGTTAAGCAGTGTCCATTTCAGCTGTCATTTATGCTTTCTTCAGTCATTCATGTAACAATCTGTTATTGAATTTTGTTTTCTGTTTCTAGTTTTTTTTTATTCCAAAGCTTCAGTCTTTGGTGCAAAATATGTATGCCAGATTAGGCCGGTTATCGAGTTCGCTACTTTTTTAGGCACCGACCAAATTCCTTGATTACATCCGAGTATCAAAAACGTCTTTGTCCGTTCGTCCAATTTCGATACCTAAGGGGTTATCTCAATCAGCGTCATGATCCATAAGCCTGCAGCACTACGGTGTGTTCGACTAGAGGCCCGCGCAGATCGAGCATCCGCGATCGCGATTGAAGGGCACGGCGCAGTCTGCTCTCTTTAGCTCTGTTTACGTAATACTAACTGGTGGTCTTCATACTAACGTTACACCCGAAAGCGCGTGTTTATGTGGACCATTCATGCAAACCTGTAGCATCATGCTACCTACGACAATAAATAAGATTTATATTCCGCTTTTACTCAAAACTCACTTTAAACCACCATCGAGTGTTTGTAATAACTTCCGATTGCCGTCTTAACAGGGCCGGATTTACGCATTGCTCAAGACATTGAGCAAATAAATATAACAAACAATAGGGTAAAAAATGACAAACTATTTCCATGTCTTCCACCTTTTTTATGTAGACTACGGAAATCAGGCTTTCTTTTTCCCAGTCTCTCTCACAGACGCACACAGTGCAGACACGCGGAGACGCGAACAGAAACTTCTTGTCAGCGCTGCAGCACGAATTTATCGGTAAAATAGTTTTGCAGCTGAAAAGCTACGTGACATTTCTCAGTAGCGAGGTTCATGAAGGAGTTTAACTTAAAGATTCGCCATTAGTAGACGCTGCTGCTGAACGCTGCTGAGAGACGCATAGACGCACTTAATCTCTCTCTCTCCCTCTCTCTAATAACCGTATTAGACTGCATTAATAACTGCGTTAGCCTGCATATCAATGGCTCAAGCCTCTGTTATCAGCTCTAAAATGACATTTTGGAATTCGCAACGGAAGGTTTGGGATGAGGTGCGTAAAAATTTAGTTCAACACATGAGATTTCAGGACGGAAGCATGTCAGATGTCTTGAAACAAATCATCTGAACAACTGATGTGTGATTGTGACTCTAGGCTGTTAAAATTATTAGAGAAATATTGCACTCCTGGAGGTGGTTATGTGGCCATGACTATATGGCAGGTGTGGCGAACGTCGGTCCTGGAGAGCCGCAGCCCTGCAGAGTTCAGCTCCAACCCTAAACAAACACACCTGAACAAGCTAATCAATGTCTTAAGGGTTACTAGAAAGTTACAGGCAGGTGAGTTTTAATTAGGGTTGGTGCTGTACTCTGCAGGGCTGCGGCTCTTCAGGACCGGAGTTCGCCACCGCTGCTATATGGTATGGTCTTTCTCATTTCTCAAACAAATTAAGAACTACATTAAATTTTTATTGACTGAACGCAAGCGCTTATTCCGAAAGAAAACACTGTATCGGTTTCCACTGATTAAGAAATATTTTTGTTTGCTTGGGTGGTAATATTAGGTCTATTATATTAACAGGGAAGGGGGCCCAAAAATGTTTTTTCTGCGTCACGAAAATAGGTAAATCCGGACCTGCCATCTAATGTGTGTTTTGGCCATGTAATGTTGCTGAAATTAAATATGTTATTACCTCTGAGTCAGAGCAGCGATCATGGAAGAGAGAACATAGGCAGACAGCGCTGGAAGCAGCTAATGCTCATCAGGTTGTGTAAATCAGTGGAAAATGAATAGAAATGATATTTCTGTCTGAGCTATGTGTTTTAAAACGAACACACACTAGTGTGAATGTAGCCTAACAGATGTGTAAACTGAAGACTATTTTAGCTTTATTAAAACTATTTTGCACTGATTTGTGTTGGTTACATTTTGTTCCTTTGTGTAGTGGCTCAAAGAGTCTTAGAGTTTGTATAAACATCAACAAGCTGAAAAATAAAGCCAAAGTTTTTTTTTTAGATAATGTAATCTTGTTAAAATTGATTTCATAAAATTGTTATCGAAAAAAGTATCGTTCAGGAACCGGTATCGAAGTCAAGGTATCGGTATCGCATCGATAATCAAAAAAATTTGATCGATAACCCAGCCCCATCCAGCAGTTAGGACTACTGGCTGTGCCCGTCTCTCCGGAACTGCACCGACGCTCAGCCCCTCCATCAGCCCTCCATCTGCTCCTTCGGATCCACCAGCTCTGTCTTTATCATCTTCAAACTTTGAAAAACAAAGTGCATAAGTGAATAGCTTGTGTGTGTGCAGTCTTTTTTATGTATTTGTTTTCTTCAGAAAATTGCATTGTAATTTTTATTTATTCACTGATGTAAAATTCTGTACTTTTTTAGTAAGGCCGGTATAACTGAAATGTTCTACAAATGAAAAAGATAGCTCTGCCATAGCTTTTCAATCTTTTTTTATTTATGTTTTTTTATAATGTATTAAAATGTACTTGAGTATGTTTGTAGTAATACAAATATACTATAAACATACTTGTATTTCAAGTGCATTTTTAATACATATAATAGTATGTTTTGTTTTGTTTTTCACATATGCTGCTGTCCTTTTTTAGTGTACTTTATGAATATTTGTAATGTACACAACAATATATAATACATTAAAGTTTTCTAGATATCAAAGTGTGTACGTGTGTGTGTGTATATACTGAAAGAAGCAGCTTTATAATATACTAGTAGTGTAATGCTAATTCATTTCCAATGAGCTGAAATACAATTGAAATATACTTGAAGTACATAAAAACGATGCTTCAATTAATGAAGTATTAAAAGGACATTTTAAATGTATTTTAAGAAATACACTTAAATTGCACTAAATATACTTAAAGTGGTTCCATTTTAACACAATTTAAATATATTTCTTTTTCCCCTGGGCATATATATTCATATCTGCGGTCCTTGATTATGATTGGCTGATCCAGATTCAAGGACGCTGTAAAATATTCTATAAACATACACTTGTGACTCCAGTTGACAGGTGCAGGTGCTCAGTACTCAGGTGAAGGTGGTTGCGGTGATTGGGAGGTGACTGAGTCTGGCCGATCTGTGACACCAGTATTGTGTCTCTGTGTTTCTGAGTTGCTTGGCAACTATTCTGCGAAACATTGCTAAAGATCAATATTGCTTGACAGAAAGATTATTATTCATTAACAGTAAATCATAAAATGTTGTTGTGATATGTAATAACAGTTTTATAAAAGCAATAAACCTGTGAAGCCACATTGTGCTTAACAACACCCCTTAGTGATAGTATTATAGATATTATGCTAATAAAGTGAATCACCATATCAACAACATTATCAATGATTAATTACACAGAACTCCAAAATAATAACATTAATAATATATTGATCATTACTATTATTTACACTTCTTATATCCATCTATAGTATTGTTTCATCTGCTTTGCAATTTCTCCTGTCTTGTTTTCATCCACATATGAATTTAAGTATGGGTCACTTTAATGCCTCAACATTTTTTCATGTCCTTTGAATTTTTGGATTGTTGTTTTTAGGTCCACATTGAAAATCCACTAAGTGGTTTTGTGTATTTTGTATTTATGTTCAGCCTTTTGGAACTTTAAACATTAAAGTTTATGGTCCATAAAGGTTTCTCTCCATTCTTTCAAGACAAATGAGGGTGTTCTGGTGTTTTCAGTTTGTTATCAGATAGGCAGGTTTACTTGCTTTCCATTAACAGTGCTATAATAACTGTTGCTGTAATCCTCTAATTAAACATTGTGATCATTAAAAGATCATATTTTACATTTATTAGTTATAATAGAACTTGTATCAGATCAGCATGAAAGAGGGATTACAATCAGCAGCTACGGTTGTTGCGGTGGAAGCAATTTGTACTATGACACCTCAACACAGCCTCTTAGAACTACACAGCTCAGCGGGATCATATTCACAAACAATCACCGCACACACACATACCAAATGGCAATTCTCACTCTTCACCAAGTCTGGCAGACATTGAGCTTCATCAGGGCTCACACCTGCTACTACACACATATTAAGACATTGTTCTCTCTCTTACATGCACAAACATACATTCACACCTTTTTTCACACGGTGCTCACTATTTAGCAGTTGCATTGGTATTAAAGTAATTGCTCCTTGTATGATTGATGATTGAGGAATAAACCTGCTCTTTCCTTCCCCGTTTCACTGCACTTTTCTCTGGAATATGATTCTCTCACGAATACCAGCATGAACCTTTCTGTCCTCTAACTGAACCAGCACCTTTTTATCGTCAAATTGCTCTGCCTTTTTTTTCTACTTTTTTCCCCTATATTGCTGTAACAGACGACTAACAAATACTCATTAGTTACAACAACATACACAGTCTAAGAGTGTCCCAAGGGATTGTGTTAGGTTAAAAAAGGTTTGTTGATTAATCCTGCTAAGTGATAACAGTGTAAGTTTTATATCTTTCAAACGCATTCTTTTTGTCTCTCTGTACGTCTGGATTAGAGTAAGTAACTCTGAAAGCTTTTCTCAGATCTCTGCCAGCTGTGATATCCCACTGCCACACTGTCCTATATACACACATGACCAAACGAGAGCATGCAGTCACATACACATCTGAATAAGCACTGCAGATAAAAAGCATTGGGGGTGTCATCTGTGACTCTGCTCTGTGTTGTTATTATTAGTGAGGCTTGTAGGGCAAGCAAATCTTTAAACCTAACTATTAAACTTTGGTGCTATGGGTATAAATTATACTTCAATATGGGCAGCTTGTTAAATAGAGGTGTGCTATTAATTTCCTAAGCATCAGACTGACAGTTTTCACGTGGCAGACAATTAAATAATTAAATGCCCATAGACCTTAGTTTCAAACCGCCTGGAGCCCCCAGCACTGCACATTTTGCATGTCTCCTTCATCTAACACACCTGATTCAGATCACTATCAATGCCTAAACATAGCGCCTAATGAATCTGAGGTGGTCAGGTGGTCAGAAAATTCCCAGTTCACAAGTTTTCCTTTATACGAGTTGTGGCCATAAAGTGCTTTACAAGTTGGTATCTCATAATACAGTAACTTGTACCACCCCACCTGACCACCTCAAATTCATTAGGTGCTATGTTTAGGCATCGATAGTGTGATAGTTTCCAGTCCAAGGGTGTGAACAGCTCCAAGTAGAACGTCATGTGTTGTCATCTCGAAATTACAGTAATGGCGACATGGCATGAATGCAGCATTATGCTATAGGCTGGAGATGACAACACATGATGTTCTATTTGGAGCTGTTTGTGTCCTCGGACTGGGAATTATGCATTTCAATAGTACCATTATCAACGACTAAATGAATCTGCAGTGGTCAGGTGGTACAGCGGTCATATGTAGGAGTTCTCATCTTACAAGCTGTGATTGCGAGGACATGAATGCCTTTTACATGTTGAAACCTCGAAATTACAGTAATTTCAACATGACATGAACGCAACCTATACAAAATGTGCAGTGCTGGGGGACCTCCAGTACAGGTTTGAAAACACTTGCCATAGACCAGGGGTGTCAAACTCAGTTCCTGGAGGGCCACAGCCCTGCAGAGTTTAGTTTCAGCCCTGCTGCAACACACATACCATGTAATTTTCAATACGCATGAAGAACTTGTTAATGGATTAGGTGTGTTTATTCGGGTTGTATCTAAACTCTGCAGGCTGTGCCCTCCAAATTGAGTTTTACACCCCTACTATATCCCGAAACTGAGGAAGACTCAGCCATATCTGGGGCCAGAATATCAAGAGAAGTGGGAGTGTGGTTTCTTAACTGGGCCTCAGTAAGAAACCATCCAGAAACACTGAAATATTCTCTACCCATACACCCTACAATCGCAACATGTAAATAAAAACTCAGCATCTAGAGAAAGCACACTGGGTTCTGCAAGTAATTCCCATTAATTTCCCCTTGGGAAATTGATTTTTAAGATCACTTGGTAACACTTTAGTATAAAGAACACTTATTCACTATTAACTACTCACTTTTTCCCTCATAAATATGCTATTTGCTGCTTATAATAGTTTATAAGGTAGTTGTGTTGTGTATGAGTAGGGATGTAGAGATAGGTCATGTATAATCAGGGCTTAATAGTGCCTTAATTGTACTAATAATGGGCTATATTCTAGTGTTATTCTAGTAATAAGCAACTAGTTAAGAAACCCTAAAATAAAGTGTTACCGATAACTTATACACATTTAAAGACAGATACACAAGCTCTGAAGTTGTTAACATAATCATAATCGGGTCTCCCTATACGCACTCAAACTACATAAATGTTTTTAAGTATGCATATTTTGCAATAAATCTTTTTTTTTGCACTCAAGATTTGAACTTAAGTGTCAGAAGTGTAACATAAGTGTCAGAAGACTCACAAAGTCATCATATATTTGTGATTGACAGCTTTAGGTAAATGGTTAATCCTGTCCCTCCAAACCTCCCTCCCCCCCTCTCTCTCTCTCTCTCTCTGAACTGTTGAGTTTTGTTTAGTCCAGCTGGGTTCTTTTCTCTTGTGTTCGAAGTTTTTGATGTTTCTTGCTGACCCAACTTCCTTCATGCGATTGTTGTGTGTGTGTGTGTGTGTGTGTGTGTGTGTGTGTGGAGGTGTGTGTCACGTCCAGTGTTTGCTATTTTGTGTGATGTCAGTCAGTGTTGGTGTGAATGGGGTGTGGACAGTGTGTCTGAGTGTGTGTCTCTGTGTGTTCAGAGCATGTATACATGGCTGTATTGGGCAGGGTAGAAAAATTCCTCCCTTACCATTGTCAAAAAGATGCCTGTATCAGATGCACACATTTAATATTAAAATTGCTTTATTTTATTAAGATGCAGTAAATATAAACCAATTTAAATTGTACACTAAGCCCAAACCATTTGTGAAGAGCCACAATGAGTGAAAAGGATAATACGGTAGCCTGGTCTTATTCACAATCCTACTCACATTTAATCTAAAATTAAACATTCGTCCAAAGAATGAAAAGTCCACCTGTGAAATGACTTTGCTTTTCATTTTTTTCAGCTATTCACATCTTACCTTCCAACCAGGGAGACCAGGATCAACCAGGATCAATGGACTACAAATAACACAGCCTTCCAAAAGATCCCAATGTTAGGAAAGTGGCTGTTTATTTTCATGCGAATGTCTCAGTAGAGCATTGTTTGTTTGTTTGGTAGATTTCATTGCTCCAGGATTCTTTGGTTAACCAGTCACAACTTGTCTGACTCTTGTTTTTTTTTTTTTTTTTTTAGAATATAGGACCCAACAGAAATGTTGCAACTTGTAAATAACCAGGTTCAAGTCTAATCTGTGATTAGTGATTTTTGATATGTCAGGCAATATTTTCCGCAAAATGGTTTATTGCTATTTATGCATCAGTAAATCAAGTCAGTGACTAAATGGTCAATTTCACATTGTTCCTCCTAGTAGCATAAAAAAAACACCTGTTATTCAAATTGTGATTACAGAAAGCGAGCAAAGAATGAATTTAAAATTCATTACATAATTTATGATCGGCGGGGCTTTCAGTCACTTCAATTCAGCGCAAGCATTCTGCAAGTTCTGCATTCAGTGACACTGTCTACACTGCCCAATAAAGTTATTTTTTATGTCATGTTTGCACTGTGTTAGCTATGATGAAAGTATTTGTGAGTGCAGAAATCAAGGTGCAGTGGAAAGCTCTTTTGTGCACTCAACAGACATAATGTGCCACACAGGAACCTTTTATGAAAAGAGATTAAATGTTATAATCGAAATGTCTAATTATTATTTCATCTTGTTCCACATGTAATACATATTTAATATGCAAAGATGATACCCAATCATAACACTGTGTGTTTACATTGTGTTATGTAACATTGTGTAACACAGTGTAACATTGTGTTACACTGTGTGTCTTACAAGTCTTAAAGAGGACACACCACTTTAATCAGAGTGTTTAAATAAGAGGGCTAAAATCAGAATGGCCTTTTATTTCTAAATTATGGCAGTTTTGATTAAAAAAAAACACCTCTGAAACATTATAAAATTTAAAAAATTTGGATAAAAAAGGAGTGACTAATTGACGTGCCTCCACACAGAATTTAATTAATTAATTAATTAATTAATTAAATCGTTCCCCTTTAAAGAAATAGTTTGCTCAAAATGAAAATTCTGTCCTTTTCTTCTAAACCAAAATTTCTTGAAAATATTCCGCTCCATAGCTCTCAAAT
This sequence comes from Sinocyclocheilus anophthalmus, assembly GCA_018155175.1. NCBI lineage: Eukaryota > Metazoa > Chordata > Actinopteri > Cypriniformes > Cyprinidae > Sinocyclocheilus > Sinocyclocheilus anophthalmus. The sequence goes on from JADLZN010001261.1 coordinate 8,819, forward strand.
ATCATTACAGTTTTTCTGGATTGCTAAAACACTAAACCCCAATCTCTGATCCAAATTCTCACTAGCTTAATCCAATTTGTCGAATAAAGCACTCTTTCTGCTAACCTTAAACACATTCAGGCAGTTAGGCTCTATTTGCAAATCTCATGCACTCTTTTTGTAAAACTCTAAACACATTCTCATTCACTTAAACACGTATCACACTGTGATGTGTTTGTGCTGCAAAAGTTAAACACAACTAAAGCACCGTTGGCATCGTTTACACACAACGATTCAAAACTGTTCACACTTGTTTCTAAATATGTGAACGTACAAAATATAAGCCAGTTCAAAGTGCACAGATGGCATGTGACTGAAATGATGATACGAACAATAGATGGAAGCAATCTGAGAAGGAGAGGAGGAAGAGTAAATGTAAGAAGTGGAGGATGAGGAGAGAAAGAGTAGGGTTTAGAGGGTGTTATCAAGGCTGGATCTGTCAGATCAGAGGGGGTTTTCTCTTTGTCTAGCAAAAAAGACTACATTACATGTGATGTGGACAAAGTCCTCAGGCCAGACTCAAGCACAAAGACATGATGCTGAGACCTTGGGGGTTTGTGGTTTGTATTTCTTAAAAAAAAGTTAACTGACTTGTGGCCAAGTATGGTGTCCCATACTCTGAATTTGTGCTCTGCACTTAACCCATCCAAGTGCACACACACAGCAGTGAGTACTGAACACACTGTGAAGTAAATACACACCTGGTCAGTGGGCAGCCATTTTTGCTGTGGCACCTGGGGAGCAGTTGGGGGGGATCGGTGCCCTGCTCAAGGGTCTCACCTCAGTCATGGGGGATTGTGTGAATTGACGCTGTCAATTCACACAATCTGTCTGTCTGCTGCACTCCCCATAATGGGGATTGTTATGTGGTGCATTTTGGCTGCACACACCGCCGCAGTTCCTCCTGAGGTGGTGGCGTCCACTGCAGAACCTCCAGAGGCAGAGGCATCTGCTTCAGCTCCTCTCATGGCAGTGGCACCCACTTCTGAACTCTTTGTCTGTCATTTAATGACCATGGAGGTCATCCCTGAATTCTCTGTCTGCCATGTCATGGCCAAGGAGCCTGTCTGTGAACCCTCTGACTGTCCTTTCATGGCCAAGGAAGCCATCTGTGCACTCTCTGCCTGTCCAGCTACGGCCAAGGAGGCCATTTATGAACTCTCTGCCTGTCCCGAATTCCCACCAAGCCTCACTCTCCCACCTCATCTCCTCAGCTACCTCTCTTCCTAGGCCCCATTTCCGCTGGTTCCTGTCTTGTCCCTCAACTCATCCTCTGTTTGAGGTATGCTGTGTGGATTCACTGTGGGACGTCCAGTCTCCAGCTACATCATGGTTTTGGAGGATCCCCAGTCTCCACCTCCAGCCTCCGAGTCCTGTACTCCACCTCAGCCCTTCGACCTCCTTGTCTTGCCTTGTTTTTTGCCCTGTTCCCTTGCCTAGATGTTCTTTGTGTTTTGGCTTTAATAAATAGTTAGCTGCATTTAGCTCCTCTGCTTCGACAACACATAACAATGGGTTTGCTTTTTTTCTGATATTACTGCAGCTATTACTGCTAGTTTGTTTCCTTGGGTCACTGATTAGGAATTCAGATTTGAAATATCAAACTTATTTACTAATATTTGTTTAGCTAGGCATCTTTTGTATGTATATATATGTGTGTGTGTGTGTGTGTGTGTGTGTGTGTGTGTGTGTTGTTGTAGTTGTTAGGTATCAGATGCGACTCAGACAAGTTAAGATTCAATCAAGAACATGGTTGAAACACAAGGAGCCGAATTCCACAAAGAAGCCGGAGACAACAGGATGTTCATAAATCAGACCCTAGCACTAGCCAGTCTGAAGCAAGCCTAACCAACCAATTCTTTCACAGAACAGCTAGCAACATTAAACAAAAGAAGACTTATTGATAAACCCAAGCCCAGGTCCGTGTGATAGAGGGGGACCTGGGGACTGGGGCAGAGCCGGCGGGATGGGGACCCAGGGCAGAACCAGTGGCAACCACAGCGGTGTGTGTGAAGCTGCTGCCTTGGAATGGGCAATGGCGGGCTCCGCCGCCTCGGGGGAACTGTGAGCAGGCACCGCCGCCTCGGGGGAACTGAACTGTGAGCGGACACCGCCGCCTCAGGGGAACTGTCAGCGGACACCGCCACCTCGGGGACCCTTGAGCATACACCGCCACCTTGGGGGCCTTTGAGCGGAACACCGCCGCCCTCGGGGGAACTTTGAGCGGACAACAACCGCCGCTCTTTGGGACCGTGAGCCTAACACCGGCCGCCGTCGGGTCACTGTGAGCGGACAACCGCCGCTTCTGGATCCTTGTGAGGGTACAACCGCTGCCTCTGGGGAACTGTTAGCGACACCGCCACCTTGGGGAACCTGATGAGTCTTTGACAAACGCCGCTCGGGGAACTTTGAGCGACACCCGCCGCTTTCTGGAGCCTGTTATCGGGAACCGCACCCGGAGGATCGTGAGCGGGCACTGCCGCCTCGGGAGGATCGTGAGCGGGCCTCCATGCTGCGTCTCAGCCCAGGATGCCAAGAGAATGACCCCCAGAACCTGGAAGTGGCCGGCACGACCTGAGGAGGTTCTGGAACAGCAGCCCAGATTGGGAGGGGGGCACCCTCCAGCAGCTCCACCTCCCTTAAATAGATGATGTGGTCGACCATCTCCCAATAGGACCACGTATCTAGCTCCCCCAGCTCCTCCCAGTTGATGAGCTCGTACAGGCCCGCTATAAACAGGTGGATGAGGGTGTTCTCCTCCAGCCCGATCTCCTGGCCTGCATCGAAGAGGTCCTCGGCGTACAGCCCAAAGGGGTGATTATCCTGTGTGCAGGGATGTGGCCCATTGGCAAAGGTATGGATCCTCGGTTGTCCGGGAGCTGGGTATAAAAAATCCCCATCGCCGCTGAGTCTTCAAATGGCTCGTTTGTACTGTCACGGTCTGAAAGAGGCGAAGACTCATGTGCAGGCAGATGGGGTGTCTTTATTTATAACTCACAAAAAACAAACAAAAACACAACTGAAACCACCCCGAAGGGGAAAAAGCCAGAGTAACATAAATGCTCACCACGAGACATAAACTGAGCACAGGGCAGCCACAAATCAAAGGCATGACCCGATACCTATGTGAGACAAACGAGTCCAGAACAGAAAACACAGGGAGCTTATAAGGGAGAGGCAATCAGGTAAACCAGCTGGGACAAATTAATCAATAATAAGGTGATGAGAGAACAGGTGAGTGGAGTGAAGGTAAAGGAGTCCGGGAGGATGGGAAATGGCGACCTCTGGTGGTGAGAGGGAGAAACATCAGACCCAGACCCCTGACAGGTTCATATTCATGTTTAGTATGTGTGTATTTCAATCTTCTTGCTTGAAACATCCAATCAATTCTTTGTCAAATGTATCATATTCTTGTTATATAAATCATGTTCAAAATTATATTCTGCAAGAGCGGGAAAATTCGAACCATGTGACTGATGGGATGACATGTTGATTTATGTATTGGGAGGAGAAACATACAACACCCCGAGCTAAGACATTGTCTAATTGGTCAAGACAAGATTTGGGATGTGTCCAAAAGCCCAGTTTAATACTCAGGACACCATCAAATTATGCTTCTAGTGTTTTGGTCAAAGCTTTTAGCCACCGCATTTTGACGCTGCTTTTTAGCGCTCTGTGAGCGTGCTCTGGCTTACACACCAGTAGCTCCTCTAAAACCATTAGGAGAAAACCCATCTAGTCTCGTTACTCTTTTCGTTCCTAATACTTTAGTTTATTTTCTTTTCTGTTGGGAGTTGCGTGTTCTCAAGTAAGTTTTGCCGCAAATCTGTGTCTCCAAAGTCACCCCGAGTCTGTGACCGCCTCAAAACTTCAACCAGCCAACAACTCTGCATCTTCAGCCAACGCCCAACCACTGGCTTCCCAAGACGTCACTTCAACGACTACTGAACTTCCAGCCAATCAGCAACCTTGGGAAACCCCCTTTTCTGCAATGAAGACAACAGAGGGAACCCCCCCTACACAGGCAATGCAAGTACCTCCAGACTGGTGCATTTAATATAAATTTTAACCTCATTGAGGAACTCAATTCGAGGGTTGATTAAGTGATTGATGGTTGTTCAGGTCTATTCAATTGCACATATTGATATAAACTTGGGATTTCACATTTTCAGCCTCTTAAACTCATTATTTTATCACTTTCTCTCTTCCTGCTACTTGTGTGAATGTGTGAGTGCGTGTGTTTATGTGTTAGATTAGTTTGTCTTAGATTTATCCAATAAAGCCTTTTTTATATTGAAAAGAGAAGTATCTTGTGTTTTGTGCTTAAAAGTTAATGTCTTAAACTGCCAATCTTGATACTGTGCTAATTAATAGTGTTTTCACTATACATTGAATATTAATATCCATTGCAGAATTTATGTTATACGGCTCGTTCAATGAATCGCTGACCAACTCATTGTATATATGTGTGTATTGTATTTAATATAGTATTTTTAATAGTATATATATTATATTTCTAAATACTCAAAAGTACAACTTTCTAAGATGCTCTCTCATAACTCATAATATGTTGACCATCATGCTTTTGTGATTCTGCTGAAGTTTAGCACTATTCCACGAGAGAATTAACTTCTTGTCATTCAAGGCCACGATAGTGACTCATAAATAGTAAAGTATATGTATATGTCTGATGCATAAATAGGGTTCTGGTTATAATAGTCATAGAGCTGCCATATACAGATAAGTTGATGCCATCTAATGAATTTCCTCATCCAGCCTGAGTGTAGCGTATTAGCTACCACCACAGGGGCCGAATTATGAATGTGATGACGTCAGTCTTTTCAGAGTTTAAAACCATCAAGATGAATTTACACAAAATACTCCACCAGAAATAGTTTAGTAAGCAAGCTAACAGTTTTGGGATATAAAACTAGTAACTGTTAAGATATACTATTTTACAAGATTTTAGTTTTTTCTTTGATAAGCAATATATAATAAATATAATAAAATATATTAAACATGCAGGCATCAGTTAACCCTAGAAAGCATAGCTAATGTTCTTGTACACTTAGGCACACATTATTCATAACACAGCTTCTTCTGACAATGAAAATAAATGTGAATAATTATTAGATTGTGTATTGGTGTGTGTGTGAGTAACTGTAATAATTATAGAATTAATTGTTACGGATCACAGCATCTTCTTAGTGACAGTTTGTTATTTATTTTCTTACTAAATATAATTCTAAAAATGCATGATATTTAGTGTTGCCTAGTTACATTGTAGTTACATAGATAACAGGTTAGAAAAACAACAACGTATTATATTTATTTATTTATCTGGACCAGCCTATGCATTTGTGGGTTAAATTTATTTGAGAAATAAATAAATACCATAGACAGGGCAGAAGAAGCTACTTGTGTGGAAGGTTTAAACTGTTGTCTCCAGTGACGTGCTAAGATGATTAAGAATGCTCTGTTGAGATAGACAGAAATGTATGGCTTTAACGCTGTTAATTGCCTGTATTACTTTGGGCAGGGAGGGTTTAGCTGGGAGGATTCAGTGGTCACTAGTATCCACAGCGCAATAACTCAAATAGAGTGAAGAGGAAAGAAACTCTCAGTAGTTGGCAAGGACATACAAACAGACTAATTATCACATCTCGTTAAGTGGTAATTGCCACCGTGAGAAGATGCTTGTCTGCACTATGCAGAACCCCCCCCCCCCACACACACCCACTTTGCATTGCGGTTTTCCGGGACTCTCTATAGGCATATGGTTTTTAATACTGCACAAACCTGTTTTTTCTATCGCCCTACACCAGACCCTACAACATAAACTACACCTACCCCCTTACAGAAAACTACTGCATTTTTGGCATTTCATTAACACCGTTTTGTTGTTTTTTAAGCCTTTGTTTTACGATGACACAGGAATGTTCTCTAACCATGTTTACTTACAGACATTTCATGGCATTTCTGCTGATAGTGAGTCATTAGGTAGTGTGATGAAAAAGGAAAGGGGCCACTTTCAAATGGAGAATAAGCATCTTATTTGCTTAACATTTCAATGTTACTTTGTTAGTCCTACTTAAAAATGGTTCCAGTTCCATTTTAACTGTATACTACAGCGCAACGTTTTAAAATATATATAAGATATTTCAAAGGCATTTAAACTACTGACCAATTTAAACTGAACTCAACTGAAAAGGCTCTTTTCTGAATTTAGAACGCACTACAGTCACAACAGCAGACACACTATTTATGCAGCTCACGAGACCTTGAAATGCTCATCAGGAGTTTTAAGACGACATCTACCCACAGTTGTAATAATGTGCATGGAACACACTGTTAGGGCTGTTTTTCACAGAACATCTTGATACTAAAAGCATGCCTGAAAATTCAGAAATTATGATCAAACTGAAAAACAGGTTTTTGGAGTAAGCAGTTATAAACAATACAATACGTCCTTCCTGACCCTTAATGTATACGCCTAGACATGAACATTTTAGAGAAGAAAGCCTAAAATGATTCTTATGTGTTGATAATAGAATTTCCATAAACAGTTTCCAATAAAGCAAATATCAATATTCCCTCTCATTATCTTTTTTTCTAAACCATCAATCAACCAATAACATCTCAGATTCAGGTCACACAAGGAAACACAACTTGAAATCAAGTGATATGGCAAGATTTTGGTGAAGAAAGTGTTTCTATTTTCTTCTCTTGCATTGAGCATCAGTTGTTTTCATTTATATGTGATATATACTCTAACAACAGTTATTAGCTGAATACATCAATGAATGACAGTTCATCTGCTGCCCTCTTCGGCCCCCGTCCTGAACAGAATACAATGCATACTTACATTCTTGAGGAGTGTGTCGGCAGTTTGTCGTCAGGGCGGACGGGGGTTAAAATTCTGGCCCGTGGCGACAAATCCAGCATCCGGCCACGAGTTTGCTGGGTATAGGGCCTTTAATATTGGGAGTAAATTATAAATAAAACGAAGTACAGAAATAAATAATGATATAATTAGCAGTGTGGGTGGGGGTAACACATTACAAGTCATTTGAGTTACGCAATCAGATTACTTTTTTCAAGTAACGCATTACTTTTTAATTTAAGAAAATATCTGAGTACTTTTTCAAATAAGTAACACCAGTTAATTTGTTTTCCCATTTATTGACTGGCAGCTCTCCTGTCCCCATGCTGAGAGAAATCAGAAAAGTTATGTAGTTCTAAAATAAATATGAATATGCATTGATTCATCTCACTCACACAAAAAAACACATATTCAGTATTCATCAAAATGAATAAAAATTAATGCAACTCAGAATATGACGCAAACTGCAATAATTAAATGTTAAACAACACAAATATCCTGTATGTATTTAATCCCATTCTATTAACAAATGTATTTGCTTCTGACCTTCGATGATCCAGATCAATCATACTAATAACAAAAATTACTCTAGACAAACATTTGTGTCTTTTTTTATTTAATTTCTTCTTCTGCATTCTACTGTAAATTTACTTTCCCTTCAGCATGAGGCTTCTTCATTTCACTTGTGGTGTGAAAAGGCTTTTATATTGCCAAAAATATAACTTTTTTATTTTAAAAAAAAACAAGCAAGCCCTGTCCAGATTTAAAAAAGTAACGCAAAAGTAACGCAATGCATTACTTTACATAAAAAGTAACAAAGTAACTCAATTAGTTACTTTTTTATGGAGTAACCCAATATTGTAATGAATTACTTTTAAAAGTAACTTCCCCGAACTGTATATATGAATTCCCTGCCAAATGTTACAGAAACTTAATAATTACATTTTTGTCAATGAAATTGCACTTGACAGTTAAAAGCAATAATTTTGAGCTAGGAATGACAGAATATATACGCTATAAATTCTGAACTGGAGTGAACTATCACTTTAAGAACTTTAATTTGTAATAGTTAACAACTAAAATTATATAAGGCACACATCTATCTTAATCAGGTCTTATTGAATTCAACATTTTACTTCAAGTAAAATTCATCTGAATTAAAACATTAAAAGAGAAAGAAGCTTTTAGAGCATTCTGTCAACATATGCTTGCCCCTAACTGAAAGTTACTATCGTTCTTGCATAGAATATCAGAGTTTAACTGACTAAATTATTAGTACGAAGGTGGACACAAAAGGTAAAACCTATGGTCCTTCATATATTGATATGTTATTTATGGTTTTGGTTAAAATGTCAGTTTTCATGCAATAGAAGACTTGCGCGTTCACTAGCCCAGTCGGCCGACACTTTGCTCACATCTGATTGTTTAACCCATTCTTACGAAGTGGGTCAACAGTAAACAACTGCGCTGCACAATAGGTTGATTAGGACGGTTATTAAATTTAAATTAATTTGAGACAAATACCAGTTACAGATCATCCAGCTTAGAAAGGAACTGTTGTTTGCACAGCTAATATAGAATAAGAAATGGAGATTGCTGACACCCCCTCGAACACTCAAGTTCACACCAGCTCTTACATTTAAAATAATACGATGGAAAGATTTTTTAAAAAGTTTCCATGGTGGATCTAGTCTTTGCATCTGTTTGATGTTTGAATCAGGTCTCCTCTGTAGGAATAGAATTGGCTGATGGAGCAGGAGTCAACTAAAAAACGTTGGAATGAATTGAAATGGAAGTTGAATGGTTGATCTCCAGAAAATCAGTAATGAGGTGGCTTTGAAAAAAAAAAGGTGGGAATAAAGAACCATAAACCCACAAAGAACCATTTCACCATAAATAAGTTCTTCAGGATGACATGGTTTTAAATAGAACTGCTATGCGTAAAGTCTCTTTAAAGAACCATTTTAATAGAGTGTGCAGTCAATGTGTGCCGTCAAAATATGCCTTTAAAGCTCATTGTTGTGTGTGTAATGAACATATCTGCAGCAAATATAGTCTGTGACTGTCAAGGTAACTTGGAAACAACCCCACAAACAATAAAAGGTCACAGTCAGAAAGATCTGTTAATTTAGACATTGTGGAGCTTCAAGGTGTAATGCCAATTTAATAGCTGTGACCACATCTAAATCCTAAAAGTTCAGTCTAGTGCATCTCCCCCTTATCTCACATTAGCCAAACTCATTTCAACTGTGTCTGATACAGGACGTGAAAACCTTTATGGCTGAGCAAATACAGTTTTGAGATAATTCCACTTAATTATCTAAAAATAATCAGACACAGTAAAATCTAAAATAAGTTTAAAATGTACAGTTGTTCAATCTGTGCCAAGGCAACTGTTTTTACCTTAGGCCATGAGCTTAATCCAAAGGCCATGAGTTTTAACCGAGGTGAACGGATGAGGGCTGAGAAGTGTATTGACATAAAAAGCCAGTGAAGCAGTCACCACAACACATTATAAACTCAGGGTTGACCCCGCCAAGCAGTATTACTATAAGTGACAATATAAATGTAAATGGGATCTTCAACTTAGAGACCGGTAAAGATGGAAAACAATTACTCAACCCCATTACATGTGGAAATAAATAACACACAACATAGTTGCCAATATGATTAGTTCAGATTTATGGGTTCTATTATTACATTTTATATCAATGAAATGCTGTGCATATTGATGTGATTATTGTTTTGTATACATAATTTGATCTCCGAATGAACTGAATTTTATTATTCACAATAATCTTGAGCCTGCTTCTCCAAATATAATTGTAAATCTTTAGAGAAGGGTCTATTGGCAGTGGGTTTATAACCAACTCTTTCTGTTTTCATATTATGGCTTATTGCTTTTTGATGAATTACAACACTAAAAGTTCACAAAGTACAGTCTCAGAGAACAGAACCAATCGCAAAAACATTTGGATGCAACCTAAAATTAAATAATCATTTCTATATTAAAAACTCATGAGGCATTTAGAGCACATTACGCTATTTATATATACTCGTGCGAGCTTAATCCAAGCATCTTTGTGTTTTCAGAAATGAAAGACACTGCGTGCTCGAGCTGAGAAGGGAGTCTTTTTTGTGCTTTCATTATAACTGCCTTAAGTAAATTAGTATTTTAAAACCTCTAAAATTTCATTTGGTTATTCATAATAGATAGTTCCCGTGTGCATAAATGCTTTCTGCCACTTTAGACTCCTTCAGAGAGAGCTGAATGCATGCAATTAGACTTGAAGGAGCATCATATGACATGCACCTCAAACCCAATGCTCTCCAGCAGCAGAGAGTGTCTAATACTTGCTTTTTGAGAAATGTGAAGAAGTCTCAGAACAAGATCCTGAAGATTATTTGTGAATAAACTCTAAGCTGAAAATCTAGAGAGACAATGATTAAATTATTTAACCTACATTCAGTTAAAATGGAGACTCTTCCAGAAAACACAACCTCAAATGGATTTTGTAGCTCTGCAGAGGGATGCAAAATTGCTGTGCCTTCCTTTCTAAGGCTGTACAACACATTTCTCTGCGTATATCATCAAAGTTCCACTTATTCTATAATAGTTAAGACAACAGGGCTACTTTCTGCCAGATAGGGACTTCTTTTGAGTAATGTTGAGGGGAAACCATTAAAAGAAAAATAGCTCTGGTCACAGTTATTTCAGTTTTCCATTTCAGTGCTGTGTCAGTGGGTATTTGTTCTAACTGCATGGTGGCATTGCAAAGATCAGAACTGTGTATCATTGTGTGGTCAAACCTGGGCTTGATGGAGTCAGTTTGATACATGAGTTGACATCTCTCACAAGAGCTGCTTTCATAGCTGCTGTACAGCTAAAGCTGACTCAGTCTAATGAGGTCTGAGGAGTGAAATAACTTAACGATTACGTTATAATTTATGTTAGTACACTACCATTCAAAAGTTTAGGGTCAATATGATTTTTTTTAAAGAGTCTATGATGCTATCAGGCTTGAATCTATGTAATCAAAAATACAGTAAAAATGCTAATATTGTGAAATATTATTACAATAATACTTAAGGTTTGCTACTTTTCATTAGATTTTAATATTCTAAAATATTCCTTGGTGGTGGAAGGTGAATTTTCATCAGCCATTATTCAGTCCTTCAATGTCACAAGTATCTACAGAGATCAGACTTTAATTGGGCGAGTATTTATAATTATCCTATTGCTGTTAAGTTGTGCTGTTTATATATATTAATATATATATATTATACAGTTGGGTACGGAAAGTATTCAGACCCCCTAAATTTTTCACTCTTTGTTATATTGCAGCCATTTGCTAAAATTAATTAAGTTATTTTTTTTTCCTCATTAAATGTACACACAACACCCCATATTGAAAGAAAAACACAGAATTATTGACATTTTTGCAGATATATTAAAAAAGAAAAAATGAAATATCACATGGACCTAAGTATTCAGACCCTTTGCTGTGACAAATCATAATTTAATCAGGTGCAGGTCCATTCTTCTGATCGTCCTTGAGGATGGTTCTACACCTTCATTTGAGTCCAGCTGTGTTGATTATACTGATTGGACTTGATTAGGAAAGCCAACAACCTGTCTATATAAGACCTTAAAGCTCACAGTGCATGTCAGAGCAAATGAGATCATGAGGTCAAAGGAACTGCCTGAAAGAGCTCAGAGACAGAATTGTGGCAAGGCACAGATATGGCCAAGATTACAAAAAAATTTCTGCTGCACTTAAAATTCCTAAGAGCACAGTGGCCTCCATAATCCTAAATGGAAGACGTTTGGGACGACCAGAACCTTCCTAGAGCTGGCCGTCCGGCCAAACTGAGAAGAGCCTTGGTGAGAGAGGTAAAGAAGAACCCAAAGATCACTGTGGCTGAGCTCCAGAGATGCAGTCGGGAGATGGGAGAAAGTTGTAGAAAGTCAACCATCACTGAAGCCCTCCACCAGTCGGGGCTTTATGGCAGGGTGGCCCGACAGAAGCCTCTCCTCAGTACAAGACACATGAAAGCCCACATGGAGTTTGCTAAAAAACACCTGAAAGACTTCAAGATGGTGAGAAATAAGATTCTCTGGTCTGTTGAGACCAAGATAGAACTTTTTGGCCTAATTCTAAGCGGTATGTGTGGAGAAAAAAAGGGCACTGCTCATCACCTGTCCAATACAATCCCAACAGTGAAGAATGGTGGTGGCAGCATCATGCTGTGGGGGTGTTTTTCAGCTGCAGGGACAGGACGACTGGTTGCAATCGAGGGAAAGATGAATGCGGCCAAGTACAGGGATATCCTGTACGAAAACCTTCTCCAGAGTGCTCATTACCTCAGACTGGGCCGAAGGTTTACCATCCAACAAGACAATGACCCTAAGCACAAAAAAATAACGAAGGAGTGGCTTCACAAAAACTCTGTGACTTTTCTTGAATGGCCCAGCCAGAGCCCTAACTTAAACCCAATTGAGCATCTCTGGAGAGACCTAAAAATGGCTGTCCACCAACATTTACCATCCAACCTGACAGAACTGGAGAGGATCTGCAAGGAGGAATGGCAGAGGATCCCCAAATCCAGGTGTGAAAAACTTGTTGAATCTTTCCCAAAAAGACTCATGGCTCTATTGGATCAAAAGGGTGCTTCTAATAAATACTGAGCAAAGGGTCTGAATATTTGGACCATGTGATATTTCAGTTTTTCTGTTTTTAATAAATCTGCAAAAATGTCAACATTCTGTGTTTTTCTGTCAATATGGGAAGCTGTATGTACATTAATGAGGGGAAAAAATTATCTTAAATGATTTTAGCAAATGGCTGCAATATAACAAAAGAGTGAAAAATTTAAGGGGGTCTGAATACGTTCCGTACCCACTGTACTAGATATATTATATATATATATATAGTGTGTGTGTGTAGTCTGTGTTGTGGGTTATAATCTACAGTATTTGGTTTTGGACCCGTAATAGCTTTTTTCAGGACTTGTGATGCATAAAAAGTACAACCTATAAATCGTTTGGTAACAATATATGTCTTTACTATCACTTTTTATCAATTTAATATATACTTCCCGAATAAAAGTATAAATTAAGGGCTTCTAAATCTATTGCTCAAAACCATCTGAACCTACTCAATCTAATTGTGAAACCAAGTGAAGACAATCAAAATGCAATCAGTTTAATCTCTGTGTTATTCTGCAACACCAAGTAAAACCCTCCGCTTGATCTAAACTGTCCCATTGAAGGGTTCAGAGAGGTCACCTGGAATGGTGACTGATGAACACTAGAGAGTTACCAGGCCAACACTTGACCATAATTAGCATGAAGCTGATGCTCATTCACCCCAGTGCAACATGCTAATTTATGGATTGTGCAATAAAGGATCAACTGGTTGTTTAATAATTCCAATTATTATTAATTATTAATTACAGTCACTGAAGGAGAAGAATGAGAAACCATCTGCTCACAGAGTACAGTAATGCAGACAGTACATGAGATAATGCACATAACAGGGGAAGGTGTGAAGGAAGACTTCAATATTTCACTGCTCATTTAATTTGTGGAGGTTAAGAGGGTTAACTAGCAGTGCAGGATCCTTCGGTAATGCATGAACACTGCAAAATGACCAGATATCCTTTCTGAGTGAAAAGATATGAAAAGCCCTAAACCACATACAGTACAGTACATTAAAGGGTTAGTTCATCGCAAAATGAAACCCAAGCCGCACGTGTCATTCTTGACTTCTCATGTCATTCAAACTTTAGTGTTTTGCAATTGCCTGAAAGATGTGGCAGCTTATTAGCGGCTATTGTTAATTTTAAAAATCATTACTGTGCAAATGTCTTCTAATTTAGCTCCTTATTGAAACAATAAAACTATAGGTTATATTGAAAGGATATAAATAAGGACAGTGGGGTAGAGTTGAAACCCTATCTGTATCAATGCTACTGCAGTAGAAGTTAGAATACTATTTGTGTAGCGCTGCTATCAAGGCCTGGACATTTGCCATGAACTGATGGCGGCCACATCTGTAGCTAACCAAGTAGGGAATAAGAGTAAATAACAATCAGAGTATGCGGAAGAATGAGTATGTTATAGAAGGGGAGTTTGTTTGGTTTTACAGTTGTGCAATGAGGCTAAGGTTTAATGTTTGTTTTGTATTAAAACTGTGGTACATTTGATATTTAGACCAGTAGAATTTAGTGTTTGATAATTATCAATTTCTGTATACTTTTAATTTGTCACTTGCTGCAGGGCACGTAGCTAAATATGACATTATTATAAGGGTTTAGTATGAAAATTGTTTTAATGACGGAGACATAACACACAGTTTCACCCATCTCATGTTAATCTTGGGAGAAGAAAGAGTGTACTGCATCCTCATATCTCCAAAAAGTCTTTGTAGGTTTTCTATATTATAAAAGACAGTCTACCGCTTTACGATTCTCCGGAAAAGCGAGCTCCGGAGAGCCCCGTGGGTGGAGCAAAGATGACGAGCACTTGAGCTCAGAGTTTCCAAGTCCGTGTATTATACTCTTAAAAAGGGAAAGTTTAAAGTTGCGTGAAAAAATCCCGCGGTCACCGGTCCCTGTTTTGGGTTATTTAAAAAATATGATTCCTTGGTAGGGAAATCTGGACAAGCACCTTCGTTTCGGTATGGAGTTGCCATATTCTCCATGCATTGAATGACACTCTGGCTGCTGCGGTAATAGTCAACAGTATAATAATTATAAGGCTGCAGGTAAATTTGCCAACTGTTCCGCCCCATCCTTCGGGCGTTAGAAGTAGACGTGGAGGAGTGGGATGACTTTCTTTTAGCTTAATTTTTTATTTTTACAATGTTTTTGAAATGTACTAATTATCACGGGCTGTGATAAAAAAAACAAGTAAATATGGTTTGAATAGCCAATATTAAATATGTGGCTATGTTACAGCTCCACCTTTGAAGCTCTTGTTTTTTTCTCCTTTTCCATCGCTCCAATCCTATTCTGCTCACAGGTGATTGGAGATGAGTTTTGTTCCCCCTTTTGTTGCAGTTTGCTGATTTTTGTAAAAATAGCTTCTGTTTTTGCTTTTCAGATAAAAAGAGTGGTTTCAGTTTAATATGTTGTAGGCTCATTTATTGGTAATAAATAATATTGATGATAATAAACCATGAAAAAAATATTGGGCTTGTTTTTGAAGCTGCTTTGCTTATTTGTCTCGCGAGAGTTGGCAACAGTGCTTGAGCTCCGACTGCCAACAAAACACAGACATTTGATGCAGTTTCACTTACCGTCTGCAGTTCTGAATCATGACCGGGATCTTTTATAGGTGGGACCGCTCCATCTTTCAGTATCAAACAATGTGCAAATCCAGCGTCGAACTGGGCCTTGTTTATAAAACGTTTGTCAACAAACACACTTGTGAAACTGCGTTGCTGCTCCGGAAAACAAACTGCATCCACTGTTTACATAAGGTTGGGTTCTTTATGAAGCTGAACAAAGTTATCTTTACCTTACAACCAAAAACACACTTCTTTAGAGACATTCTTCCCGAGCAGTCTCATGCAGCGCTGCTGAATGAAGCGCGTTGATGGGCGCACCGCACTGACACAGCTCTTGCTCCGGTCGATGTATGCCACTGTCAGGAGCTGGGCGTGCTAATGCACGAGAAATGCCCATATAAGGAGTTCCACCCTTGTCTACGTCATGAAAAAAACTCTTCGAAACTTGTACGAACCCGGAAATAAGATATTTAGCACAGAAATACTCCGTCATACATACAAATAGTTTTTTGAAATTTTTTCCATGCTTAGAAAGAGAATCCAACTCTTTAACAGTGTAAAAAACTCTGAATGCATGAAACAGCTTTGTACCCCCCCCTTTAAGGTCACTTAAATTAGATAGTGATTTTTTCAGTCTAATAAAGTTCAAGTCGATGAGCAGTCTCACCGCATAGCACGGGACTCCCGTATTTGAGCTGGGGGGGGGGTGGGCGTCACGTGAAAGAGTGATGCGAGAAGATGATAACGATATGATGGGCAGATCCAAGCGCAACTTTTGGTAATAACTTTCATTTATGTTTAATAGCGATAATTGAGTGTCTTGTTGGGGGTTGGTCATAAAGAAAAACAATGAACACAAAAACTAAGAAGCATTCGTTTTAAATTAGGGAAAATACCTTATTTATTTGGGTTACAAGGCTATATCCATCTTATTAATTTTGTCAATGCAAGGTAGATGTTTAATATATGCGAATTTGCCATTGTACTTTTTTATGGCTGATGTGTTTTAATTAATAAGATAATAAACCACAAACTACGAACGTTTTAAGGTAGCCTGAGGGGAAATCCATAGGCTATTTATTTGTGTTAAACGCGAGTAAAACATATCCTTATTTATTTTGTTAATAAAAGTTCAAAGTTTAATGTTTTTGTTGTTGTTGTTTTTTTCGATTAATAATAATGAGCCATAAGCATGCATTTAAAGTAAGGGGAAAATCCAAAAACCTTACATTTATGTGTGTTACAGCGCGGGTACATCAGTCTTATTCAGGGGCGTAGCAAGTCAGCCCCGGGCCCATATGCAAAAAATGTGTACGTAATTTGTAGTGAGAATTCACCTCAGTTCAAGCTGCATATGAATCAATTATATTTTCTTCTTTAATATTTGCAGCACGAAATAAACATGAATATTTGAATGCATGTTGAAAAAAATCAGAACACCTTAATACAAACGAATGTCTCATGAATCGATCAATCAGTTTTTAAAAAAGTCAAAAGGATGAAGGATGCCAGACTTTTTTTTTTTGAGTAGTAGGGCCTATGGGTGGATTTCACATTATTACACATGATTTTATTAGCTTAAGTTTAAATATCTTCTTCAAATATTAGGACAGTAATTTTATTTATTTAGGTATTTGTTAAACATTGGCACAAAATGCTGCCATATAGGCAGGGAATGCAGGACAAATTTTGGCAATTCCCCGCCAACAAAACCACAACAAACAACACACCACCCTCAAGTACATAACAGTATAATAACCGGAATAAAAAACAAACAAAAAAAGTCCAAAAATAGTGAGGGGATATTTTAATTATTTGTTAATAAACTAATGTTTTCTGAGTCAATGTTGACTATCATCTCTTCATTGGACGTGCCTTTAGAGAGAAATCCATCTTTACGGATTACATAATGAAAGAGTCGACAACCAAGCTTTGCCCCCACGGTAGGAACTGAGCCTTGTGAGGGGATCGATCGTGAAATAATATGAGAATGTGGCGAAATCTAGAAAGGAGCAGATCGTGCCGAGTTTCGGTTCATTTTTGTGAAGCGCTCCTGCTCAAGACCAAGAGGACAGAAAGCGCATTCTGTTTGTTTTCCTTATTTTACAAAAGCACAAGGTTTTGTTGATATTGTGAGTGCACACAAATACAAGTAGACCCTTTGCAGTTCCGAATGATGTATACTCTTACCTTAATGAGCAAAAATGACTGCGTATTTTAAGTTTCCACTGTTAGAAAAAAATGCAAGTGATGGTGCTGGCGCCTCCATGTCCTGCAGAGCGAGCTTCAGCTTCCACTCTTCGCACAAACGATTGGATATGCGTCTATAACAGCGCTCATTTATCTAAGTTAAATGTTTAAATGAATACTGTGAAATGCATGAAGTGTTTTAAGTCTGTTTATTTTAGACAAGTCGTGTTGGTTTTAGAAGGCTAAATTGATCAAACATATGATCAACTCACTGTCTGCCTCTGGCCGCTTGGTCGTTACTTTAAAAAAACAAACACTTGAATTTAACAAACAAAAAACCTTCCAAACATTTTTCTAAATTAATTAATAAATGAAACAATAAGAAATAACTTTGACCACCTTTGCCATTAAAAGCCAAAAAGAACTATTTTAATAGCGTGTAATGGGGAAGACGAAGAGAGAAAGCACGTATCCAAGTCGGACTGGGTACGGCAGTCATTCTCATAAAGCGTTGGACAAGGGCCGGCAGGGATCTATTCGTCCCCGTTGCACCAAACTGCCGGGGCCCAATATGCACCTGCATACCGCAGAACAAGACGCTACGCACTGAATCTTATTTGTCATGATCTGTTCAATGAAAAGTTTTATTTAAACTAAGCGACTTTGTATGGTAGCATTGTTTGTTGTGTGTGTGTTGTGTGTGTGTGGTGTGTGTGTGTGTGGTTGTTGTGTGTGTGTGTGTGTGTGTTTCATTAAGAGTAATATTGAATCAACCTTAAGAATTTATTTTGTTTCAAGAATAGGAAAGACCTAACGTTAAAGATCAAAATAAGCGCGACAGATGCGAGTGCGAGATTAGTTGCTGCTGAGGTAGATGCTCTCGCTCTTTCTCTGCTGTCTGTATAAATTGTTGTTAATTCTTAATTTGGGAACGGCAGTTACAGGCTATAATTCAATCCAAAAATCATGGCAACAAATTATTTTTTAAGTCAGTTTAATACGTTTAATCAGTTGAAACGACTTTCGCAGTCAATTTGATTCAACTTAACTCAACTTAACTCTTGCTTATAATGTTACTTTTGCTACTTTTTTAAATTAATTTTAAAGAATATACGAATTAATAAAATGAATTTTATTTATTTTGTATTACATATTGTTCATTCATTTATTTTTAACACCGCACCCCCAGCACCCCCATTTTTTCGTTGCGTCATCGCCGGCTACACTCCAGGGGGTGCTGCAGCCCCCTCAGCACCCTTACTTCCCGCGGTAATGGCTCTCAATTAGTGTAATGTTGAATGGCTATAGTCGATCATTAAATATTAGGAAAAAACTATTTCCTAGAGACGTCAGTAGTATTGGTATCAGTGATAGGCCTACTCACCTTCAGTCATAAAACATGATGCAGCCTAATGAAACAAGTATTAAAAATATACTGCCTTTATGTTGTTTCTACATTAATTTGAAGATTGAATATGAAATTATTGCAATATAAAAGTATATTTAAAAACTTTAATGTTAGGTGGGGTTAATCGTGATTCATTTCAGAAAAATATGCAATTAATCGTTATTTTGTATCGTTTGACAGCACTAATTTTAAGACATTGTAATATCTTAAATTAGGCTATTTAGAGCATTAAAGATGAGTGTTTCAACTGTATGTGACATGGGTACAGCTGGAACAAAAGTATTTGTCTTTATGAACTAACTTTGGAAAATATTAACTATTTATAGGTTGTTATCATGCTGCCAACAACACAAAAAATGTTACATCAAGTCTCCATGTCAGGAATATTAGATCCCACCCTGTACACCAGATCACGTCAGAAAATATACATTTTGTCTGGCATTCAAAACCTATCAGCACAGTTTTGTCTAGTCTTATAAAGTCTTATTACCAAGTAAGAAGGAATAATATTAAAAACATGTTTTTATTCACTAGTTTTTGTGTGGTAATGTAAAAAGCAAATTTTTTCCCCCAAATGTTCTCCTTATTATTGTGTCTTTAATTATACAAAAGGCTCTTAGGAGTTACAGCAAAGTGCTCTCAACTTTTGTCTTTGTCCACACACTTTTTATTGTTCATTTATCTCTATAGTGAGTGAGTTCTGTTGTGTTTTGTTGCATTTATTTATTTAAACATAATACTTTGTCACAAACTATTTCATAATTCAGGCTGAGTAAATCATTCTCAAAATTAGAATATAGTTGATTTCAAGTGATCATTCAAACTCAAACTGCAAAAATTAATCAAACGTGACTTTTTTTTTCTGTTGAGGCCATAATCCAAAAAACAAATCTGCCAAATGTGAGGGGGGATTATGCTATTAGTGCATAGTATTATTTTATCAGTATTACTGGATGTTTATTTAGATAATTGTTCTGTGATTCTTGCTAGCCACACATTGTGCAGTCTTTTCCAGATAATGGCAGACCACAGCCAGTAAATACCGCAGAAGGCAATAATGTAGCTCCAGTTGGTCAGGTCTCAGGGCCTGATCTACACCTAACAAACAGAGTCTCTTCGTCAAGGGTATTACATGCCTTTACACTGCATCACAGTGAGAAAGAGGCAATACTTTTGGGAATGCCAAAGCCATGAAAATAATGGGGCACTGTCACAGAAGCAGTCCAAGATTAAGAGACAGTCAGACCCGAAGGCTTTGCACAGTTCAAGTGCATAACGATATTGTCTCTCACTTTTGTGTCAATTGTAGGTATTATAATTGAGCCACCTTCTCTACCTCATCACTAATGAGATCATTCCCTTATTATTTCTGCCTCAAGTCTGTTGTTACGGAGCTGACGAGACGAGAGGCGTGCGGATCCATGTGCAAAGCTTTTTTATTATAAAACCGGTCAGCAAACACAGCAGGGTCGAACAACGCAGAAGCTGGTTGTCAGCAGGCAGACAAAAGAGCACGTCTAAACGTGCCTTGATTCGATGACAGCAAACAGTAATCCAAGGGCCTGGGCAAGATTGGTAATGCGCTACACGTGGGTAGTCAAAAGCCATCAATGATTCAAACAACCGTCTGCAAACAGCATCAAGGGTTAATCCAAGATACGTGGCAAGAATCAGGAACCAGGAAAACAGGCAAGGCTAGGCAAGGCAAGACTATGACTAGACTATGAAAACTAGGTCAGGCTCCGTAAAGTAGCTATCAGCTATCAAAGTGATAAACGCTAAACAATAATCTGCGTTGAATGGTGGTGTGAGACTGATATATATATAGTGTGTGTTATTGGTAGCAGCAGTGTGTGATTAGTTTCAGATGAGCTTGTGATTAGTGCAATGAAACATGGGAAATGTAGTCCAGGGTTCTTGTGTAACATTCTGCGTAGGTGTTGAGGACCTCTGTGGTGAGGAACGGAAGTTTTGCCCGGATTCGTGCATCTATGGTTGGGTTGTGTAGCACAGTGTTTCCCAACGCGGGAATAATATCAATTTTTGATGTTGCCAATAATTAGAGATGCATTGAAATTCCGGCTGCCGAAAATTAATTCACCGCTCAGGATTTACTCTCACGTGGTGTGACGCTCTGCGTATTAACCCGCTCTATGCGTGTGCGCTCCGCTCAGACGCTCCACTCGTATACCGTTCATGCGAATCGGAACAGCAAAGTCCCGCCTACTACCACACCCATCATAGCGTACTGTGCCCTAAAGAACATCGATGTAGTACAGTATTGTGTTCGGTCTGCTAGACCTATGTGTTGGTAACTGTGTTGTAATATGGGCAACTCTGGTAACGCTGCCCTCTCAATCATTGATCTGCTAACCGCTATGTTATGCTCACATTTCCTCTGATAATAATAGCTTTCTAGGACTAAACTAATTTGGATAATGGTAGACAAAAAAAAACAAAAAAAAAAAGTTGAAATACTTACCCCTAACCTGTTTATCCTACCTGAAAAATGAAAAAAAGCAATTTATTTAATTCGAAGGCCTGTCGTTATTTTTATTTGTGCTATCATTATTAATTAATTTATTTCTTCTTATTTTATTACTGACTGCTTACTTGTCATTTTTTATTCAAAGTTTTAAATCAAGCTATCTCGTGCTATTGCACCAAAATTACCCCACTGTAAAATGTAAAAAACACTGAGTGAGCAAAAATTTGTGAGATAGCTAGTTATATTGGTAATTAAATAATGTTTACATATGTATAAAAGCCTACATTAAAATCTGTCATATAAATTGGTCTCTTCATTAGAAATTAGCCTACTGATTGCCACCATTGATGGACAACATTTTTTAATAATATAAAAAATATCTGTATGACATTATATTCTGTACCGAATATCTAAACTTTTCAAATTATCATATTGAAGTTAGAAATACAAATATTGTGACAAAATTAATTTTGTAGGGTGCCGCAAGTTTGTTAAAATTTCCAAAGGGTGCCGCAACTAAAAAAAGTTTGGGAAACACTGGTGTAGCATACATCTGCATTCAAGCAATAAAATTTAAGCTGATGGAGTAACACTTGAACAAATCTTATCTTAATTTACATGGACAGCATACAGATGTTCAGGACAGCTTAGTCTGTGTTTAACACCTGTTTAACATTTTTTATGTAATTTAACATTGATTTACATCTCCTCACAGGAGGTCATATTTGTATTCTTATCTGTTTGTTGGAAATGCCTTAAAGGAGTAGTTCACTCAAAAATAAGTTTGTTATCATTTAGTGTATTAGCACTTATGTTATCCCAAACTGGAAATGTGAACATGTTGAATAATGTACTGGTTGCTCTTTTAACATGCAGCTACCATGAATGAGGACAGAAGATTTCAAGCTTCAAAAACACCATACAAGAATCATAAAAGTGGTTCATAGACTCTGTGTGTGCACTATATTTCCGTAGTTGATGGGTGAACAAAAAAAAAAAAAAAAAAATATCCTTTAACTCTATGACCTGATCATTGATTCGGTGAGTCAATTGAACTTCAGAACTGGATCAGTCAAATCTGTGAATGAATCATTCAAACCAGCTTTGCAAATTAGATTATTTGTTAAAAAGAAACTATTTAATAATCAAACATTTCTGCTGCTCTAAGAGAGCTAAGGCAGATATCAAGAAGACTTTCTGTGAATTATCACATCTTAGCTTGTTTCTTTTTTATGGTTTCAGAAGACTTTGGATACAACACACAAGGGCTAATTTTATTACAGTTTTATGGTGCAGTTTTGTCATTCTAGAGCTTGATTACCAGTTTTCAATCATATTCATTATATGGAAAAGAGCAACTAGGGTTTCTTTTCTTCAAAAATTCTCATGTTGAATTGTAGGGAAGAAATATACTATTCTTTTTAAAAATAAAACTATTCTTTTAAGCAAGAATGAACATATGATTATAAATTGTGCCAGAAAAAAAGGAAAGCATCACAAATTTTCAGTTCTTTACTGTATATTTGTCATGAAGCCATTGTTAGTAGAGAAATACATTCTATTGCTGTTTATTGATCCATCTTGATCTTATTCGGCGACCAGCATGGTTCAGCTCCAGGCATGACGAAGCGATATTGTCCTCTTTTGGAAGGCCAAACAAAGTAGTTTTGCTTTCACAACAATACTACAGCGAGAATAAAAGTTGCACCTTCTTTCTTTGCGGGAACATTTGGGCGGCGTTATGCAAATCTTCCCACATTGTGACGTAGACATGTGGGGGCGTGTTAGAACAAGCTGTTTTAGGTATATAGGCGTGGTTGACTCTTAACTTTTATAAAGAATATCTCTTTGGATTTGAGACTTTAGTCTTTGCAACTTTACAGATCTTATTTTATGCCAGCAGCTTGTAGACGGGCGGGGGGGGGGGGGGAGCGTTCGTGTGTGTGTATGTGAGAAAGGAAAATTTACATCGCATCATATGACCCCTTTAAATTACTCGTTTATTTTGATTTAGCTGAATCTCACTGGCAGAGATAAAGGTTTGGCTCAAGAAAGCAGCTGATCTCATGTTTTGAAAATCAGGAGATCATGTCCTGTCACTTCAGTCTAAGGCCCCGTCCACATGGAGACGCGTTTAGCTGTATACGCATACATTTTTGTATCGTATAGGCGTTTCGTCCACATGAATCCGGCGTTTTGGTAGAGTGAAACCGATATTTTTTGAAACCAGGTCCCAGAGTGGATAAATCTGAAAATGATGAATAAATCACTGTCAAAATATCGTAGTAACGTAATTCAAAGCATTTGTGTGTCATTTTAATTTACTCGTGCGTAATTTAGAAGTATTGTATGTAATTCTGTTTTTTGTCAGAGTTGGATTCCAAAATCTATGCCCACGACAGTTTACAGATGCGAGATTTTGTGTTTGTTAGAGTACAACTCCAAAATGTACGACTATGACAGTTTACAGACACAAGGCTTGTTTTCACAACAGCTCTGTTACACGCACGACATGAGAATTGCGACACGAAGTGTGGTGTGCGAAACCACTGTCAAAAATACGGCATCATTGTCACAGGCATTACTATCCGAGGGAAGATGAATCGATTCCACGAAGTGCCACCGTTTTAAACCACTGGCGGCCAAAATGGCGGATCAGCAGCCAAGCACTCACTCTTTTTTTTTTTTATTGCAATTGAAAGAATAACAACAGTTATGAACAGTTAGGGGCTAACGGACATCACATGAAGTTATACAAGCTACACAAATTAACAAAATATACCAATGATAAAAAAGAAAAAAAGAACGGAAGTCCTTTTTAAAGATAGCTTACTATAGACTCAAGAATGTTAAAAGTTTTAGAAGCCTTTGAGTTCAAAGGGTTTGACATATTCTTAAAAGAAGTAAAAAGGGACTTTATCTCAGATGAAAACATTCTAAAGTTAGGTTTGCAATGAATGGTTCTGGCTTTATGAAGGTGAAATTTACCCAGAAGACAAAGCAATAAAACATTATTCCAGATTAATGTCCTTGGAATGAAAATCTGACAAAAAAAATGATAGATTCTGTTATTTCTATCATTTTGTTACAGCGGGAAAAAATTAACATGGTCACTTCTGACCAAAAAGACTTGGTGAATGGGCAATGATGAAGCATATGTAGAATAGATTCTTCATCAGTATTACTAAGTGAACACATTGTGGATATATTCTCAGAAAATCTGCTCAAAAATAGATTGCAAGGGTAGTATCTATGAGCAATTTTTTTAATGGAGTTCTTTAATTTTACTTGGGATAAATAGTCTGTGAGGAAAGGTCCATAAGTTTTTTTAATTCAGAGTTCGGATGACAGATCCTCCATTTAGATTGTGCTTTAGAGGGTCATCCTGGAGTTGAAGAAAGAGCAATTCTAATAAAAAAAGTTATTGCATTTTTTATCTAATACGTAAACACCATTAAATGCAAGTGTAGGAAAATGGTTGTTTACACAGCCATACCATAAATGCGCTTTAAACAAAGTTTTTAAACCGACAGGGATACTTTGTCACCTTATTAAAATATCTTAGCGAGATTGATGCACCTTTCAAAAACACAAAATCAGAAAAGGAAAGAAGGAAGAAAAGATATTTTGATTCACCCATTCAATGAAAAAAAGTGATTTGTTACCAGAAAATATATTTTCATTGTTCCAAAGAATACACGTGTGAGGGGAGAAATTATGTTTAAAAGCAATCTTCCAGCTTGTTTATGAAAATGTGACAGTTTAATAGGTAACTCACTACACTTAAAGTTACAGGACAATAAAAATTTAAGGCCACCACAACGTTTGAAGAATAGGTTAGGGATACAAAACCAGGGTAACTCATTATTAGATAAACCATTCTTGATCCAGTTAATTTTGAAAGTCTGGTTAATAATATTAAAATCTAAAGCATTGAGACCACCCTCCTCTTCCAAGCGCTAACTCATCTCTCAGGTCAGAGTTTTTTTTCTTTTTTCAATTCGCCATATGTGGTAAGGGTTAGTTTATCACTAATTGACAGAGAGGAGTACTATTCCATAGATAGTTTAACTATGTAGGTAAGATTAGCTCGTTGGTGTAGCATTTATTGTGTGACCATGCCTTGGTCGGTTCTTGTGATAGCTTTGCGCGGCGCAACAGCATTATGTATAATATAGTATAGCCTAGTAAGTCCGTTGGCCGTTTAACAGAGCAAGATACATAACTGAGCTGTATTGTCCGTACAGTATTTGTGACTTTACAAACGACCCAGTGGAATGGCCAGAGGTGTCATTTCTGGGCATTCGATATTCACAAATCTAGGGGCCGTCTCTAAAGTTACATACGACATTGGTATACACTTTTCGAACTTCAATAGCACTTGAGGAAAATTACTTACAGTAACACAACCAGCTGTGAAGTGTTCATGTAGTTCTCAGTCATAATGCAAACCTTTTAGATTTTTGATATTTATTAAAATAAATGTCAAATCATATGTAAATATTTCTGTTTTTTTCTTTACGAATATGGGCTCAAGCACAAAATATGCCATAATTTAAAGCTCAATAGCATTTGAGGAGAATGACTCAGTCATAAAACCAACTGTAAAGTGTTCATGTAGGTGTCAACTATAATGCACACCTTTTAGATTTTTGATATTAAAATAAACGGTAAATTCATATCTACACTGTAACTAACTGGCAGCAGTTCAGTCGTAACTTACTGTAATTATTTTGTAGCAAAAATACTGCATTTTATTATACCGTGTCATTTAACTTGCTGTAAATGTATTTACAGTGTAATGTTGTTTAACTGTAAAATATGTTATTATTGTATTCATTTTTTGGTCCTTTCCTGAGTAATGCATTTTAAAACAATAGAAAACATACTGTTATACTGTAAAGTTTACTGTAATTGGTTTGCTTCACTTTTCAGTTACTGTAAAACTATATGCACAAATTGTAAAATTAGCAGTTCCATTAAATAACAATGGAAAAAAAAAAACAATGACACTGTGTAACTCAACTATTTTTTAATTTCTCCCATGCCCCCTAGTGTATGGAATACATATCTACAGTGTATATATGAATTTACCGTTTATTTTAATAAAGATCAAAAATCTAAAAGGTGTGCATTATAACTGAGAACTACATGAACACTTCACAGTTGGTTGTGTTACTGTAAGTAATTTTCCTCAAATGCTATTGAAGTTCGAAAAGTGTATACCAATTAGGGGTGTGCGATATATATCGTCTGCGATAATATCGTAATTGTTGTTTTAATGATGTGCGATTTGACATTATAGAGTATTTTGCAAAACCATTCAAAACACCCCTACAGAGCGCACGCATACATTACGTGAAGTCTAGACTAGTGTGTGTGCGCATTTAGAGTGAGTTCTTTCACTGCATGATTCAGTCTATGCATTTAGAATGATCACAAATTCAAGTCATGATGGCAGAACATTTATATATTTTATAACTTATATATAGTTATTTAGTTATAGTTATTAAATTTCACACGAAGAGTGCCGTTTTTCTCTAAAAATTACCATGATTAAATGGACATGACTTCAATAAACAATAAGATAATATCAAGAGACTATGTTTTAGACACCATATTGGCTTGTTTTGGCTCTATTTCGCCAACAAAAATCATTCCGAATACAGCAACAGCGCTGTTTTGTGTCTCTGAGCAATAAAAAAAAAAAAAAAAAAAAAAAAAAAAAAAAACATGACTGTGTTTCATGTCCTGAGTGAACTCAAGCGTTTAAATAATTATCGTGTCAAGTGCGCAATGACTCGCTTTTACAGTGAATTTGCTGCCACCTCTGCTTGTGCGGTTTTAATTTCAATTCGCTATTTTCTTCTTTTCTCTTTTTTTTTTTTTTTTTTTGTTTTGTCAGGTTTTAATATTTCAAATATCAGTATTCAACGTTTTATTTTTAATATATCAAAACATTATTTATTCATTTGTAACTGCATTAATGCTTCATGTTCTTGCATTAAACAAAGTACATGTGTGTAAATACATCTAAATGCCTCTTCAGATGCAGCTTCTGTGTTGATTTAATTTGCTTGATAGTAACAGCCCAAATGTCTTATTATAATTCACTGATTAAACGTAAGAATTTGACTCAAAAGATAATGGTCACTTTTAGAAAAAATGGCTTTATAAGGTAAAAAATGCCCATAAAAGGTAAAAATCAGTTTAAACTTATTGGAAAAGATTAATTTCTTTCATTATTAACTGACCCCCACACACAGAATAATTAAGATATTACAAACATTAGGAGTCGCTGTCTGCGGCAGTCCTAAGGACCAGTCACAATAACACCTCATCAAAATATCGTCTAATAATTATCGATAAAATCTCCAGAAAATACGATAGACGTTTTGCTTGTCAATGAGCGCACAAACCCATATATCCAGTGTCGTATGTAACTTTAGAGACGTCCCTAGATTTGCGAATATCAAATGCCGGGAAATGACACCTCTGGCCATTCTGTTGGGTTGTTTGTAAAGTCACAGATATTGTACGGACAATACAGCTCAGTTTTTTTTTATGTATCTTGCTCTGTTAAACTGAAAAAGTGACTTTACGTAGGCTATACTGGATTAACACCATGCATCTCCGGGAAAGCCACGCCCCCAGCTATAGCATGACCCGAGCAAGTCCATGGTTGACTCCCTCTCATTAGCATGTTGTGCAGAGAAAAAATAAATGCGGAACTACATTCAGAAATAAACGAGTGATCAAAAGAATACAGTTAGGATGAGTTTAGCATTTCCTTAAACATTTTCCATTTGGTCACCAATTTATTTTATTTATTTGCCTACTTTAATCACATGTTTAATTATTTATATATGTATTTAAACAAGAGTACGTGTATTTATACACACATTTATTTATTTGCATATTTATATTTGTATTCATACACACATTTATTTATTTATTTGCGCATTTATTTGTTTTTAATTTCTGCAGGTTTGGTCCTCCATACCTAAACAGCTGTATTCTAATTCTTTAAACACCTAAATGTACACTAAGAGCTAATCTTACATACTATAGTTAAACTATCTCTGTAATATTACTCCTCTCTGTCATTAGTGATAACTAACCCTTAAACATGTCCGAATTTGAAAAATAAAAAAAATCACTTACCTGAGATGATGAGTGAGCGCTTGGCTGCTGATCCGCCATTTTGGCGCCAGTGGTTTAAAACGGTGGCACTTCGTGGAATCGATTCATCTTCCCTCGGATAGGAATCGTCCCTGTGACAATGATGCCTGTATTTTGTGGAACAGGTGGTTTCGCACGCCGCCCTATCTTGTCGGCAATCGGCCAATGTCGTGCGTGTAACAAAGCTGTTGTGAAAACAAGCATTGTGTCTGTAAACTGTCATAGTCGTACATTTTGGGGTTGTACTCTTAACAAACACACAAAATCTCGTATATGTAAACTGTCGTGGGCATAGATTTTGGAATCCAACTCTGACAAAAAACAGAATTACATACAATACTTTTAAATTACGCACGAGTAAATTAAAATGACACACAAATGCTTTGAATTACGTACGATTATTTTTGACAGTGATTTTATTCCATAAAAACGACGCCCTTGCGTTTTCGTGTGTACAGCGAATCCATATATTTATTGAAAAGATGACGTCATCAGCCCACATCTCGCCCCTAGTCAGACACCGCATCAACAAAAACATGAACAATTGTCTTTTTATTAACTAACATTAACACAGATGAATAAATGTATTGTTCCATTTTTTGTAAAAAAAATACCGTGTATGGCGCCAGTTCTGCGCATAGTCCAAGTCTTCTTCTCCATTTTTAGTGTATCTCTGTGGCAGAATTACAGCGCCACATACTGGTCTGGCATGTATACTTCATAGTTTTGTGTCGGTTTTGTGGTTTCATGTGAATGTAGATATTTCTTGAGACGAGGGGGAAAAAAAGATCAGATATGGAAAGCTCTAGCTTCGTGTGGACGTAGCCTAAGTGTGGCCCCAGAGAATGGCTATTTTTTGTCACCATGTTCTGATAGGTTCCCATGGGCCCATTCGTCTGCCTCTCCTAAAAATAGCTCTGCTTATGTTGACATAACCTCTAACTTTGGAAACAAACACCTCATCAGAGGCAAAAACCACACAAAATGATTTCCGAGAAGCAACTTTTGACAGGACTTTGAAACAAACCGGTAACAAATTTGCTGAACCATCGGCTCAGTGAAAAGCTTTGTCCCTTGAGGCCTCGCCATAGTTTTGTAGTCACAACACTGAAACGGTCTACATCAAACTCTCCGAAATTAATCCCACAGTTGGCAACACACTTCACTTCTAATTTTATAAACTAGCCAATTATACTGTCTTGCATTATTCAGTGCTATTTGTGATATACTTTATGTAATGTGTCTACTGTAATATCTTACTTTTAGATCCCTTTCACCTCAGCGGTAGGCTTTTGTTCCTCAGCGGCTGTAATATAGAGCATTGTCTCGACATGATAATTCATCATGTAGATTAGACTTCATATAAAGAGTGCTCCTCTGACCCTGTTTAAAGTCCATGTTTCTTGTGGATATCCGTGCTCTCAATGCAGAGTCTAATTTTGCTTGCTCTGGTCTTAAAAAGTTTTCTTACGTCTTGAAGCAGGCATACGAATGTGTCACCCAATAATTAATTGCTGGTTGCTAAGGACTAATCATGACTAATTGCCTGTCCAGTTTTGTCTTTCTATCACAGCAACAGCTACAAGCTTGTCTCAGTCCTCAGTACCAGCAAAGTAGCATTCGGTTATCAGAATGGAGCAAAGATGGGACACCTGCGTGGTTCTGCTTTGCTTCAATTGCTGAAATGTGTAGAAGCAGAGTGGTCGATGACATGATTGTCTTTTTCTTGTCATATCTATTAATTTATTCAAAAATACACTAAAAATGCAATTCATACATAGGACAACATCACTATACAACTTCTATTATGAGTGTGCTTTAGATTTTCTCAATTAAAATGCTTTTTTATTATTATTATTATTTAAAAGTACAAGTGAAACAATGGTCCTTTTATCGTAATGAAAAAAAAACCTTATAAAATACATTTATTCTTTTTGCAATTTTTTCCTTTGGAAAAAAAAATGTTTCATTGCTTATTAATAATGGAAAATCATTTGTTTTCCAAATCAAAGTAATGTGTAGTTTTCAAGTCATGTGATCCAACCAACATGAGAAATATAAAAGAATATATAAAAAATAAAATAATAAATCATGTGGTGCAACTCCTCAAAAACATAATTAAAATATTTATGAATGAATTATATTTTATTATGATATAACAAAAAAAAATCCCTTAATGTATTCATTTATTTATTTTAAATGATGTGTAATCAAGGTGTTAGGAAAATATGTTAATACTTTCTACTTGTTTGTTACACCACATGACATATGTAGAGTTATTCAATTAAACTTCTCTTAAAACACTTTTACTTTTATAAAATCAACATGACACTTTTTAAAGTGCCCACTGATCCGGGTGTGTGTTCACAGTGTGTGTGTGTGTGTGTGTGTGTTTGTTCACTACTCACTGCTGTGTGTGTGCACTTGGATGGGATAAATGCAGAGCACGAATTCCGAGTATGGGACACCATACTTGACCACACACCACATGACTCGCTTATTTTCCTTGTTGTATTGACGTTAAATCTGTAGTTAGTTTAGTGTGTGTTGTGACTGACATTACAGGAGTTTTGAGGACATTTGTCATAATGATATTAAAATATGCCAGAGTATATAAAATATGTGACTTTTCCAAAATGTGAATCTATCGACTTCAAACAGTGCAACCGTGTGATGATGCCTTTGGCCCTCGTTTTTATTGAGGAGAGTTGCTTAATGAGGCTAAACATGGAGGAGGTTTTGGACCATAATGGGGACGGATGCTGCTCTGTCTGGAAGAGGGGGAGGCTGTTATTATAATTGATAGCCCTTGCCGCACTCCCATTTCAAAGTTCATTACCAGCACTGCACTCCTCACGTCAAGCTTTCGTAAGGTGCTTCATGGTTCTCTCCAATGCAAGAGAGATGTATAGACCCAAGAAGGATCATCTGGGCTTTAAAAATACACAAGGAAATGAGATCATGGGCTCTAAATCCCTCAAGATCCACAGTTCCCTCTCAGTCCAACTTTCATTTTTGTCTTACTATCATTGCTTTCAAATGAAGTAAAGCTGTCATTTACCCCCAGAGAAATACAAAGATACTTCAAACACATAAAATGGAGCAGAAAGATGATAAAAAATAAATGTAATTTAAAACAGTGACATTGTTAACATTGCTTTGTCAGATGTGGCGGCTTCAAGCAAATGATGGCGGGGATACACGTTAACTCTTTTTATGTGTACACGCTACTGAATGTGCTGAGGTGTGAGGTTTTATAGACAGCAGACAGCTAATTATGGCTCTGTCAGTGTGCTGGTGGGGAGGTCACAGAGCCAGTTCTGATTGACAGTAGAAGAAGCTCATTGTGTCTGATATATATACTTAGAGTCCCTGTTGTCTGGAGTTTCCTGGTCTCTATTTAAAGGAAAGAGGTCACCCAAAACTGCATTACCTCTGATGTTGTTTCAAACCTGTATAACTTGCTTTTAGTCTGTGTAACAAAAAAGCGTGGAGAGGTTTGCGTGTTAATATTTCAGAATTTGTACATACTTGTAAAAATTATCCTAATTTTAATGGTAAAAGACTGCAAAAATACAGTAAAAAAATGTTTATCGCAACTGGACATTTCATGCAATTTTACAGTAAAATACTGTTAAATTTATTGTTTTGGGAGTTCAACTTATAATTTACAGTGAAAACCATAAATTGACTTTCCCAGAATCCCCAGTGTGACATTTCAGATTTTTTTTTTTTTGTTAGTTATGTACAATAGGGTTTTATTTTACATTGTATGTTGTTAAATTATGTTGATTGCATAATTTTAGTGTCATGATAATGTTTTGTATATGTGTGCACTCAGTATAGTATGGTGCACTATAAGTGCACTGCACTTTCAGTATATTATGGTGCATTCAAAACTTCCTGCGAAGTTCGTAATTACGAGTTGGGAATTCATATAATTAGGATGTCATGTTCGTTCAAATCACTTCGAAGCAAGATGACGATATACCTATTCTACATAAAATTCATATCAGGTGTGTTTTTGCCCACCATTAGTATTTACCTCCATTTGTGGAAAAGCTATTTATGATGAACTTGGATTATCATTATCACCTGTGGCTTTATGGTGGTATTAGCATATTATAAGGGTGCAAAACAGATTATAGTACTTTAGAATATCATACAGTTTTTTTAACTGTAAATTTAGGTTAATTCCATAAAACCCAAAATGTTGCTACTATATTTTAAGGTAACGTTCTGACATCCACAACTGGTATAGAATGGCATGAGCAAATATTGACAGATTTTCCTTTTTTGGGTGAATTATCTCTTTAACATTTGTAGCTATAGTTCAAAAATAAACTGTAATAAAGTGATATTAATGGCTCCAGCTGCTGTGTCTTAATGTTTAAATACTGTTGAAAGCTGGTAGAGGGGTCTCACAAGATTCCACACAATACATAAAGCAATAACAAGCTGTAAAAGCAAGACCTGCTGTTGCACTTGTCATAACTATTCATTTAAAGCATCAATGGTGAATCAAATTAGCTTTCAGTTTTTCAGTATTCATTACAATGATAGATAGTCTGAGCATCTCTCTTCCTCTTTTCGCTTAATTACGTAAATTTCGACTCAGGGACTATTTGTACTGGATTGATGCTTTCTCTCTTTGTTTTTATGATCAATAATCCAGCAGAATCATCAGTCTTACGTTACATAGACAGTACTACATGATTGGAAACAGGAGAGCACTCAAATTTAACATGCAAATGCAGTGAACAATCGTTTATGATTCAGTATTTTAATTATAGACAATAATAAATCATGCCCTCCTTTTTAATGAGTACAGGATGTCTAAGAAATCCCTCCAGCATACCGAGTTACAACACGACTGACAATTACTGCAGTCTAATCTGTTTATCCTTTTACAAAGAGATATTGTTTTAAAATTATCTTCAGTGACATATTGGTGGCATTTACGAGAGAACTGAATGCTACGGAAAAAATTTTCCTGAAGCGTCAGAATGCATTTTTGGGAAACATTATCTATGAATAGTGTGTTTTATAGCTTTATATTACCTCAATCTACATTATATCACTTAAGTAAAGGGAGCAGTTGTTCATCACAGTTATCTTTTACCTCATATTTATAACAAAAACCCAACAAACTACTTTTTGAAAAAGATTAGAATCACCGCTTTACCTTGAATACTTTGTCATGATAGTCAGTTAATGTACCTACAGAGATGATTGCAGCAATAATTGTTTAAAAATTCTCTTTTGTATCCTTTTAGCAAAAATTGAGGACAAAATGTGAGAAAAAAAATCAAAACAAAGTTCAAGTATTTGTCAGAAAACAGTGGGGTGAGAAGTGGCATTGCATAAGGGCTTTGTGTCGTGTTGCATGGCGTTGAGCAAAAAGAAGTTTCATTTCCATGTGCATCGTCAGCAAAATGGCAGAAAGCTGAAAGCATCATATTGTACACAGATGCATGCATTATTACAGTTGTCAATGCATAAATAAAAAAAAGATTTAAAAAAAATCACATTAACTCAGATTGCCAATCATTTTCTTTCAGAAAAGAGGGTACACAACTATCACTGGGGCGATATCCTTTCAAATGGTAATAATATGTACATTTAGGTACTAATACGTACCATTTAGGGGTAAATAAGGTACAAAGATGTACCCTAGGGGGTACTGCCCTAGTAACAGTTTTGTACATTTTTTCCTGAGAGTGATCATAAAAGATGTCACATCCGTGTATTCTGTTTTTGTTTTCCACAGCTCACCCAAACCTAGTGATGTCACTGGATACAATCACTTTTTCCATTGGTCCAGGTCTGTTTGCAAGCCTGAGTGTCATTGAGTGACATCAGTGTTCCCATCCCAGCCTGGGAACCCTTACTCGGAGCTAAACCCCTCTCAGCCATGCACCATAGATCTGTCACTGACATCACATGTCGTTATAAACAAGCAGCAGGTCACACAAACACAGACAGCAAACACAGGTCTCTGACTCTCATATGGGATAAATGATGATGCTGTTGTGTTAATACCTTTTAGACAGCTGTCAGACTGTATTCAAGGGCAGAATACTAACCCAACCCATGAAGCCTCCCAACAGATTCAGTTACTTGTCGACAGTATAATATGACAGTGTATGTAAAGGTGATATCATACATCAAATGGAATGGAATGGACAAAAATAGAGCTGGCATTTTTTAAATAATGGTCATATTCATCATACTCAGAGTATTGTAAAAATCTTACTGCAGACACATTATTTGAATAAATGAAGATCTATTCTTGCCTTCTCTTATAAATATTTCATTAATCTAATCACCATTCTTTATGAACTGAATAGAGGGCATATTTTTCATGCTACATTTTAAAAACTGTTCCATTCTCTTGAAGAGATTCTCATAGAAGAATTTGAACAGAATAGACTTCTGTTTATTGAATAAGTACCCTCCAAACCATGTTTTTTAAGTTCGTGAAACACACACATCATATTGGTTAGAAATCAGAATTATCTTGTGTTATATCTTACTTATTCCTTTATCTTTACTTTTGCGTAAACCATGGAGGTTCTGTACTTTAAGTACTAGAGACATAATTTTTTAATTAAATTCGGGTGTCCAAAGGTAGAGGGGATTCCGGGTGAAGAGGAAATGCTTGAATATGGCTCTTGAAGTCAGATCGTCCTCGTGTGTGAAGTCACATAATTGAAAGCTTTGGGGAAAATACAACGAAGAAGAGAGTAATCTCATATAATAACACACATATCAGATTATATATAGGAATTTAATTGATCAAAGGACAGTAAAGACTTTTACGTTTAACAAAAAATATTACATTTCAAATAAATGCTGGAAAAATACTAAGCAACACAATGGTGTATGTATATACACGTTTTGCGTTGTTTACAAATAGCCTTGATAAGGCATTTGATGGAAAGGTAAAACATTTTTTTCATATTTCCTGTATCTGCATATTTTTTTGTTTTTTTGGTTTTTTTTTTTTTTTTTTTTTTTGTTTTTTTTTGTTTATAATATGGTTTTTTTTTTTTTTGTTTTTTTTTTTGTGTGTTTTTGTTTTTTTTATGTGCAATTTAGTTACACATATATCAACAATTTTATATCTTTACCTGCTTTCTTCCTTGGTGAAGTAAACACTGGTGTGTGTTTCTCGAGAAAAATAAAAGAATAAGCATGTCTTCTGCGATGTCCCCACCTTATCATACTTCTGGGCCTTGCCGTGTAGGTAACAAAATAAATTCAAGTGGCGTCTCCTTGCTCCTAAGCTAAGAAGAACAACACACGAAGAGGAGGACGGAGGCATTCACTTGATTTAGTAAGTTAGTTGCTAGCTGAACATTAAAACGATGAGAACACCTGGAGCCTGAGCATCTGCGCGTGCAGCGACGCTCCTGTGAATGACGGAACCGGCTCCGCCTAAATCCGCTGGGCTGGGGAGAGGAGGGGACGCACAGTCGACAAGACGAGAGAGAGCGTGTGTCTGATAAAGGAGGGAGGAATTGCTTAAGAATCAGACCAAGTACGATAAAACCCACAGAGCCACACCGGGGCAGAGATTATGACATAGGCACCATCCTCGAGCGTTCAGCGCATCTATCGCGCTCCTCAGCAACTTGGTGAAGAGACTCGCCGGCGCACAAGATGCTTGGAAGCAGCTGCGCTGAAGCCTCCTCACCTTATAAAGTGCATCGGTGGCGAAAGCTGTCGCGTGCGCGTAAATTCAGCACTTAATTCACGAGACAGCTCCAGTGTGTCGGCTTCCCTAAACTGGACTCAAATTCACGAGCAGTTCTTTCAGTACTTTCAGAACACTCTCGCACGCATGAACATTAGAAGTGTGTCATCATATTTCTTGCTTTCATCTAACTGCGATCCATAGTCTGGGACATTTTTATTCTCCACGAAATATGTACCAGGGGCATTTGCAGGTAAGTCTCTGTTCAAATAATACGTACACTCCTTTTCTTTACATTTATAATGGCTGTTATTTGTATTGTTTTAGTTGCACTGAAATCAATGGATTGCACTGGAAGCATGTTAGGTGCAATTGTTAAGTGATCAATGCATTCAAATCATTTGCCAAAGCTTTATGAGTTTAGTTGGGGGGTTGTCCTCCTGCTGAAGAGTATTGCTTGCTGTTGATGTTTGTTGTGTACATTAATTTTAATTTCCATGATATAATATATGGCAGATAGGCTCTGAAATGGTAAGTTATGCTATATACTTATATAAAGAAATTGCTAGTTTGTGTATGATACATTAAGCAAACCAAGAAATGTTAAACCGGTGCTGTTCATATAGTGTAAATGATGCAGATGCCAGTTGAACAATTTAAAAAGTAAAATAAGCTGTCTGCAAAAAAGAAAGAAAAGCACGTTTACAGTTGCAGAACACTTTCATATAAACATTGCTTGTCTTTCTGCGGACTTACTGCTAAAATTCATTTAGTTGCGCAGTTTGTTGTAGTATCACCAATAGTAAATTGCCCAACATTTTTTGTATCACCTGGGGATTAAAAAACAGGCCTACACAGTTGAACTTGAAGCAATCCATAAATCACGTTTTGTGCAAAATGAGACACACCGGAGTCTTTTGAACCTCTATTCTTACTACAGCAACAATAGAGTTTGGTTACTATTTTATGAAGATCTCTAAATTACGTAACTGCTAAATTAAAGCAGGCAGCGCTTTGTTTACCAAGTCTTACAACTTCCAAGTAATTTACCAGCTGAATATTTTATGACTTCTTTATAAGCTTCTTAGGAAACCAGAGTAGCTTTTTAATACCCTTTGTCTCTATGGTCTCTACAGATGTGGCTTCAGTTACCTTCATATCACTTAGATAGTGACTGGCTTCACTTGTATATTTACCATAATTCTTAAGACTGACCACAGTTTCATACATATACATCTATATCCTTGCACCTATGTAAAGCATACACATCATATTTATGTAATTTATGTTGTGCAACACTGTACGAGTATAAATTCAGAGTTCCGTTGCGTTATTAATGTTCCAGGAGACAGAAAATGGATGTGTTTTCAGCACAGAGGTAATCGGACACTTGATAAGAGTCTCATATGGTCCTATTCATAACTGTTCTCATCATGTTAGAGGCTTTTATTTCAGGCTTTGGGGAATTAGGGAGAGTAAGATATCACATTTTCTTTGTCAGGTAGGTAGGTAATTTAAGAGGAAATGTTCTCTCTGTGCAAAGCAGATGTTTTATCTGTCCTTCACTGAGCTCTTTGCAGCTCTTCCCCCCTAAACAGACACACTTATCGTGACCGTGACGGCTCATTCTCCCTTGAAGCCATCTCAGAGTATTTAATGTTTACTGTTTCGCTCCATCATTGGTGAAAAATTTGTAATGTTTTCTGTACTAGTGTCTCAATTTGTATTACAGGAAAACAGTTTGCATTTGCACATTATGTTTACATATTCATAACTGCATTTCCGTGAAGAGTTCAAATCAAAGGGTACATTTTCTAAGCAATAATACATTGATACTTAAGTATACAAGAAAGTCAGAGTTGTTCAAAATATCACATCAGCCATTAACAGATGAATATGCTTTGTTGGTTTTCGCCTTTAAAAAAAGAAAACTTGGATTTCAAAGTTTGTGAATATCTTTGCTGTATTAAACATCGACACTCCTCCTCTCACTAGGGGCATGGAAATCGCGTGTGTACACTGATCATTTTCATAGACCAAATTTCTTTTTTAGGGGTACAGTACAAGTTCTGCCGTTTCATCTTCAACAACACAATAGGATTTGGTAATAATATCTGAAAAAAAAAACCATTAAATTAAGAATTAAAATATAATATAATACTCTCATAGCATGACAGTTCATGATATTTCCTTTACAAAACGCAGAGGGTTTGTTCTGTCTTATATTTCTTCTGTGACAATCTGTGCATTGATAGTTCCTGCAGATAAATATCAGAGTAGTTATTTTAAGGGTTATTTGACCTATTTAAACAAATATATCAGCTCACACCTCAGATGTGACAACACATGTTATAATTACTGTAAATAACTCGTTGCTTGGGTGATTCCTGCCCTTTACAGCCATATGGCTGTTTGAGATTAATTAGCAGCGCAGTGTATTGCGTTGACTATCAAACATTGGCATCACAAAAAATCTCACTCCGTCTATCGCTGAAATGAACCACGCTGTCTGGCCAAGATAAAGCACCTTATGGAATGCTTGCAAAAATCTCCCGTGCCATTTTACTTTCATATTACTTTAATTAGAAGCATCTTCTGCATATTTAGAATTTAAAGGAGAGGTCTAATTCTATTTATAAAACGGATAGTTCCGGTCATTGATTCTGATTGGCTGAGCCGCGTTTGAAGCTGTTGTAAATTACTGTAAAAACATACACCTTTATTTATGTTTGTGTGTTGCTTGGCAACCATTGTGTTGCAACCACAACTGTTTCTGAAGAACTACATTGTGTGGCGGAAGAATAATGTTTTTATTAATATCATTACACTTTATTTGCTCTGCTTTATTTTGTGAAACCTTACTACGTATATGGAATAACCATTTTATAAAAGCAATAAGCCCAGTGAAGCCGTGGTTTACAGTGAATTTATAACAGCTCAGGGGGTTTTAACAACACCCCCTTGACTCTGTTAAATTCCTGTCTCTGCTTTTGGGGTCTAATGCTTTTTCATGCATTCTGACTTATTTACACTTTTAAAGAGTTGGATTCTCATGCTAAATATGCCCAAAGTAAAAAAAACTAAACAAATTGGACATATGACTGATTATTTCTGTGCCAAATACACTCCTTCAGGGTTCGCATACATTTCGGAAAGTTTTTTTAAAAGTGCGGAATTCCTTGTATGGGCACTTCTCCCGGAAGATCGCGCGCACATGTAAACCAGAGCGAAAGCAAGAGTACACCCATCAACGTGCTTCATTCGGGTTATAGAAGTCATCGGCAGCGCTGCACAGGAAACGATTTGTCATTTTGTTTTTAGACCACGAAATCAACAATGTCCCCAAAGAAGTGTGTTTTTGGTTGTGAAGGGAACATCCACCCTTGTTCAGCTTCCCAAAACCCAGGTATGATGTTGCTAAAAATAACATTATTTTGTGTATTTGGTGTAATGAAATGTGTTTATGCGTTTTAAGGTTCAAAAAACACATTATTTTCCACATACTGTACATTATTGTTTCTCCTGTATGCCTTTCTGAAACACGTAGATTTTTACAAAGCTCATCGTTCTGAAAAAGCGAGGTGTGCTCTGATTAGCCATCTATCCAGTGCATTTGATTGGCTGAATTCCTCAAGCGTGTGACGGAAATGTTTACGCCCCTACCATACGTGATGCCCTGTCAGGCCGGAGCGATGATCCAAAAACATGAAAACCCATTATAAACAAAACGAGGCATTCGTTGCATCCAGTGGGGGACATAATTACATATTATAATGACTTATACTCTCTTGTACGCGTTGCTGCATCGCCCGCGTAAACCAGAAAACCATGTCTGCAGTTATGATCATAGAAATGCCAACAACAAGCCCTACTCGACACTGTTCAAAACTCGCGGTTTGAATCATCAGGGGACAATCTTAAAGAATAAAAAAACGACGTACAGTCTGTGAGTCAGAACCGCCGTCATTGTAGTCTACGCTCCCAATAGATCAGAAAACGTCCGCCATAAAATGTTCTGCACCATCTGAATATTGGTTTGAAGTGTTCTGGCACAGTGTTTAATACAACTTAACCATGATTTCAGTCTGTTCCTTTTTGGGAGGCCGAACAAAGTAGTTTTGCTTTCCCAACGAAACACAGTGTCACACACGGCGGCCTAGAGTGAGTAGAAGCCGGGGGATAAAGTGAGGAATGGCCAGAGGGATAGAGTGAGCAGAGGCGGCGGATTCGAAGAAGGAGCATCCGGAGGGCTTGTGGCAACCACATGTGACGACCCCGGACTCCGCTTCGTCCACGGTGAAAGACAATCCGGCGATCCACAGCGCAAAGTTGAAGTATTTCCTCAGCGACCGCACGGATCACTCCCGGCATGACGAGCATATCGTCCTCTTTGGCACAGGCCAACAGTAGTTTTTCGCTTTCACAACGAATCACACAGCGCCTTCACGACATGGCGACAACAATACTACAGTGAGAATAAAAGTTACGCCTTCTTTCTTTGCGTGAACATTTGGGCAGCGTTATGCAAATCTTCCCACAAAGTGACGACGTAGTATGTGGGTGCGGTTAGACGATCGTTCAGAGGTGTGTGCTCTCTGTCTTTAGAAAGAGGTTCTCTTTGGATTTTGAGACTTTCGTCTTTCAGAGCGTCTTATGCACCAAGAGCTTGTAACACTCCAAAGAGAAAGGAAAAATTTAAATCCCATCATATGACCCCTTTAAGGGAACAGTGGATGCAGTTTGTTTCTCCGGGGCAGCAACGGAGTTGTGTACGTGTGTTTGTTTGTTCCCGGCATTAAGGTGATGAATGTTTTATAAACAAATGAAATAAAATTTAAGTCAATAAAGTTTTTGTTCCTGTTTCCTGCTCGCAAACGATCTCTACGCAAAAGCTTTGCGTGTTCGTGACTCTTTAGCTCCACCCACGGCACGCCTCCAGGAGCTCGACTGTTTTCAGAGAGAAACGTAAAGCTTTATCTGTCTTTTATAAATCTTATAAAACTAAAGACTCTTCGGAGATATGAAGGATGCAACTCTATAGGTACACTCTATAGATTAACATGAGATTGGCAGAAACTGTGTGTGCTATGTCCCCTTTAATGGAATGTCTCTATACCTCAATTCAGCTCTACTAGCCATTTTTGGGCCAAAACCTGACATGTCTCGTTTTCATTTCATTTTCAGAAAAGCTTAGTAAGCCCATGTGTCCAATTCCCTACAGGATGAAACCCCTGTTATAGAATCCAATTAAGAATCATTGGTGTCTCAGTTCAATATTCTATTAGCGGATCTCAGTTCATATTTATGTAAATCAATTTAATGCTTACATAAATGGTGGTATACAACCATACTACCCTGAAATTAACCATAAATCAGATCAATTATATTTATTATTAATTATTGGATGCACTGAGTCACTTCAGTGTTTGTAGAACTCTGCTAGTCTGTGTTCGCAGTGTTCCAGACTGTCCGTATACATCCTGCTTTGGCTTCATTTGTAAATATTTTGCTAGTGGAGCAAAATTAGACTATAATTGGCCAAAATGTGTGTAAAATGTAAGTTACACAGTTTTGGCTTGTTTATGTAACTTTTAAAAAGGAATGAATTATATAAACTGCATACAAGCAATACCTTACTTCCATTCATGTCCAAGTGCAAGGCCATGCTGATTTTCTGAAAAATGGGTGTGATGCTGTATTTTTTTAAAATTATATTTCCATTTATAACTATAAAAGAAAGGCAAGGTGAGGTAAAATACTTCACTTATATTCATATGTACTGCTGGCTAACAATTGGCCATTACCTTCAACAGAGCATATAGCATTTACTGGGCTTCATCAGCCTTTTTTCAAATATGAAATTATATAAATTATATAAACGTGACGTTATCTTCCCTTTTTCTAAATAGCCTGCCTAATGGGTACCTCATAGAGCTGCTGTGTTGTGTATAATCCCTTGGTGTGGGATTATACACAGCCTTATGAATGGAGTCTCTCTGTATTCCCACAGGTGTGCAGATACAGTCCTGTCAGATGTTTTCCTACCATGTTGCTCTGATAGGCTGACAGGCATGTGGTCTGTTGGCTTTTTCATGTTGCATCCCTGGCTTTGACAGTGATGGTGCTTTTGCCAAGGAGTTGAACAGCAGTTCATCTTGGGCTCTCGCATTTGAGATGGGATCGGGATCTGAAAAAGAGAGTGAGACATGCTTGTGTGACACCTCTGTGAGTGTGAAATATGCAGGCCCAGACTGCAGCACGCTGAGGCGAGGGGGGCTCTCAGAGAACCTACAATTGTGACAGCCATTGATTTATGTGAGAGGGTCTCAATATGACCTTTCAGGGCCTTTCCCAATCGAAAAGCCTGAGAAATAAAAAGACCGATTTAGAGTCTCTATCCTCTGAATATTAATTTTAATAAGATTAATCCGTGGGCTAATGAAGGTTAGATAAATGATATTACAAGCAGTGCAGCTAAACACTTGATAAAATTACCACAATTTTATTGGGTATCCCCTTCGGGTGGGGAAACAGCCTCTTTAAAGCTATAGAACCTAGGGGGACCATACATGCTCTTTTTCCTGCCGTCACTGGCCAGTGCGTGTGTATTCTTCCTAAAATATCCAGGTTTTGGCTTTGTTGTCCTGTTTTCACACTTGCTGGAGGTAATGATCGATAAATAGTTTGACCAATAACATGTAGGCATTGTACATAATCGACTAATCGTGGCACGTGAGAAGGTGGGAACAGTCAAAGTGATGCAAATACGCGTACATATTAGGTGTGTTCAACTGTACGCTACCGAGTTATTGTATACTCAAGTAACGTGAGAGCGATTCTAAAGCATAAGAATCTGCTCTCTATAGTTCTCACGGTACTTTGATGGCATACACCGATCGGTCTGTGCAGCGCAAACAAAGCCAAAACCTGGATATTTTAGGCAATATAGAAGCCCTGGCAATACAATGCCTGAAAAAGAGCATGTGTGGTCACCTATATAACAGCAATCCGTTAACTGTAAAAATTGAAAAACTGTAAAAAATTAAAATTTCTGTCATCTTCAAAAATAAAAATTCTGTCCTCATTTACTCACCCCCGCGTTTCCAACTTTTATGCATTTCTTTCTTTTGGAACATGAAAGAAGATACTGTATTTCAAAGACTGTTGGTCATCAAACAGTTTGGGTTCATTTTTTGACTTCTGTTGCATGGACAAAACATAAGATGTAAGTCAATGGGAACCAAAACGGAGCTGTAAAAAATTTACATTTCTGTCATCTTCAAAAATGAAAATTCTGTCATCATTTACTCACCCTGATGTCGTTCCAACCTCTTCCTTATCTCGGGATTAAACATAACTAAAATATTTTTGATAAATGGCTCTTGTTTTTTGTCCATACAGTGGAAGTTAATGGTCCCTAATCCCGTTTGGTTACAAACATTCTTCAAAATATCTTCTTTTAGTTCCACGGAAGAAAGAAAGTTAAACAGGTTTGGAATGACA
Source organism: Sinocyclocheilus anophthalmus (assembly GCA_018155175.1). Classification (NCBI taxonomy): domain Eukaryota; kingdom Metazoa; phylum Chordata; class Actinopteri; order Cypriniformes; family Cyprinidae; genus Sinocyclocheilus; species Sinocyclocheilus anophthalmus. The sequence goes on from JADLZN010001261.1 coordinate 52,505, forward strand.
TGAGAACAAAATTTTCATTTTAGTCTAAACCTCAAAAGACATTTGAGAAGAGATGAAATCTGTTCACCCCAAAATGAAAATTATCTCATTTACTCACCCTCATGTCAGGCTAAAGTTGAAGGGATTACTTACTTCTGCATAACATGAAAGAATATATTTTGAAGACTTTTCACCTGTTTATGGACAATCATCTTTGTGTCACCATATTTGATTTAATTTGTGCATGTGTGCTTTGATCAATGTTTGGTTTGATTTTGAAATTTCTCTGTTCATTATTTAAACAAAATGGCTGTGTGGCTTTACAAGACTTGCAATATAGCAGTGGAGTTGTATGGAGTATTTTCACGCAACCTATTTGTCTATACTATTAATGTCACTACGGGTCCAAAATGTTGAATTTCCAAAAAGACAAACAGTGGAAACATTCTTCAAAATATCTTATGCCCATTAAGAAATGAATGTATATGAGTTTGGATTGACATGAGGGTGAGTAAATCATAACAGAATTTTCATTTTTAAGAAAATATTCCTTTAAAAGAAAGGTTTTGGGTTAAAAGCTCATAGCTGATCTGTTAAAAGCAATTTTTGATAAATTGACAATGAGAAATGTCATTCGTTTATTGTGCATTCTGTACACTGTCTAAAGTAGAATATCAGGCAGCTGGTGGGTACCTTTATTACCCAAAGACTCAGACATAAATGTTAATGAAACATGTTTACATTTGCTCACTGTTACAGTGCAGGGTGGTGCCGTGGGTCATTGGGATTCAGTTCTCTGAACATGCATACTGTTAAAAAATGTATAGCTTGAGTGCGGTGTAAGTAACTTTGTACAACAGTGTCTGGCAAATGCATAAATGTAATGCCATAGAGGTTGTGTGACACTTTGTTTGTTATGACAACCATAATGCTTTAATGCAGTATTTTAGCTTACCCTATCAGTTTTTCTAGCTGTTGAGAGTGCATATGTCTCTCAGTATCGGTCACAATAATACTAAAATCCTGTTGATAAAGTCCGGAAGAAGGACAGTGTTATATAGAGGGACATGTGGCAGCCTTTCAAATAAAATCAATAGACCATCTGTCTCACTCAAGGTGTGCTTCTTGACGGGGTATTTTTAAATCACTGATGAGGAGGATCTCGCTGCTACCGTTTGATTTGAGTTTTGCATCTCTGGCTCAACCCTAAATTCCTGAAGAAACAAAAAGACAAGGGACTATTTTGTCCTTTACCTGTTAGAGCTGATTAGGCTGAGTGTGTCACGTCTCTCATGGACACTTATCTGAGAGGACAAAACTCAAGGCTGGCAGGGAAAACAATCAGCAGGAGATACTTAGGGGGGAAAGAGTCAGGAGAAACAGACCAGAGCAGGCGGAATAAGTGATAGCGTTCGCTTTACCCCTGGAGAATATGTGAGCAGCTTTTGTTGAATCTTTATCTCATTTTAGTGTGTGATGGTCCATCTGACTCTGTCACTTCTGTAAAGGCAGTAAATAAAGGATGAGGGCCTTACATGAGAGATGTTCGCAAAAGCTGTTATGTAATGCATAAATAGAGGATAATTAATATTTAATAAATTAGAAATGTTAAAATTTTATGGGTAGAGGGAAAGTTGCAAGGCCAGTGAAAGACTTTCATTATTAAGAAGCTTCTTTTGATGACTCTGTGTACAGCGAAAGCTTTGCAAATATTGGAAAAGCATGAAAGTGCAATGTTGTGTGTGTGTGTGTGTGTGGTATGTGTGTTTTCCTGAGGATTCAAAGAAAGCATCCGAGTATGCTGTTATATTTTCATGATCATGAATTTAAATATGATGGTATGCATTATAAACTGGAGCCAAACAAGGTCACCATTGAGGGAATAGGAAATTTGCACATCCTATCCCATAATTCACAGGAATCTCAGCAGAAGCTTGGAAAGAGGAACTATAGTAAAATGAGCAGTTCGGTTAGGAACAATTCCTTTGAGAAGAGCTTCAAATCCAAACTTATTGCAAGAAGTAGGGCAGTTACCACCGTCCCTGCGTGGCGCCTCATCCATCTCTAAGTGCAGCCTATAGATACAATCCCTCTGCCTTCATCAGGGTCCATGGTGGACTCATCAGCTATAGGTGTTATATATGCTTTGGCACTGGAAAATTTGGACAGACATACATAGACCCACATCTAATCTCTTTGAAGTGGCACCAATATTAGCAGGGGTGTAGCAGCCATTGTAACTGGGCGAACATGACCCCCCAGCCACTTCAATTTATTTTGTTTTGCTTTGTTTTGTCTTGTGTGTTTTTTTTCAAATTTTCTAAGTTTCTAATATTCACAGCAACCCATCCTAAAGACAAAGAGAAAGCAATTTCAAAATGCAATTATTGCACTTTCCAGTGAACAATTATGACCATCTTATACAAATGAGGTGATGAACAAATATACAATAATGATTCATATTTCCCCCTTTATCTATCCACTCTTTTTGCATGCTCTCTCTCTCTCTCTCTCTCTCTCTTTCTCTCTCTCTCTACCATTGCTAATTAGCTGAACCAAACCATTCTGGAAATTAGTCCACAGAGATCAGAGGGAAAAAAAGAGACTGCTCTGATTTTTCAAATGAATGTTTAAGGCTTTATGTGACACAAAATTGTCTCAAAACTCTATTACATAATATTTGGCGGAAGCAACAGCATCTGAGAGAATCTTGATACATCAAGATAATTGCTGTAGAAGAAGGTGAGCTTAATTGCATGAAGTGAGACCAGCATAACTGAGGGTGTGGATGTAGTCAGATTTCTTCTTTTTTATGTTTGAAGATTTATGGTAGAGATGTGAATTTTATTCATCACACAGCAGGCAGTCTTCAGCTGTAATTGAATAAAAACCCTGACTAGATTTCAGATACTTAAACCTTTACAGTATGTTGCTGAGGCTAGTACATATCAGCTTAAAAGGCGCATTTTGTAACACTGGAGACATTAAAGGGATAGTTCACCCAAAAATTATGAAACATCATCACACTCACTCACCCAAATGTCTTTCTAACCCTGTATGACTTTCATTCTTCCTTGGGGCACAAAAGGGATATTCAGCAGATGTTCAGCCGCTCTCTTCCATACAGTAGAACTGGATGGGGACCAAAGGCTGCCAAAAACATGCACACCATACCATTTCAAGCCTTCTGAATCCATAGTTTTGTGTGAAGAAAAAACTGAAATTTAAGATATTCACTGAAAATAATGCCTTAAAAATCTGCCATTGTCACCATCCACTTTGATTGTACGGAAACGCTGCTTTCTATTATACAGTATAGTAATATAATACTTTCAGCTCCATTTAACACATTTTAGTGTGTCTGAATGCAAAACCGGTTTTGTTCCACCAAGTCAAAGACAAATTTGTCAAATTGAGGTGCAAAAATATAATGTCAGAAAGGTTAATTCAGATTTATAGCATCCTGAAGTGCATGAGACAGCTTTTTGGACACAATGTTTTAGTATATGCACTGTAAGCTGGCACTTCATGTTAAATAGAGCAGAGAACAAGGAATCAGACCTATGCATTATAATTATGCATATTAACCCTAATATGCCAATCAAAACATTGTTGCACTACCTTTACATGAGGCACAGTACAGAAAGCAACAACAACACTGGCAGGCAGTTTGGGGTTTACCTCAGTAGAGGGCTTTTTAAAGAGACTCAAGGATACATCAGCAGGGGCAGTGCCTCCAGCACAGCTGTGACCCAAACCCTTGCCTAGTCCCATCTGTTCCACACAAGCTCACGTGCTGAGGTCAAGTGGTGCTGGCATGATGAATTCCCCACTCAGGAACAGAGGAGACCATGCTGCATGCAGTAGAAAAAGTCAAAGGGCATCATCCTATCCATCCTTTACAGACTTCTTCATGAAAAATGGAAGATGTGACCACGTTTGACAGGAGTGTGATGTAAACAGGAAGGACATATATAGGGATAGGAGAGAGTTCATGGTGTAGGTGTATGATGTAGTTGGCTGACGAGATTGCAAAACAGGAAAACAACATTTGTTACATGGCACACTACACTTGGCTGAAGTGTTGAAACCTAAGCTCTCTCCCAAAACCCAGTGAACTGCCTACAGATGGAGCATTTTAGGCATCATATGCGCCTATCCTGATGCAAAGTCTGTTCCAAAAGGTAGGCATCTTAATTATTCTGCTCCCTAAGATACTTTGTTTTAGCAAAATTCTGACACAGCATTGCATGTATCCTTTATTATGGAGAAGCAAATCCTATGATGTATTATGACATGCTCATGATTTGACCATTCATAAGTCTAAGGTCATTAAGATTTTAATGTTTTTGAAAGGTAAATAATTATTGTGTTTATTAGCTATTGTATGTATTATGCCATAACCTTAGCAACATGCTAACATCATACTGAAATCAACTGGAAGTCGAGTTTTTAATGAAATTTGCGTGGTGTGTAGCAAAAAAAAAAAACGTTTTTACAAACGGTTTAAATTTTTTAATTCATTCTGCTGGTTTTTCATGAACAAAAATGCCTTAATCTGAGAGAATTAATCCCAAATTGGGTTAATGAAAAAATAAAACAATCCACATAAATCCCTCCCAGAAAGTCTTCATAGGGAGGGTATACAAACAAATAAACAAACTAATTATGAGGACTGTTGAGAGCATGGCCGACATGATTTAAAGCTCTGCAAACAGCAGCACGTGTTACTATTTTGGTCTGATAAAACAGCCCATCTTTTGGTCACTTCTGATGAGCTTATCCTCTTAAATCACTCATGATCCTCCAATACTTGAAGTCCAAGCACAGGCAGCTAGCTGTGCTTGCACCAATCGCTTATTGAATGGTAATCTTTCACAAACAGATCACTGACGTATGTGAGACGGATCAAGAGGAGTTGTATTACAAACACTGACACGAGACATTGGCCTACATGCACATTTCCACCAGGTGTTCAGGGATACAATGTGTGAGTGTGATTGTGTTTGCTGTGTAGGCTGGACTGACCCCTAACCACACAGTCTGGTTCTACTGTCATGGGGCTCGACTAGTCGAGACACATATGGCTCTCTCAGGTAGCGGCTGTGTAGTGTGTGAGGACTTTCTCTATGGAATTCCTTCTGCTGAAACAGCTTGTTATTCCAGCCAAACTCACTTCTTCCTGAAGCACGTACTTCCAACACATTAACACATGTAAACGCCATCATAAATCTAATGGCATATGCCACAACACTCATTTTCATCCCATTATATTTAGCTGGGGGGGTTGATATAAGCATAGCCTATTATTACGGCCCCTGTCAATCACACATATTTTGATATTATGTATATTAAAAAAATGTTATGAACTATTTTTGCACTATTAAATAAATGTGCATTCCTCTTAAATTATCTAATACTAATGCTCATCAATACTAACAGGTTTATTAAAAATTTTATGACCCAGTGTTCTAGACTTAAACATATCTACTCTATCACAATTGCTTAGTTACCCATTGATTTGCTTTGTCAGCATTTATGACAAGCTTTTACTGTATGTCATAAACATTTCCAGGCAAAGCTAAAGGGCTACAAAAAAAGAAGCCAAAAACAATTATAATCTTTCAATTAATTTAAAAGGTCATGTTTTAGTGTCACAACCAGTTTGCATTACTCTACACTACAGTGCATCTATAGAAATAGCTCCTTATACAGAGAGCAGATGAGCATGGCAGATAATTACTTGGCGGCAGGGGGCTGTTTGTCAGCAAATAGAGTAAAGTGGATTCTTGCCGCCAGTGAGGAACCAGTACATTATTGTTTGCTTAGTGGAACAAATTGAGTGGTAACAGATAAAAAGAAAATCGCCTATAATCCTATGGAAAAATGTTTGAATAAATTTTATCTAAAATTATTAAGGCAGAGGCTATTTACTCAAAGTCATAAAGTGAGACAGATGGTATTTGCACCTGGTGGTGATACAATATATGCTTTTTTTCTAGTAACACATAATATTATGAATTAGTCTACCATTTACTTTATAAAGTATTATGCAATAATAACTGTTACCATTTATATCTGTGCGATATTCCACTGTTCACAAATGTTTTTTTTTTTTCGGAAATAAATTAATACTTTTATTCAGCAAGGATACATTTGATCAAACTTGATGATAAACACATTATAATGTTACAATTTCGAATAAATGCTGTTCTTTTGCACTTTGTATTCATACAAGAATCCTGAATAAAATGCATCACAGTTTCCACACAAGAAAAAAATTAAATAAAATAAAGCATCAACTCTTTTTAACATTGGTAATAATGCATGTTTTTTGGAAAAACAAAGTCATCATCTTAGAATGATTTCTGAAGGATCATGAGACACTGAAGACTGAAGTAATGGCTGCTTAAAATTCAGCTTTGCATTGCATGTACAAATTACATTTTGAAAAAGATTAAAACAGAAAACAATAGTTATATTATAGTAGTAATATAATAGTTATAAGAAATAGTTATATACATTTTTTATAATATTTCACAATATTATTGCATATGTATAATTTATATACTATTTCAATATTTACATAGGGTCCAGATATATTATTAGTGTAAATAATTTATGAACGGTATAATTACATATACTTTGCAAAAAAAATGTGTTCTGTACCCTTCAGAATCTCCAGCATTATCCAGACTACATTCTGTTAATAAAGAATAACAATTTGGTCCCTCTGTAAATTCTCTTTGCCACCTTGAAGAATTCTCAGTTACTTAAAGTGTAGATAGACGGCCGGGAAGTAAGAAAACACACAGTCAAATGTATCCTCAATACTTCAATTTATTCATAGAAATACAGATATTATATAGGCATATGTCGAGGGGAGTTTCACCCTCTTAACCAATGAGGATATGAATAACATACACGTAGGTTCTTTGGCCAAGAACATGTGTTTATATAAAATGGCCACATGTACAGAAAAACTTGGACATATTAGGAATAGACTTTTGCGAAGAATGCTGAACTGTCTTCAGAGTTTCATCACGAACCTCATTCCTAGCTATCATGTCCTTATTTGGGACATTGGAACCAAGAGAAGCTAATGTATACATTTAAGCATGCATACCTCGCATATAAGTAAGACATATTTAAAACATAATATCAAGAGAGAGAGATGGATACAGAAGGGGGATTCAGAGAGAATGCGTTGTATATATAGAATGAGAGAGATGGAGAAAAAGGAGGGGTGAGGCATGTCTGGAATCAACAGAAAGACAGAGAGTGTTTTCTAACACATTCAATAATAATTCACCATCACGCTGTGTTGCCAGTGCTACAACGAACACAAAATCACTGCCATCAATGACAAAATATGATTAAATGATTATGATAAAATATAATTCCATTAAAGATTTTGTATGAAGACAATGATTTACATTCATAAACCAACCTCATGAATTCTGATGTCACATACATTTTAATGTCACACATGTCCCTTGCAGGCTGAACAGACTGTTTATATTTTTAACCCAAATGATCTCTGCCTGTCATGGTATACCAGTCCAACTAGCAAACCCTCAAGCAGTGGACCATGTCAATTATATCCCATCCTCAGGCACAGATCCTTTCCAGTGTGGTCTGCCAAGGCAAAGGTCAGTCGTGACCCGGGCCCTGGCACAAAAATGCTGATGTATGAGAGCATAGAAAAACAGCTGTGTCCTAAGTGATTTATTCGATTTAGTCTTCACATTGATAATACTTTGCATATTCTTGTATTTCTTAATTTATCTAAATTATCTAGACTGTTTTGCTATTGTCTGTAACATCTGTGGGATTTTTCCAGTACATTGGTATTGTCGACTAAATTGAGGCTGGTAAAATAGTGGCAACTGCCAACCCAGAAACGTTCCAGGAGCTTAACAACAAAGCTGTGCGACTGAAAAAAAGAATTAAAAACATTTGTTTTTTGGGGGGGTTTTTGCAGTGGCTAGACAACCAGCTAGTTGCATAAAAACTGTACTGTACCTTTAAATTGCATTCTGACGCTCTCCGCCACGTATTGTAATGAGAATAAATAAAACCACTGTGATGAACTCTCTCGGTAATTGCTACTTGAGGGGAAACAAGTTTATGCCCAATCATTTTCCAACTTCATTCACTAGAGTTCTGAATTGCCTTGCATCACATTTGTGACCTGCCACGTTGTTTTAGGAAATGAGGATGGATAGTGTGATTACCTGGATCTCTCTGTGGCTGGTCCAATCAGGACCATGGTACTTGTCTAATCTCACACGGAGCCCTTGCGCTCCATTGCAGCCACAAAGACAAGTCTAACAAAATGGCCCTCCGCAATGAATTGCTCAGCAAAGTTCCAGTGATTAGCTTATGCAGATTGACATTTACGTGGCCATGGCAGAGCTCGCTTCTTATGCGCTCTGTCAAAAAAGCACTTGAGTGAAAACACAACCTCGTAGCTCTAGCATCTATCATTTTTTCATGCCCCTCTTCCCAACATCCAGAGACTGATTGCCACCAGCACTTCATGTTTTTTCTCTCACTTGGAAGAATATTGCTGATGAACAGCTCAAATCATGCAGTGCACATCTTTCATTTGGAGTGATGGAGAAGGAACAAGAAAGAAAAAGAGATAATGTTGAAATACTTTTTCATCTTTTAGTGCATTGTGCACACCTGAAAGCAGGTTTGTTACTCTATACCTTGAGATCAATAGGTGGAAGGGGGCCAAAGGCCGGTCTAAATCTGTCTCGGCTGTTGAGGGGGGACGCCGTGGGCTTCCAGTGCAAGGGGCCTTCAGTAAGTACAAATATCACATTACTGAGATGCCCCTGCAACACAATCCCTGAGTACTACATATTGATCCAAGCTGTTGGGCTTACGCACTAAACGAAACACTTTCACGGCTTTCTGGCACACAGGAGCTCTTGTTTCCAATCACTGTGCTATATTTAGTAATGGTGTGGTCCCTATAGTAGGCCTCATTTGGCCCATGCGTGTTTCTGACAGTCCTGCATGGGTTTGTAATGGATGTAATTTAATGTTGTTAAATTATTTACAGTAAAATGTGCAAGGGCTGAGACTTCCGTAGATTTACACATGCTCTATGTCACAGGATATCATTAATAAGTTGAGAGGATGACCCCCACAGATAAACAAAAACCATGATCAAGGTGGCTTTTAAAATGCCCTTGTTTTTTTGTTTTTGCCCTTTTGACATTTCATAGATGTGTTAATGATGCAAAAGAGAGGTAGAATTGGAACACATTTTTCCAATTTGCACACACCATCCCCCAGGGTCGTCCACCATTCAGAAATTGATTACAGTTTCTCAAACGCTTTGGCTCAATTCTCGAATGAAACAATTGTTTTTTTACTCAAAACAATAAATTCAGATGTCTGAACAATTAGTTTCTTATTCACATTAGATTTGAATTTCTTACTGATTTAAGCAAATCGCATGTGTTTTTGCACGTGTGCAAAAGAGTAAGTACAATTGTTAAATGCACAATAACTAAATGCACATGGCTTGTTGATCAAAACTGATAAGTTGATTCTCAGTGATATTGTCAAACAACATTCTTTCATCATGTGAGCCATACATGTAAAATGATCCATTCAATTATGAAAATCTGTCAGACATGCGTGTATATTCCATAAATATATTATATGGAATGGTTGTAATGTCTGCTAAGTTAGCAGCTGGCTTGCCAACATTTCTTGAAACATTGAAACATTTCTGAAAACTTTCCAGAATTTTTTGGAAACTTTTGGAAAAATTTTCAGAAACTTTTGGAAATGTTTTCAAAATTTACTGGAAATGTTCCACCCCTTTGCAACCCTACTTGCCATTGTAATGAAATAGGAATCACAATTTTGCCAATCAACCAAGTTTGGAAGCATATATATGGAGTTTGCCCAGCACAATCACTACCGATTTTGAACAAGGAGGAACGTCACAACCCTAAACAGAAGCAGCTATGGCAGTGCTGTATAAATACATTTATATTTGTACAGTACATTTATCTCTAGAAATGTGTTACATGTAAACTGAATATTCACAGTTGCTTGTTGTGGAAGAGCAATAGGAAGATATGTAAGAATGTGTGGTGGTGGTGGTGTTAGGGAAAGACAACAGAGTGTGTAAAAATTAATAAGCAATGGTGAATTTTCAGTTTACATGTAACATATTTCTACAAAAATATATATATAAATACAACATTTTTGTGTAGTATAGTATTGGCTCTTCCTAATACGTTTTACTTACTGCTGAAATATGTATCTAAAATGCTCAGTGTGATACACAGAAAAAATATATACTATGACATTCTTGTATAGTATAGAAAGCAGAAACATTTGAAAAAATTGTATATAACAAATATGAAATGAAATTTGCATAGAAAATGAAATGAAATTTGCATATAACAAATATTTTGACCAGTGTGACTCATACAATGACAAAAACAACGTCACAAGTCACTGACACAATAACTAGGTTTTGGAGCATGAATTAAATGTTTTGGGTAAGTTACTACATTTTCCAGCCATGCATTAGAGTTCTGATGTTCCAGAAAACCGATAATGTTAAGACCGTTTCAAAAAATGTGCCAAAGTGATTGAGAAAAACTGTAAGAAGACCAGTTTAATTCAGTTTCAGTCTCAAGTTGAATTGAGCTCATTGTGAAACTACAATTCAAATTTGAATGCAAAGAAGTATTATTAAAAGGATTTATATAAGTTTATATTACTTATGGACAGATAAATAGAACAATAGAATGATAGAATGAAAGATAGATAGAACAACAGCATTACAATATCTAGTACGACAGAATAAACGATAGATAGATAGATAGATAGATAGATAGATAGATAGATGATAGATAGATAGAAAGATAGCTAGATAGCTAGATAGATAGATAAATAGATAGATGATAGATAGATAGATAGATAGATAGATAGATAGATAGATAGATAGATAGATAGATAGATAGATCTAGACAGACCTTCATGCGTCATATTGTAAACCCAAGTAGACAACTGTCGCCATATTTTGCATGCACTTTTATGTTGACGGACTGTCACAACCAGCAATCTTTTCTCATAGACGCCCAGAAGCCTGCTACACTTGTGTCTGATGAAATTCATAGCAATTGACCAAAAACAGCACTACTGTTACAGGAAGCATAGCCATCAAGAATAATAAAAATGTTCTAATAGCCTAATAAAATCCTTTTGGAAATGTTGGAATTATACTTTCTACTGAAAAATATATACATGTTCCTGGGAACTTACAGGAGTAGTTAACCCAAAAATTAATAATCATGTACTCACACTCATATCATTTTAAACATTTTAAACCTGCATGACTTTATGTTTCTGTTGAACAAAAAAGACAACATCTTGAAAAATGTATTCATTTTGTTATTTATTTATTTTTACAATGAAAGTTAATGTGGTTCTGCAAAATGTTTTCTTTTGTGTTCCACACAAAATAACATGAAGATGAGTAAATTATGCCTTTTTTGTTGTTGTTTTTTGAGTTTCTCATCTGCGTCATACCTGATAAAAGTGAATTACAATTAGGAAATCATGACAATAAATAAAAAAACATCCAGGTCAAGAGTCCAGATTGCACCGTGCTCCTGGTGCATTGCCGAGCATGTGAAATGGGTTTAATGAGTCTGTGTGGTGGCACTCTGCAGGCAGAGAGCTGACAGCATCATGTGCAGCTGTGAATACAACCAAGTGATTTCAAACCAATCTGACGTGGTGCCCATGAAAACAGAGGCGATAAAGCCAGCACCAGTATCTGGCCCCTCTCGGCATTACGTGGGAATGGTTTCTGTTCTCCTAATCTGCTTTCCAGATGTGTGGTTTAGAGCTGCCATACCAGGACATCAAGCTTCCTGACAAAGCTGCCCTACTGCCAGCCGAGGCCAAGCGATTCAGCAGGGGTTGTGACTAGAAAGCACCAAGCTGGTTAATGCCTGTGTCTCAGGCGAAGCATAACACCCAATCAAAGCTGTCCTCCCATTAGAAATGTGGAAGAGCTCTGGCCACTTTGTTACAGATGTCAGAGGGGATTACGATGGGATTGAGGCCAACATGTTTGTGATAGCATGTAGTGACTTTGGTATGGATTCTAATCCTGACCATATTTCACATTTGACAGGCAATATGTGTTCATGAAACATGGAAGTTACTGTATACATGACCTGGAAGGTGCATGAACATGGATACAGATGTTTGTTTTTCTATCATGGTGGGGACCTTCCATTAACTTAAATATGTTGTTTTTATACTGAGCTAATGATATTTTTCTATAACCAAGTCTTCACAGGAAGGTTTTTGCATTTTAGGTTTAGATTTAGTTTATTTAGCTATGTATGTATATTTACCATTGTCTGGTCCCCACAATAGTATCCCACAATGGTACAATAGTACTATCTGTAACATAAGCAAAACCAGATACACACACACACACACACACGTTGGGTTTCCATGTTTTATGTGGACAGTCCATTGACGTAATGGTTTATATACTGTACAAACTCTATTTTCCTGTCCCCTTGCCCTAATCCTACTCCTAAACTTACCCCTCACACAAATGTTTCTTCTATTTTAGATCTGCTATTCAAAAAAACATTCTGTATGATTTATAAGCTGTTTTCCTCATGGGGACCAAACATGTCCCCACAAGGACAAAGATTTTGGATATTGCCTTCTTTGTGGGGACATTTTGTCCCTATAATGTAGGGTTTCACCGGAACCACACACACACACACACAGAAATACAGAACACCAGATCAATGTACGTGTGCTATTCCTCACAATGCCAGCACCAAGGAATTCATTTGTAACGTTTATTATTATTTATTAGCTCTAAAAAGGGGAATATTTATGACGAATTATAACTGGTTATGATTCATAATAAATATTTAGATTATATCTTCGAATTAACTGTAGCAGAATCAATATTACAATTATTTGATCTGTCCGTCCACCGAGCAGACAATATAATCATTTATCAATTCAAGGAATATTTATTTTCTGGCCACGGAACAACAAACTGTCCTTCTTTGTGCAGTGCTTGCAGTAATTTAGCAAAATGTAGCAAGTGTTCACACATTCATTGACTTCGAACTGTGAGCAGTAACAGAGACAATTCGTTGTGAATATAAGGGATTTAATAAATGAAACTGTATCTAACATATAACTAACTAAAACATATATACACAGAATGAAACAAAGTAAGGAAAAGATAGAGAATAGAAAAGAATGGCAGTATTTCACATCACTTAACCACAACCATGGAAAATCATCAAAGAATCCAATAATCACCTTAAAAGGGTCTGAACCTTAAACACGCATCTGAATAATTTTAAGCGGTTACTTGCATTGGTTTCGATTGCTGAAGAAGAGTCCGGATGCGGTAGATAACGGAGGTCTTTTGATTAGTTTGTGAGGAGTCAGCTGGAAGTTTTTTACTTCTGGTTCTTCTGAAGAAGTCCGCAGTGACTAACGTTATTTGAAAGTAAAAACTGCCGGAAAATAAACTCAAAAGGAAGGTCTTGAGAGTCTTGAAAGGTGTTGTCTCAAACGAAGAAGAGTTTTCTGAGCAAAGTTTATTCCGGGCTAATCTCTTTTGAGAATTCCTATTCTGTGTGTACTGGCCAATGAGAGGCATGGATTTTGAGCGGGAGAAACTTTCTTTGTCTCTTGTTTATGGCTCATTTGCATGCTTTATGGCCCGTCTGGATATCGTAGTTTTAACCCAATATCGTACGAGTCAATATGAATTCGTTCACATCACATACTGACGTCATTGCCCGAGAATGAAGAACAGGTACCATTGATACCAATAAACAATCATTTGGAAATAGATTAAACCAAAGATACATCATACACCTGAATATCAGGTTTTTAATGGCTTTAACTAATACAATAAACGAGTGGTAATTCGGCTAATTCTAATCGGGGAACGTACACACAACATTCATAACCAATACCATTATAACCTTTATTAATTATATTCTAACATAAAGAATGTCTCTATGTTGTGTGTGTGTTAGTTTTTGGGGTGTGTGTGTTTGTGTGGTTCTTTGTTGGGCCCATTTACAACTCTTTGTGGAATGTGTTTGAAATCAGATTGGGGATGCTCGTGGGGGCTGGTTCTAATCTTTTTGATGGCGAAGAACCATTTGGCAATTTACACCCCTATACGAACGTAAAGTTTCTGACCAGAACTGTAATTTGTATGCAAATGTCAAAAGGCTAAAAGGGGTCTTAAGCCATAAACAGTCCAACGCTCATGCATGATCCTACGCAGACGCTACACATTTCTACATTCCAAAACATCTTGGTTGTTATCTATGTGCTACTCCCATGCTCCATTTTGATTTTAAATTTTGCAAAGCTTATTATTATTCACACACTGTAAAGTAGAAATGTGTAGTTGTTATGTTAAGGGTTTATTTTTCCATCAGAACTCTCTCAGTATTTTGCTGCTGCAGAGCAAGCGTGAACTTGCTACTGACAATAGATAACAGATATAGACAGGTGGAGCTGGTGGAGGTGGAATAGTTATTTATTTATTTTCTTATTCTTAAAAAATATCTACAATATTGTATTATTACATAAATTATATAAATAAATAAAAACATGTCTATGCTGTTGTTTTATTTTAAAGTGCTACTATTTGAGAAGGTGATTTTTTAAGCCAATCACTGTAAATTACCATGTGAGTGATCACTCTATATTAGACATCACTGCAGCAGGAAAAATATTAATTAATTTCACGCTGTTAAGAACCCTCTTAAAATTGGACATTTATGAAATAACAGCCATGTTATAATGACATTTTTGTGATTTATATGTTACTTATAGAGAATTTTTATGTAATAAAAATTCACAGCTACTTTTGAATGGCTCTCAGTGGAGAGACATTTTTCCTGCATAATGGTGTAATCTACCAGCATGGGCAAAATACAGAGGGCTAACCAACCAAAACTTCCAGGTTTAACCCATTTAAGATGATTTGCTGTCCTGTTGCACACAACAGTAGTCCTGAAGGCAATCATAGTGTCCTGAAGGCAATGATTCCCTTTTAGGATTTTAAAGTGTTCGCTGAATCATCTGTATTTGAAAGTGAGATAACAGGGTTCGTTTAGATGCATTGGAGTACTATACTTGCAAATTACCCGGTAACAAATCAAATCACATTTATTGCTGTCAAGCATCGTAAGGATACACAACAGAAAAACACATCCATGTCTGTAAATTTGAGGTCATCTATATGCTAATATAGCTAAAATATTAACTTTTAGCAGATACACACGTTTAAATTGTAAGTATTAAAGAATTATGTTCCAAGAAAACAGACCAAAAAAATTGATGACTCATCCTGCACTACACAGATTTTTGTCCAATAAGCTCTCTAGAATCAGAATGCCCCAATTGCTTATAGCATTTGCAGCTGACTAGAAGGTAGCACATCTTGGTTCATAGTAAGTAAAGCCTATTGTTTCTTTTTTTTCTTCTTTTCTTTAGAAATTTTCCCAACTTGTATGTCAAAACAGGAAGGAAAACCCTGCCAGCGCAATGTGTAATTTCTTCAGATCTTTAACGGGCCATTCAGACAGAACGTGTTTTTGCTTTGAAAAATGTGAGGCTCTGGCAGTGGAATTATGGAAATAACAGGTCTTGAGGTGTGTTTTTTATTTTTTAAATAAGTTGAACATATTTTAACTTTAGTATTACAATTTTAGAATGTTGTTTCATGCGTGAGACACTGCAAAAGATCACCACAATGCTCAAACCTGTCAATCTAGCATGTGTTTACATAGAAAAACAATGGAAAAGTAGTGCAGTGGAATGGAAAAATGTGTTCTGTGTGAAACAAACTTAACGCTGCATAATCTTTGTTCATTTTCTGTCAACATACCCCCTTCAGCTAACTTCTGTATCTATAAACATAGATGTATTACTCTACAAAAGAAGATCTTTGTTCCCCATCACATGGGTAACCCAGACAATACAGCACAGTGCTGAACTGTTTTGTTTACACTAGAGATCTTTAGCAGTCATCTATTATAGTCTGTTGGGTTGCAGTGATGACCTCAGTAGCATCGTGCCACCCTGTGCTACATTCTCTTGCGTTTCTGCCAACTATGCCACACTGTATTTTTTTCTTCATTAAAGTTCCTCTTTCATGCATCCACAGTCTATGCTGCCTCATACTGCCTGTCTGTCAATGACTTGTCCTACACATTTACATTTTCTCCTGCAATTCCCCACTGATGTTTTTCACAGTTTACGTTGAAATTAATCACATGATATCCAAGGGCACGGCAGCTCTCATGATATCTGCTTGTGCACCTCCACAATCACTCATGCACAGACACACACATGAACATGCCCAAACATGTCTTCTCTTACACATATACACATGTAGAGATGTGCAGGAGGGGTCATGAGCCTAACATCTGCTGCCTTGAAACACCTTTCCCCTCATCCACCAAATAGCAAATAAAAGCATCTATACCACCAAGGAAAGAAACTGTGTAACGCTATACACTGTGGGCATGTTTATCAAGGTTCAGTGGCCATCTTTTATTCTGACTCAATCATGTAATCTATCATACAACATCTAAGCAAGAATAGTAAGAATAATTTGAGGCAAAGCCTTATTGTTCATGAAATGCTCATTGAAAATACTGTGTGACTGCTTGTATTGTCATAATGTAACTATATTATCGCCCAGTTCTTTATATAAAGTTTATATTATATTATATATTATATATAGTATATATAATACATATATATGTATGTCCCTAATCCATACAAGCATACCCACGTAAGGCCTGTACAGGTGCATCTCAATAAATTAGAATGTCGTGGAAAAGTTCATTTATTTCAGTAATTCAACTCAAATTGTGAAACTCGTGTATTAAATAAATTCAATGCACACAGACTGAAGTAGTTTAAGTCTTTGGTTCTTTTAATTGTGATGATTTTGGCTCACATTTAACAAAAACCCACCAATTCACTATCTCAACAAATTAGAATACTTCATAAGACCAATAAAAAAAAAAACTTTTTCTGGAAAGTATGTTCATTTACTGTCCATGTACTCAATACTTGGTAGGGGCTCTCCTTTTGCTTTAATTACTGCCTCAATTTGGCATGGAGGTGATCAGTTTGTGGCGCTGCTGAGGTGGTATGGAAGCCCAGGTTTCTTTGACAGTGGCCTTCAGCTCATCTGCATTTTTTGGTCTCTTGTTTCTCATTTTCCTCTTGACAATACCCCATAGAGGTTCAGGTCTGGTGAGTTTGCACACCAACACCATGGTCATTTAACCAACTTTTGGTGCTTTTGGCATGTGGGCAGGTGCCAATCTGGCGGGAAAATGAAATCAACATCTCCATAAAGCTTGTCAGCAGAAGGAATCATGAAGTGCTCCAAAATTTCTTGGTAAATGGGTGCAGTGACGTTGGTTTTCAAATAACACAATGGACCACCACCAGCAAGACATTGCACCCCAAATCATCACAGACTGTGGAAACGTAACACTGGACTTCAAGCAACTTGGGCTATGAGCTTCTCCACCCTTCCTCCAGACTCTAGGACCTTGGTTTCCAAATGAAATACAAAACTTGCTCTCATCTGAAAAGAGGACTTTGGACCACTGGACAGTCCAGTTCTTCTTCTCCTTAGCCCAGGTAAGACGCCTCTGACGTTGTCTGTGGTTCAGGTGTGGCTTAACAAAAGGAATACGACAACTGTAGCCAAATTCCTTGACACGTCTGTGTGTGGTGGCTCTTGATGTCTTGACCTCAGCCTCAGTCCATTCCTTGCGAAGTTCACTCAATTCTTGAATCGATTTTGCTTGACAATCCTCATAAGGCTGCGGTTCTCTCGGTTGGTTGTGCATCTTTTTCTTCCACACTTTTTCCTTCCACTCAACTTTCTGTTAACATGCTTGGATACAGCACTCTGTGAACAGCCAGCTTCTTTGGCAATGAATGTTTGTGGCTTACCCTCCTTGTGAAGGGTGTCAATGATTGTCTTCTGGACAACTGTCAGATCAGCAGTCTTCCCAATGATTGTGTACCCTAGTGAACCAAACTGAGAGACCATTTTGAAGGCTCAGGAAACCTTTGCAGGTGTTTTGAGTTGATTAGCTGATTGGCATGTCACCAGATTCTAATTGTTGAGATAGTGAATTGGTGGGTTTTTGTTAAATGTGAGCCAAAATCATCACAATTAAAAGAACCAAAGACTTAAACTACTTCAGTCTGTGTGCATTGAATTTATTTAATACACAAGTTTCACAATTTGAGTTGAATTACTGAAATAAATAAACTTTTCCACGACATTCTAATTTATTGAGATGCACCTGTATACTGTATAGCAAATCTCAACTGCTTGATTGCTTATATCATCGTAAAATATAAACTATATTATCGCCCAGTCCTAATCTGCTAAATGCGACTATAAGGCAAGATATTAAGATATTAAAAACAATAGCATCATGATTTTCTATAAGGCTGATTTGAAACCATGTGTATCATAAAAAGCACTATACAAATAAACTTGGTGACATTTCTGCAAAATGAAACAGTTGTTGTTTGCATGTTTCTGACACTTTCAAAAACAAGTGTTAAAAGCACATTTAGTTTTATCGGAAACAGATGAACATGAATCTGGCATGTTTATTACGTTGGTCAGTGGTAGTTTGTGGTAGGAAATGAAATGTCCGTTGAGTGGCGCTAAAAGGTTAATGCTCTTTTAAAATATCACACCACCTATTAACCCTACTCTAGTAACTGATAGTTTTAACAAATGCAAACATTACATAAAAACACTGAAACAACCATGCATTTTTGCTTGGTTCTACAAGTTTTTGGCCTCTTTTATTGTGACACTGGATTGGTACCTGTCATGGTGCGTGTGGAGAGATGAAGCGAGGACTCAAGTGCAGGATGAATAGTTCTTTCTTTTAATAATAAAATGAAACAAAAACAAACTAAAACAACCCCGAGGGGGAAAAGCAGACAGGCAGGCTAGGAACTGCACTACATGCAGACATAACACACACAATGAAAAAAACGACGGAGCAGCACAGGATTACAGACACCAGGAGAATAAATAGGAAACCAAATGAGGAGGCTAGCGAGGGAGACACAGGTGGAGCAACTTAAACAATGAAGTAACAAGATGGACGGGGCAAGACAATAGACAGGAGAGAGAGCACATGCAACAAACACAACACAAGCCATGTGCTCACAGAACACAGTGTCATCTGGTGGCCATCCTGGGCACACCCGCTGAAGACTGTGACAGAACCCCTCTCCTAAGGAGCGGATTCCAGACGCTCCACCAAAAGAAATCCGGCAGGGCATGGAGCTTGAGCTTGGGCGGTGCCGGCAGGGCATGGAGCTTGAGCTTGGGTGAAGCCGGCAGGGCATGGAGCTTGAGCTTGGGCGGAGCCGGCAGGGCATGGAGCTTGAGCTTGGGCGGAGCCGGCAGGGCATGGAGCTTGAGCTTGGGCGCAGCCGGCAGGGCAAGGAGCTTGGGCGGCGCCGGCAGCAGGCTCTAGGAAGGCCTCCCGGCCTTGAAGGACGGAAGAAGCCTTCTTCCTCCTCTTCCATTTCCGTGAGTGGGCACCGCCGCCTCGGGGAAACCGTGAGCGGGCACCGCCGCCTCGGGGAAACCATGAGCGGGCACCGCCGCCTCGGGGGAAACCGTGAGTGGGCACCGCCACTTCTGCAGCTTTCCAAGTGGACGCTGCCTCTTCTGGACCTTTCCGAGCGGACGCCGCCGCCTCGGGGGAACTGTGAGCGGACGCCGCCACCTCGGGGGAACTGTGAGCGGAAGCCGCCGCCTCGGGGACTTTGTGAGCGGACGCCGCCGCCTCGGGGGAACTGTGAGCGGATGCCGCCGCCTCGGGGGAACTGTGAGCGGACGTCGCCGCTTCGGGAAGGCCTGAAGCGAGTCCCGCTGCCTCGGAGGGAACCTCAGCGGGCCCCGACGCCTCAAGAGCCGTGCGAGCTGACCACACCGCTTGCACCGACATCAGCAGGGATTCCTGCACACTGCGTATCAGCCCGGGACGCCTTAGGAACGGGCTTGAGGTACTGGGTGAGGCAGACGAGGCCTCTGACGCCCCATGGATTGCCGCTTCGGGGGAACTGTGAGAGGACACCGCCACCTCGGGGGAACCGTGAGCGGACACCGCCACCTTCGGGGGCTCTGCAGCCTCATCGGCTGTCGCTGGAAGCGCTGCAGCCTCCTTGGCTCCCTTTGGGGGCGCTGCAGCCTTGTCGACCATCACGGTAGGCACTGCAGCCCCCTTAGCTGGGGAACGTGCCAAGAACTCCACAAACCCCTCAAATGACCGGATCCTAACATGCTCCAGTGACTAATGGGCTCATCAAGGGCATAATTGAATAAGTCCTTTAGCGCGGAGTCATTGTAGCCCAGCCCCTCTGCAGCATTCCTAAATTCCCTGGCAAACTCCCTCAGACCAGTCCCTCGTTGACGGAGGGAGCTTAAGGTATCCAGCTGGTGCATGTGCTGGTAGAGGGGGCTGGAGAGAGTGGAGACCAGTAGTTTGTGTGAGCCCATTCTCCGCTGAGTCCTCATGTAGGCTGATCCGTTCTGTCATGGTGCGTGTGGAGAGATGAAGCGAGAACTCAAGTGCAGGATGAATGGTTCTTTCTTTTTAATAATAAAATGAAACAAAAACAAACTAAAACAACCCAGAGGGGGAAAAACAGACAGGCAGGCTAGGAACTGCACAACATGCAGACATAACACACACAATGAAAAAACGACGGATCAGCACAGGATTACAGACATCAGGAGAATAAATAGGAAACCAAATGAGGAGGCTAGCGAGGGAGACACAGGTGGAGCAACTTAAACAATAATGAGGTAACAAGATGGGCGGGGCAAGACAATAGACAGGAGAGAGCACATGGCAACAAACAAACACAACACAAGCCATGTGCTCACAGAACACAGTGTCATCCTGGGCACACACACTGAAGACTGTGACAGTACCTTAGCACTCTGCATTGCAAGTGTACCAGGTGAGCTACCGAGCAAGTTTACTATGATAGAAAGGCCATAAATATGGAGCTGGTTATGTAATGGAAACATCTAAATGTGTTAGTGTACAAAACATGCACTATGGTAAATGTGTTTTCATGTCATATCATGGTATTGTGCAAGGAATCACAAGAAAAAAAATTGTGTTAACAGGAATTAAAGTTGTTGATGTTTTACTGCCACTAGTGGTCATTTCATCTGGAAACTGCAGTAAATGTTATGTACAGTTAGGTATCTACAAAAATATAGGCAGAGGCACCTTTTTCAATGAGCTTAGTTTGGAAATGAATGTGTTGCACTCTTTAAGTAGCTTTTCTGTGTGACAGAACCTCAGAGCAGGTATGGTCAT
>JADLZN010001262.1:0-20559 GCA_018155175.1 Sinocyclocheilus anophthalmus
CTGTGATGACTTATGACAACATTCCAAATTCTGAGATTTCAGCTCTGTTCCAGAATCTAGTGAGCTGCCTATCGAAGGACAGCCAATCCTAGCTGCCATCTAACCGTTGTTAAGTCGGCAAATTTCATAAACCAACCATAACGATGCATTTGGCATTCCTCACACGTAGACCTCGCCTTGAAAATCAAGTTTGAGGTTAAGCATTTGCAATTGTAGCTGGTTTTAATGAAGACGCATACTAGGGTTTTTATCAGGTATTGTCGTAACATGAATGTAACACCACATTCATTTTGGAATATGCTATTTCTGTGAAGGCTGCTATACTGTATGGGCTGGAACCTTAGCTAGAATAGGTAAGAAACGAGGGCCGTCAGCATTGGGAAACGTGCCTGCTAAACAGAGCTGGCGGGGCGAAGCCTACTGGTAGGAACGCGACCAGATTTTGGACTGAATTGGGTTTAGTATGGGACTGGAGACTTCAGCGCTTACAGTGGGCGTTGTATATTGAGAGACCACATGACCTGAACAGTGGATGTAGGGTGATTGGAAGAACAGCTATGTGATAAAGTGTTCGAAACCACTTGAGCAAGGGGGACTAGGTCCGACTGTGTGCTCCTTAGAACACTCGATGACGTTGTGATGGCCTTTCATGACTCATAGTCAATGAATGGTAATGGAGCTGCGCCTGGTTTTTAGTTGTTTCTGTGCTAGTTTAGCCTTCATGATTGTCGTCCGAAAAGTTGAGATCCTTTCTCAGTTTTAGTGTATTTTTTTCAGATGAGTTGTATGTCGCTTAGTAACATTAGTGTCCCCATGAAGCTACTCGTCCCCCTTCTGAGGGTCCGATGTGAACATATGTGTGCGAGCAAAAGCTTTCGAAAGAACAGTTTGGGAAGTTGTGTGAACGGTTTATGACTATGACTCTGTTTACTAATTATATATTTTTTAAGGTCGCCTCTGATATATAAACAAATCTTATCTTGTTGGGATCACGCCATGGCCCGATGAGCATAACTAAATTTAGAAGAGGTGGCAATGTAGCCTGAGTTTTCCCCAAGTCGTATATAAACAGAGTATACTTAGAGGTCATAGATGGCAGTGAAAAATTCAAATACGGATTTTATTGCAAGGCCTGTATCACTGTGATCTCATGATCAGAAGATACCCTCTAAAAAATGCTGGGTTATACACCACCCCAGCGCTGTGGTGTAAATATGGTCAGACCCCAGCGCTGATGGGTTGTTTTCAGCCACAGTTGGGTTAATGGTTTAACACCAACCTTCATTGCATAACCCAAACCAGCTCGCGTGCACAAACAACCCCAGTCGTTGTGTTTTGTCCATCATTTGTACCCAGCGCTGGTGGTTGTATTTAAACCCAGGATAGTGGTGGTGGTAGACATCTTGCAAATTCAGATTTGTTATTTGTCATAATCGTTAGTGCTATGTAACGGTGTTTGATCTTTTCCAAGCTCATAATTACATATTTAGTTATCGACCTTATTTTTAAAATTTGTATTTGTTTTACACAAACTCTAATTTTTTTTTTTTTTTTTTTTTTTTTTTTTTTTTTTTTTTGAAAATTTAAAAAAAAAAAAACAGAGCATTTTATGACCAAACCAAAAACAAACATTTGTTTTGTTTTTATTATTGTGTGTTTTTGTTTGTTTCTAGGTTTTCTTTGTTCTTTTATTTTTTGTGTTGGTTTTTTAATTTTTTTTTTTTTGTTTAACAAATTTTTAACCCAAACTCCAACCAAACAAAAAATTGTTAACAAATTTTTTTTTTTTTTTTTTTTTTTTGTTTTTTTTTTTTTGTTTTTTTAAAAAAAATTGTTGCTTTTTATATTGACTTTGTGTGGTTTATTACAAGCAGCAAACTTGGGGGTTTTGTTATTCTTTATTACTCTCAGGTTTTTTGAGGGTGTAGGTCTTTGTCCCGTTTAGATGTGTAAACGTGATCATTTTGACCTGGGTCCGACATATATGCTGTCAAAAATTCTTTCAAATGGCCTATAATGGGATAACTGATTCTAAAGGGGGGAGTACCGCACCAGCGTTCTAAAGACCGCGAATCTGAATTCAACTGATTTAACCGCTCCATAGTTACAAAAATACATGGATGTGGCCGAAAACTCTAGTACATATAGTAGAGCATGAACTCCTGAAAAAAACTGTAGAATTTGCTAAGCTACTGATACAATATATTGAATTTCACACCCATAATACTTTCACCTGTCCTCATTTAATGACCAATACAACTGACCAGTATTAAATGCTACTTGGTGAATTGACACAAAAAGTCGGCCATCTATCTTGTGTAAGGAAACTTACTGCCAACACTTACCTCAGAAAGCTCTCTGCGCAATGTAGATTTAAAAGCTGCTCATTCTGAGCAGAAGAAAAATACGCCGTTAAGGAAAGGCAGTGGATGAAATATTGCCAATGCACACAACGGGACTTGGACAGGTGTCAACCCAGAGAGGCTAGACCTGATATGAGTTAGGCCTTGTTTTAGAGTGTAAGTCTCATATGCAGCTGCCCTGTAAAAATTGTTTCTTATCTCGGTGCAGAATCCAGAGCGAAGAGGTGGTTTCGAGGGCGTTAGGCTCACCTTCACATACACCCTACATGAAATGGTCGCTCATCAGTAAAATATGGCCAAGATAGGGTTTGCACGTAAGCTTTTAAATCACTGGCGCCTAGTCATGCGATAATCCATCGACGAGCAAGGGACGATATCAAAAGAAAAACCAAACGGCAAAACCTCATGAGGAATTTAGGGAGGGTTTATCAAAGTAGGACGGTCCACACTGTGGCGGCGGCCTTGTTGCGCACAAAGAAACCCAGACTGTGAACTGAAGAAATAGCCCATTTACTCTTTGTGTTGATTGTTTATTTGTTTGCAGTCGGCTTCTTTCAGTTTTTTTGTCAAATGGTAATGTAAAGAACCATAGGTTCGTGTGGTAAGCGTTTATATATAGTTTGTAGTTAGGAGCAATGAGTGTTGAGACTATAAATCAAGAACATTTATGAAATTCTATTGTATTTGTAAATGAATAGGGAATTTATACTAGTAAACATTATAGATCAATGCCATGTTTTATTTTTTTTCCATAAGGGGTGCATTTTGTTTTTAGGATGTCGTACCTATGACAGTCTTGCTACACTGTCTTATAAGTTATAGGTTTGCCAAACAAGTAGATTTGTCTTTCTAATTGTTTCCTTGTGTTGTTGCAGCCCTAAATTTCAGCCGATATGCTTTAGTATCATTCTGTTGGATTAGCGTTCTGTATTTTTTGTAAATAGTCCAATTTTAAAGGCAATAAAAGTTGAGTTAAAAAAAACCACCAAACGTTTTGTACTGTCTAGAAATCTTTTGATTAGCCTGTCACTCTCTGATTTTACTTCTCTCGTCACATCTCTGTAACTACTCATAGGGAAGAAGAAAAAAAGAAACAGCGAAAGGGAGGATGGGGAAGGGAAGGGGAATATCATATCACTAGCAGCTTTAGTCATTGAAGGCAACCTCTAAATGCTTAATAGCAGTCAGAGGAAAGTCGTTTCCGATCTAGAAATAGATGCCCGGTTAATTAATCCAGATTGAGGGGTGACCCTTTACATCTGGGCTGTGCAGGTTTTCCACCAATAGCCGCACACTCTCATGTGACTATGCAAAAATAACTAACTATTGATGCTAGTTAGTTTTAATTGCGTAATGAGCTCTAAATAGGGTGATTTGCCTCGTTTGCTTCGTTTAACGCATGTTGCGACCTGGAGATGAGTTTCTGGGTGAAAGATCAGGAGCCTTCATGGTTTTTGCTGTGAAATTACCTAGATGAATTGAGCAGTTTATTCTCCTCTTACAGTAGCTGGAAAATTAGTATGGTCCTATTGGCATCCACAACCGTCACCTACTGAAAGGCTAACCTCCGTTCTCTAAAAATCTTTTTTTTCTTTGTGAGTCCTCGTATAGTTTCCCTGATATGGTATGTTTGTTGTTTTGGGGGTTTTAGCCCCTCATATTCTTTCCATTTTTTGTTGTTTTCTCTAACGCAACCGCCACCGCCCCGGCCACTAACCAACAGTGACCGCTCTGCCTCTTCACCCAAGATGACCCGGACCATATGGCCTCCTGCTAGACCAAGTTGCTGCTGTGGTGTACTAACTTGCCTTCGCTTCAATATTGTTTTGCGGGCCGACTGTGATGACGCAGCAGCAGGTTGTTAATTCTCTTAACACAGCCGAAAAGCCGTGGATGGCGCCCACGCACTCGCCAGCTGCCGCGAGAACAGAAATCGCGGGGGTCCCCTGTCGCAAACTGAGGACGCTCCTTTGGGTCCGTGGAACCGGTGGGGCTTGTCCCCAACCTTCCTGAAGTGGCTCATTAAGCAGGCAGTAACGCTGGTCTTGGCGAAAACAAGCTAAAATCCCCTAGCTGTATGGTGTACCTTTCACCTGCACCCAACCTACATGCAACACAAATCTTTATTGGTTTTCTTAACACTAGGCTATAATATCTAATATAAGCTCTCTTAAAGTTTGTGCACTGGGGCAGGGTTCCCATACCAGAGCCGTGTAAGCGGTTTGAGAAACCCGCAGAGTCTTTTGCTATCTTGTTAAAAGCGTGTTTGATAGAGTCCAAATGTCCATGGAGATGTACAAGGCCATGGCTTTGTCCGTACCAGCTTTTCTTCAGAGAGCTGTTCGAAAGGCATCCACATGAGCAATTGGTAAAACACTGCACATAAAGTGTGATATCTTTTGTGATACAGGGATCTGCAAACCGGGAAACGTGGAAATGGAGTTTTGTCAGGTGATACCTTTGGATATGTATTACAAAAACAAGCATAGTTTGTCAAGATGTGGAGTGGAGACCCAACTACAAACTTTGAGGAACCAAAACAGTGATCTTAAGTTTGTTTGAGTAAAAAAAGTGCCTTATTTGGTAACACTATACATCAAATTGAAGAGTATGAATGTCGCTGCAATGGGTCTAGTGCCAACGAATACAGTATTTCTGTGGGCAATGTCACCTCTATTCATTAAAACAAGAGGTGTACAGAAAAGCTTCACAAAGCAAGGAAATTGTACTCAAGAACTACATTTGTTATTATTTTGCAGTTTCTAATTTTATATTACAAACAATGACTGAGTTGGTTAAACCAACCGGTTCACACTACATTAGCTAGGTGGAATTTGAGGGGTGGAGTGCCCGGCGTTTGTGCTCATTAATACGGTTTGTGGGTTGGCTATGTATATGTCTGAGGGAAGCTCTCTACATGATGTTGTGAATTCCAGGAGACACTAAGCGTCTGTTACACAGCAATGAAGCCCCCAACAGTTACTGGTCATTATTTCCATATTTTTAGTCTGCTTGTATCTCAAGAAGAATTTAGTCCATTCATCAGGATGAATATTATAAAGGTTTGGGGTTAATTGGTATAGAGCTAATTTTATTCCTTTTGAAGAATTGAAGTGTACTAGAGGAGCATATTTGTATGCAGACGTGTCACGTTTCTCCATACCTTCCTATGCAAATGATTTTCAGTTTTATTAAAATGACTGAATAAATTTTCTTCAGTTGGTCTTCCAGTTAAAATGTCAGACCATTTCAGTGCTGAAGAACAACAAAACTAAAAGCGTATTAACAAATGATAATTACATTTTGTTATTTGGTTATCAGAACTGGATTTTGAGAAGATACATCTCCTTTTCTAATAACATTGGAGAAAGGTTTGTTATGTTATGCTGAGCAATGCAAATCCATATTTTAGAACGTGATTTGAAAGGTTGGTTAGGTGCGGGTTGCTGGCGATTTATTTTTATTTGGAACCTGGAAATTGCTAAGTTGAAAACCTGCACATACATTTAATTGGAGGAAATTGTTTTTTTACAAGGATCTCATATCCGGTGCATGAATCGACTCAGAAACGGAGTTGTTTTGTTAATGTTTTTTTGTTTTTTTTGGTTTAGTTTTTTGCTTTCATGCTGTATGTACTATAGACCTTTTGCCTTATGTGTGTGAGTGTGGAGTGTACTGGTTTGGAATAGTTAAAGTATAATCCAATGGAAGCTAGTTCAATTCTCCAGGGGGTACTTAGCGATTTTTGTTGTCTTTTGTTTTATCTTCTCTGCAAAGTCCCAAGCAGCTGTCCTGCCTTGGAAAATTTAACGAGTCCATATTATCGCCACAAAAAATGTTGGTTAGCCATTTTAGAGTAAATGTGTTTTTGCATCATATTTTATGTATAGTGAGAAAGTAGACAATTAAATCACTATTTCCAGATATGAAACAGTAATGCCTTATGACTAAAAAAAATGAAATGGCGGAGAGACTATCGTTTTCCAGCAATGTGATGATAATAAGTTTCTACAGTCGTATGATTGGGAAATGGAAAAACTTAGTTGATGAAGGCCTATTCAGGTTGGTGGTCCAGCCCTACTCCTGAAGCAAGGTTTGAAAGTGGTTTATTCTGGTGCTGTTGTTGTTGGTTGGGGTTTGTCATTGGGGCTTTGCCTCTGTGCTTTCTTAATGTAAATGTAAACTAGTAAACCATTTCCGTAGTTATATAATTTGATTAATGGGGTTTGTCTTGTGCCGATTGTGCTACATTGATTCATTGATTTCTTTTCATTAACCCTGTCAACAATGTATCTTTGTGTCTGGCGTTTGAATTTTTAGAACAGGATTTTGATGAAAGTAAGCGAAATAGTGTGTGTTTACTGACGGAAATAGCGTGGATCTGTAAGACTCGTAACTTGAGGAGCCATACGCGAAAATATGTCACCAATCTCATAAGGTTAAAAAGTCAACAACAAGAACCTAACGTGGGCTTCCCCAAGATCTTCGCTCTTTGCTCTTTATACATTGTATCCAGAACACACTCCGAGCCTGGGGGGTACGTAAGCCTTTGTCTAGCATCCTAATTCAGGTCTGCTGTTGATAATGGAGAAGATCTGGGTCCAAACTTTTCTGTACTGTTTAATTGATCATACTGAACAAAGCTGCATTTAACACCAAAGTGACAAGACGATTATGGGGTGGGGAAAAAAGCTGAAGGAGAAGTAAAATCTATATAAATGGTACGGTTGTTTGAGTTGGACGAACACCCACCTCTATTTCACACAGTCTTATTATTCTTTCATTCTCAACATCTCTGTGTGCTTGTTTTTGTATCGTAGCCATCTGTTGAGCTGTTTTGGAAAGTCAACAAGAAAAGAGTAACTGCAGATTACACCGGTAATTGTCTTTCAAAGAGTTCATGGAAAACAAAGTAAGCGAAACTTCACAGATTCTCTGATATGTGCAAGAAAACTAAAGAAGGAAACATTGTCTTTTGTAAAATAACTGGAGGTCAATCCAGTAACGCCCACTAACTGGAATATTTTTCAGCTATGCACATCAGCACTGCCTAACTATAGTAACAAACATCAAGCTTTTAAAATGTAAGGTTCAAATCACTTCCTCATTTGAGCATTGAATATCCTCTGAGAAATCACAGAGGTCAAGATGGCAATTTCTGTTTGTCAGTGGTTCAGTGTTGAGAGGAACTGGAGTCGCGAAGGAAACCGATAACTCTGAATAACCTTCTAAAAACTGTTTTTCCGTTTTCTAACTGTTCGCACATTGTTTTAATGAGTTGCTGTTGTGTGTAATGGTCTGTGTTTAGCTGATAAAGCTAATCAGACTCTTTTAGTTCCCATAAGTCCTCATCACTGCACCCAAGAGTCCTAGTTACTAGCTTTTGTTTCCTTTTCAGTTTATAGCAAAGTCGCCAACCATAGCCTGCATTAAACAAATCTGGTCATATCCAAAAGAACAGCAACAGAACTGAATCTGTGACCGTCACAGTCTGTGACAACAAAGTGTTGGAATAGAAATAGTTCATGCAAAATGAACAATATAATATTATGAATTCAACCACATTTTATTCTAAATTAATATGCTCTTAATGTTGTTCCATGGCTATTGAACTCCAAAAATGAATAAATAGACTTTACATTCATACATACTGATTCTCGGATTTATCTCAGTGACAGGTTAGTGAAATTTAGTGAACAGTATGTAGTGATGTATAAAGCACAGCTCATAAAGAAGTATTTTTTTTTTCACGTAAAGGCCAAAAAGTTCCCCTATGCAGATTTCGCTCAAATTTAACCACTCGGAGAAAAGTGACTTCTGTGAACGGTGCTTCATACATGCATGCTACACCATTGACAAAAGACAATGGACCTTTTTTTGTACGTGAAATTTCACTAATATGACTACACAAATCCCACTGGAGTAAAAAATAGCATGTTAGTCTGTTCATCAAACAAAAGCGATCACAGCTAAAGAAGACGATGTAGGCTACAAACCACAATATAACCATTTTTCATTTTTGGAGCTTAAAAATGTGCATGGTCACTGTAAAATGTGACCAGAAACAGGAGCATCGTTTTGGGACGACATTAAGGTGAGTAGCCTAGTCCTAATGGCAGGACTTTAATTTAAGGGTGTACTGCTTCTTTTATAACATACACACACACACACACACATACATACAAAAATGAAAAAATGGACAGGCACTGCGAGGGAGAAAGTGAAATGGATGGAAAAGGAGAAAGTGTGATTAATTCGCTCCCACAGAAGGCAAACTGTTCATTAAACACCACGCGTTTTGTGTTAAATGGTTCCTGCCTGTCCCAAATTACTAGCTGCTATGTTAGGTAATCATTCCTTCTTTCTGTCCTCTCTC
Organism: Sinocyclocheilus anophthalmus; assembly: GCA_018155175.1. Taxonomy (NCBI): domain Eukaryota; kingdom Metazoa; phylum Chordata; class Actinopteri; order Cypriniformes; family Cyprinidae; genus Sinocyclocheilus; species Sinocyclocheilus anophthalmus. The sequence goes on from JADLZN010001262.1 coordinate 8,740, forward strand.
TATCTCTAACCTGCAATTAAAACCTCAATTTCCTGTCTTGTTCATTTTCTGATGCCCCCGCGTGCCTCCTCAACTCTACAGTGCTGCTTACCTTATCAAAAACATATGCACATACAGGCACTATCCAATGTAATGGAGTGTAATGCAGCAGCAAGTTTAATGAGTGGAATGGATAACAGTTTTAGCTGAGGGCCAAAGAGGAAAGATGAAATGGGTAAGTCCCTGTAAAGAGAGAGAAAGACACACAGTATCCTCCGTTGACTCGCACTCTGACTTCCCCCTCAGAGGCTGCAATGACCTTTACAACCTTTATACCCAACAAACTCAGAACTCTCTGTCCCAACTTCCCAAACGAAAATAGAACCCTTTGCTTCCCTCCTTCCTTCCTTCCTTGTCAATCTACTGATCTTATTGGATGCCAATGGCAAGCTAAACCAAGAGAGTTTGAGGAAGAGGCGACAGACTCGTTGTAGAAAAAGGAATTGAGAAAAAATTGCAATGCTACTCAATATGGCAGCTGTAGGAAAAACGGTAAGGCTTTCTGTTAAAGATGGTGTGATATTAGCCAACATTTTGCTAGCTTCAACCAGAAACCTTCTCTGAAATACTCCGCCCTTCTTTACAGGAAACTTTTAAGTAGTCAGACACTGTACTAGATTTTAATAAAAAAATATTTTAAAAAAATCAGCTAAGTTTTTTAAGTTTAAAGTTTTGTCAGTTTTAGTAGCTATTAGAAATATTAATATTAATTAATCATATTATTGAAACAAAATTAGTCAGCAGGGGTCGTTGTCATTGATGTTGACACTCATACAATCCCAGGTAGTCAATATTAAAATGATTCAAATGCTATTTGTCAATAAATCAGACAGCAACAAGAATGATGTTGTGTACCTTTTTCGTAAGCTTAATTTTAATACGAGCACAACCCGTTTTCAAACACTGCATACGGCCGCAGGGACTTCCAGAGGGGGGCAGCAGATTAAACTTAAACAGACATTAAGTATTATTATTCGTTATTAAATAGTTATATTTTTATATAAATCTTACAAATCCAGAATTTCGAACTGCAAATGGAATATACAATACTAAAATTTATCCAATAATAAATAATACAATAATACAACCATTACCCTCAAATCCTTATTGTCTTTACTGACAAAAATAGTTGTCTGAAACTGGAATCACAAATTATGTGAATAATTAATTAATATAGTAAGCCCACACATTTCATTTATATAATAATACAAGTAATTTAAATACATTATATTTTTATAATATATAAATTAATACATACTAATATATTGCAATAAATATATCCTATTTTTTTTATAATTCATGTTTGTCATGTTTATCACTTTGTCCCCTCACACCCCTCCCATTTGCTTTGTATGATTAGGTTTGAACATTTGCCTCAATCAGGGTGAAGCGGTTTCATCCATGCGCGTTCCATCAGTTTGTGAAGCAAGGCTGGAAGGGTCGCAAAGTAGCGGGTCTTCTATGAAACGAACCACAATTTATCTAAACACGATGACCAGCAAAACATGATCCACATGAGGATTGGAGAGGGGTGGGCAATGTCCTGCCCAAAGGGATTCGGACAGAACAACGCTTCAAGGAATGCTCTTCTGCTCTATTACCCGTTTTCCTTCCACAGACATAGCCATCAATGTTTATGTAAGAGAGGAAGTCATCACTGTTTACCTAGCTTGTGTAATTGTTTCTATTCATAGATAAAGATCTGAGAAATATCAGAGGTGGTGATGGTGGGGTGCATATAAAGGACGGAACAAATTAAACAGGATGACACAACAGATGTTACGCCACAGCGGAGTCGCACAGCAGGGCGCTGTTTCGCTTCGGTTACAACCAATAGGGTTTCCAAGTAAAGATGTACAGGATCCGAGTTTACTTGTACTTCAGACACACACATGGTGTGTTTGAACTTGTAGGATGGTTCTCTGTCTTCCGTTGGTGTCCCCATTCCTCTTCCTCTCGTTCTGTGGGGTCCCCCGCCCTTCCTGTCTGCTCTCAGAGGATGGGGCCTGGGGTCTGGCTCAGTCCTGGCCCCCCACACTGGCTCCACAAGGCTGGACGCTGCCCAGACTGGTGGGAGAGGACAGCAGAACTTGGCAGGCCACAGTGGAGAACATTCACAGCCAAGCCAAAGTCCTAAAGCACTGCCAGAGAATAACGGGGAGCTTGAAATGACAAGAGCTAAGCCAAGGGACAACTATGGCTCTTGGATTTTACTTTGTATCTGGGATATCATAAGGCTTACGTAAATCTGTTGCAAGTGTCAGCTGGGCTTTAACGAAACAAATCCACATTAAAGGGGGAACTGTTGAGTTTGTGTGGAATCCGAGTTTCCAGAGACTTTAAAACAGGTGATTCTGTTTAACTCTTGTTTAACAAGTGAATCTTCAGGAGTCTGTCAAGTTACATTTGACCGTAACATGAAAGCATAACAAAGTAGAACACTGTTTGGTACTGTTCGTGCCTTAAAAGGGTCATCGGATACTCATTTTACACAAGTTTATATGATTCTTTAGGGTCCTAATGAAAAGTCTATAACATACTTTGGTTAAAAATTCTCAATGTTAGGGGCGGTCACACTAGACTTTGACTCATGCAAAAAAATTTATCGGATGCCCGCTGCGAATATAAAGGGACGGAGCCGATCTGTCATCCACACGCCACATGTTTCCCCTCTTTATCACAACAGGATTCCGATGTGCTTGTAGTCGAACCAGGAAGTTCTTTTTTTATGGGGGGGGGCTTGTCCTTAAAAATGGTCTATGGTGTCGAACAGTTGTGTCTGACTGGGAGGAGACTGGTGTTCACCCGATCTACGGACCTCGGATGAGTCGGGGATAGTTCCAGTTCGTTAATGCAGGAGCTTCGGCTGGGATGAGGATTGCACAACAAAGAGTACTGTTCGGCAACTGTGGCTGAGATTTTATTTACCAGTTTTTTTAAACTTAATTGAGTGTAAAACGTACTTAGTGAATGAAATGTTTCAAGTGTCTGAATAAATTTGGTTGGACTGTACATTATATATATAGTATATATATAGATATTACATTTTAAGTGCTGGAGTTTGTTCCCCTTATAATAGGTCCATTTTATAATTTCGAGGTGGTGCAATAATTAATTTTCTGAATGATTCTGCAAATATAAATACAAAAAAAATAAATAACGAACAACATTAAGTAATTTAATAATAATACACTTGTCTATAGTAATTATATTGTACTCTCTCTCTCTCTCTCAGCTATAATCGCTCTGGTTCCTGTTTCCATTGAAGAATTCATTTTAAAAGAGTGATTATTAAAAAAGGGAGCTGCACTCGGCTAAACTGTATTCGCATTCCCTGCGATGATTTTTTGAATTCTGTAGTCCGAGAGGGCACGCAGTTTCACTAAAGTTTAATTAAAAATAAATCGATTCTTCTACTGGTCACATCGTCCTCCACGTGATGCGATCTTAACCAGGTCATCGGGGTGGGAGATTCCCAAACTTGAACTTTAGAACCCAGTTCAAAAGCTAAATTTTCGCAGGATCTTGGCGTTTCCGGTTCTTAGCATTCGCATACGTATGAATGTAAGGCAATGGCAACACTAAAAGATGGAACAGTGGACCGCACACTTTAAGTTGTAAAAAACATCTTTTTAAACCTTTAATAGACCCAGCTGCTGTGTTTATCAGCCATTATAGTCCTGTTGCTCATAGAATGTTAATGAAGCTCTGCTGGCCCCGCCCTCGTCTTCCGATCTGCTCTCAAGAGCGTTTACTTTAGCTGCATTCATTTTGAAACTTGCTAATTAGCACATTATTATTAAAGGCGATTTGCAAAGATTCATTACGAAACATTATACTCACTTCGTCTGTAGATGAGGCTGGATCACGAATGATTTGAGCGAACATAGACGCATTTAGGCTGATCGGGAGTGGCGCATTCACTTCAAAGCGAAAGTAACGTTAATCCTCTGCGTCTTCAGTGGCTCAGATGTCGGGAGTAAATGACGACTGCTATATTCATTATTACATCCAACAATAAAACACCTCAATCGCTTAATCTGAGACATCTTGTCTTCCCCTGCACCAGAGTTAACACAATAGCGGACTGATGACAGCTCACTCAGGCGGGTCTAAGGTAAGACACCATTCCAGTCTGTGCTGAAACGCTACTGTCAATCAACTATTTGGTATGGGGCCTTATTACAGAACTACTCAATTCTGACGCAGGAATCTCGAACATTCTGGATTTGAAAATGGGGATTTAAAAAAAACACTGGGTGGATTTTTATTATTTTAGGATGGATGTGTACACACACTTCCAACATACATTTATGTTCAAACAACATGAAAAGTGAATTTTGCATCCGATGACCCCTTTAAATAAATTTAGGATTAAGTGCCGAGAACTTCACTTCAAAATGCCACTAGATGTGTCAATGAAGTCAATGATCCATCCAATAATAGGTGATTTTATTTTTACATGTGCTGTATGAATCTCAAACAGCAACAGTGTGTGCCATGCTTGTGATGCTTGTGAAAATCGTAATGACTTTAAAGTCTTCTACTTGAAACTTCTGAAATAAAAAAAAGGAATTAATTTACCTATATCGACACTCACTGTTTCTGGTAATAAAATATATTTTATAGTTACTGTGTATATATTTACTAGTACATGTTTATAATAATTAAGACTTTGTAATGTTTTTGAAAGGAGTCTCTTATTCTCACCAAAGTTGCATTTATTTGATCAAAAAGTACAGCACACTAAACTCAACACAGCTATTCTGTACCCTACCATTGGTTGTACATTCTGTACAACAACACTAAAATAACTGATTTCCAGTTAAGTCTCTATAGTTCCAGTTCCAATCATTTCTATATATGCATTGCATTTTTGGTGCCTCAAGAACATTAATAGTTATTATTAATTTTGAAACACATTTTTTGCTGTGCTTAATATTTTTGTTGTCCTTTGCTGAGAGGCAGTGTTCTGAATTCCTTAAATAAGTCCTTGAAAACGGTCACGGTTTTCCACAAAAATATTTCACAATATTACTGCTTTACTGTTGATCAAGAAATTCTAGCCGGCTGTGGATGAATCTATAATAACGTTAACGACAAAAAACATAAAAAAAATTGCGTATACACTTCTAAATTAACTTATGCATACACACCACCACACACACACACACTACACTGTGTAGGCGGACACACAACACACATACAGCCATCCTATGTATGATTTGCCATGCATTTCGAACAGCAAGCAACAAATATGTGCGAGCTGTTGTTTACACTCTTTATGAGGAAAAGGCATGATGGCTTTAAGTCTTCAATCTGAAGCGGTTTCAGAGGACCCCTTTGAACCCCCACCCCCTCTTGTCCTCCCCTCTCATCTCCTCAAAACTAGTTTAAGGAACAGAGGCTCTGCGGAGCTTTTATATCTCCATGGTAACACACCCCCTTTGGAGTCCTTGTGGACTTTATTGTGTGTGCTCAACGTTATTGTGTTTGTGTTTTGGCACAAAACTCTCAATATAATGCTTACAACAAAGCGTGATGATAAAACATAAGCGTGATTAAAAGATATTCTGTGAGATGAATCCATTATGACATCACGGTCATTTCCCAGCGTTCCTCGGGGTGCCTGTGTCTCTATTCGGCTGCCTCTGGTTCTCTTCAGCACTGTGGGCTGTCTATAGGAGGCCTTCCACTGACTGTGAATGGTCTTTTTGTTGGGGAACAGTGAGCCATTTCTGCTCCCACAGAAAGCCCTGGGTAATTTAGTGTGGATGCCAGGAAGTCTGAGCTCACAGAATGACAACAATGGCAAACGTTATTGCTCCACCTCAAGGGGTGGAATAGAAAGAGACAGAAAAAAAATTAGCTATGGTGATAGAATTCTGCTTCAGCATCCTCCCACACGGCGAATTCCTCTTAAATCTCAAGCGAGCTAGGAGGATCAGAACACAACCTTTATGGTGCTAAACAACCATTTGTGCATTCAAGAATGCAGCACGAGACATGCTTTATTGTGGCACACGATTCGGTGTGAGGTAGATCATTTTCCCCCCCAAACAACAAACAGTGAAAAGAATAGAAAAATCCTAACCAACTTTTAAAAAAAAAAAAAAATCAAATAGTCCACCAGAAACCTTTTGAAACTTGTCCTCGTCTGCCATCTAGTGGGAAAGCGTCATCACTGGTGTCAGAGATTCAGGGAATTTTGTTACTTTATGCCAGCATTTTCTTCTCCAACCATATCCAACATACATTATAAATAATTCAAACATTTAAATGAAATAATTTACCCGTAAAATTAACATCACATACCAAAGTAGCTAGAAGGATAATAAGACAGTATGATATACACCGAATTGATAGATTCCTTTATTATATATATATATATTTAATTATTCATTATAATATGTAATTTTTCGATGCATGTATTATATATCATCCCATATATCCTATATATATCTATATATCATTATATATCTATAATACTATATTATATATCCTATATATAATATAGACCGTATATACAAGAGTATAATAATATAATTTCATTATTATTTTAATTTAATAGTTCTATTTTATTTATATTATTTAATACTAGAAGTATTTTAACCCTCTACTGTAAATGCTCTGTATATTTACTGTAATTGTAGTTTTACATTTGTTAGTTGTTGTCTGCGTATTGGTTTCCATAAAACTCAGGGCGTTCTTCATATGGAACATTAAAAGGATTTCTGAACAGCCTCTGACAGCAACATGGGACTTGCAGTTTACCTCCTCATAACGTATGTTCTTTATCTTTTTAATGTTTGGGCACGACAGGATGTTACTGAGATGTGACCTTTTGCTGGTTATCGGAAAAATAGATAGTAATTAAAACAAATAAGGAATAAAATAAACTCGCCTTCGCAACAAAACACGGGATGGGCCCAAATGGCATGTAATCAACTGTATGACCGTGAAGTCTCTCAAACCGGAGATATGTAGTACAGAGCGATGTCGTACAATCACCACATCGCGCATACGATAAGGATACTTTCATATCGAGATAACATACTTTCATTTATGCAACTAATAGTGTGTGAAAGATATAATGGAATACATGTATACTGACTGATAACACTGAAGCGGTCCAGCAGAGCACGCGAGGAAGTTTACGGCAGTGTTCGTCAGTGGGCGGCCTTTCACGTTTCACGGCAAGACAGCATGTGGAGTCGAGATACGGAATCGCTCGGCAGAGCTGAAATAGGTCTAATTCTCAACATCAACACTTGACAACTCGGCGGCACGTGACATCTGGTAGGATTTCAACAGGGACGGTATACAACACACACAACACAGCCCTGTCGATAAGCAATCGTTTGGCGTCGGCTTAAACGTCCATCATTGGACGCCTAAACGGTCGGTAAGAAAGAAGTCGTGATCATCGTTTCTGTTTTCGCTGTAATCACGCACGCAAGACATGGATAATAAAACAACACGGCATCAGGAGGGTGGAAAGGGGCAGCGTCGGGAGCCTTTCGGGGAGAACGCCCTTATATGACAAATACTGTGAGTACTCGAAGGGGTGACAGGAGTACCATGTTACAATGTGCTACAGTGTGGAGCTAATGGTAAAACTTGGCTGTAACAGTTCGGATGTCACAGTATTGCTGATTATTACGGGGAGCGATCTATTAGTTTGTGGAGCCGGGTGTAGAACATGTGAGAAGAGATCGTCACTTTTCCAGTGCTGGAATTGATCCTCATCGCTCACCCTACCTCAAGAGGGACCCGCGTGGACCGTCTCGACAGGTAGTGGTCGGGAAGGCCTAGCGGGACAGGCGATCAGGTCCCCGAAGGCCGGGGGGGGGGGGGGTGGGGGAAGGGGTGAGAAATGACGCGGACAAAGGCAACAAATGTACAGGCGGTTGATCGTGCGAAAGAAGGGGGACGCGGTCAACCAAAATGAACTTGCTAGGACGGTCTATGAGGTGCCAATAACAATAATCAGGTAAATGGAAGGAGGAAACCCCAACAATTCAATGAAAACAGCCAATTGGTGTAACATGCAAAAGAAAGAAAAAAAGAAAATAGATAATATATGAATATATATTAGATAGAGAATATAATATATCGAACATTGGTTTGGCCACCAACTGAATTAATAAGTGCACATGTTTTAGAATACCGACGTGGGGCGAAAAACATTGTCCATGAAGACTATAGAATATATATTAACGGGTGAGGCAAACCCGGCCATGTGGAGTAGGGGACCCCAGTGGCCCTAAGGATTGGTAAGTGTCCGGTTTGATTGGGGGCCCTGGGTGGAGACAAGCCCCCCCCGCGGACACAAAAGGGGAGGAGTATGGGGGAAAACTGCCCCCTACAACGGGTGCGTGTGTCCGTAGCCGGTTGTGTGACGAGGGACCGTGGTGTGGTGGCCGGCGGCTGGCGCCGCGGGGAGGACACAGTGTGAGCGGATGGGATCGGGGCCGCACCAAAACGGGCAAATCAACCCTGGGCTGCGGTGGCGACGGGGGACCGCCGCGGCACCCGTGCGGAAGCGAGCAGGCGGTGGCATGAGAACAAGCGGGGAGGGCCTGCCGCCGCAACGGGTACAGGGCGGAAGGCGACAGCACGGCGCGAGTGTGGTGGTCACAGGCAAACCCCGGGGAAGTGGGGAAAGGGGCCGGAAACAGCGCCCCCTGGGGTCTGTGTGGGGTCGACCCGGGGGAAGGGTGCGGCGCACGGAGCCACAACACGAAAACGCGTGGGGTGGGCCGTGGCAGAACCCAAAAACGTAGAACAGTAAGGGGCTGCGGCCGGGGGGGAAACGGGGGGATAAAAGGGAGGGGACGAGGAGGGCAAACAGCGGGCGGTAGAATGTAGTGAGGCAGGCGGAGTTCGAACAATGTGGGCGGGCAATGGGCAGGAAACACGGAGGGTGTGAGGGGGACACACCAAGGACACGAAAATAGTCACCCGCACAACCGACCCGAAATCAGGACCGGGCACGGGGGTGAAGGAGGGCTTCGCCACAGACGGGGGACGGGGCACAGAGCGGCGGGGCACCACAGGGGGATAACGACAACAGGCACGCACCAGGACCAAAAGAGCGGAGAGAGAAGACAAGGGTGGGGGGAAAGAGGCAGCACCTGGCTGAAAAACGGGATTCGACGGTGGATCACCGGGAACCCAACACCCGGAAGCATTTTTAATTGGAAGGGGCTGACTGCATCGTGTGGGGGGGGGGGGGAAAGGAAAACACGGGGGGGTGCCAGAAAACGGTGTGTGGGGGGCATAACACAATGTGGTGCGTGTGTGAAGGTACGTACGACGGAACGTGTAGTATGTGCAGGCCAGAAGTTTGGAACAGGGGCAAGACAGGGCGCGTCGGGGCGAACAACCTAGGAGATCTGCCATGGGGAAGAAAGCCGTGAAGCAAACCAGCGGGTGTAGCAAAAAGAGCACAAACGGGCGCGGGGTAAGTTACGAAGCAGCGCGGCAAATATAAAGGGGTGGCGCGCGGGGCGCACAGCGCGGGGTAGAGGGGGGTGGGGGGGCTAATTGAGAAGCCAAGGCGCAAAGAGGCGGAGCTCAACACAGTGGGCAGGCGGACGGGAACAGGGAATGCTTTTAAAGCCACAGTGAGGAAAATGACATTGCGAGGACCAAGGAGGCAGATCATGGGCGTCACGGGAGTTAATCTAATGAACATAAGGTTTATTGTAGTTATTATCTAAAGTTATATTGGTATTGTGTATAACGCGGGACGCAAAGGAGCTACCATAGAGAGGGTCCCATTGGTTTTAGACCTGTCCTGCTGTATGCGCTGGTACAACAACTGGGATCACCGAAGGACATACGCCGGCACATACTGAGGATGCTGAGAGCTGAAACCATGGCCTTATTTGACTCTGAGCCCGTCTTATTGTGTTATACCCCCTTTTGGGAAGGGCAGCCATTGCTTCTGTAGAAACCCAGGGACCATCACACTGTACAGACTTCGTAAGAGTTCCATTAAATGTATAGTTAAATGGAAGAGCCAGACACCTTCAGTGGTGCGCGGGTACAGCGATCAGTCATTCGGGACGGTCTGTGGGGTGTAAGTTTTACAGGAGCTCTGGACCTTGAAGCATGGATCTTTCCGGATCTCATGGATTGTCTGCTTTGGTCGTCAGTGCGGACGAAACTGCTACATCCTCTCCGAAACCACAATGAGAAATACAAGTTTCCACTTTTGAGACTCGTCATTTGCCTTTGGTGTGTGGATATAAAAATATGAGTTGTTTAATACACAATTTATTATTATTATTATTATCTTTCGTACTGTGAGTTAATGCAGTGGTTCCCAACCCTGGTTCTGGAGGCACCCCAACACTGCACGTTTTGCATGTCTCCTTAATCAAACACACCTCATTCAGGTCATCGGCTCATTGGTAGAGACTCCAAGACCTGAAATTGGAGTGTCTGAGAAAGGAGATATGTAAAATGTGCAGTGTTGGGGTGCCTCCTGGACCAGGGTTGGGAACCACTGAGTTAGAAGATTAAGCACTACACCATCCTGTATTCACGTAGCTCTAAATAAAATATTTAAAAAAATGGAAAATTACTTTAATAAAATAAATTAACCATGTTCAGATTCCAAGACACTTAAAAAAGTTTGCAAATAAAGTTTTTATAAATAATTTATTTGTAAGCAGATCAACCTTGATTTCAACAGTCGATGAGTACAGATGAATGATAATTATAATATTCCAGAATGAATGTCCATGGAATGTTACGATATGCACACATGGTCATGTTTTCATGGTCATGAAAATTCCTTTTAGTGATATATCTCAACCAGAATAATCATTGGTTACTCATCCTATTATTTGAGCAGTATTATACCACTAACTCAAACTCTCCATGTAGTTTGAATAATTGTGAGCCATAGATTAAATGATACAATAATTAAAACTCCCTATCAAAATACTGATCATACAGATTAAAATGAAGGAATTTATAGAAATTATATGGATAAATTCCTTAGAGCGGCTTAAAGTGTAAAATATAAAGGATAAATTGCCATCCTGTGTGGAAAATATCTGCACTGTTCAGTAGGATGTAACGATTCACTCAACTGATCGATTCAGATTTTGAATTTCACATTCATGATTCGATTCACGTTTTTTTTTAACAAAATGGATTTCAGACAAATTATAAATTAAATGTGTCCTTTTATTATTGGTTGGACATGAAAATTCTGCCGTGTTTCTTCTTGTGAATTGAATACTAATACTATACTATGACTTGCATATTGTTGCTCTTTTGTTGTTTTGATTGCTTGTATTGTCCTCATTTGTAAGTCACTTTTTGGATAAAAGCGTCTGCTAAATGACAATATTTTAATATAATGTAAATGTAAATACCAAAACTAAATTGAAATTTTAAAACAAGCCCTAAATCAAATAAATAACACAAATAAAAGAAGTATCTTCATATAAACAAGCTAAGGCTTTGTCTTGTGCTCTTTCCTTTTAAAATTTAGAGGCAACCTCTGCATTTTAATCATGATCCAAACAAGGATGCTGCATACATGCAACATGAGCAATTTTTAATCTAAATTACATTGTATAAATTCAAAATTTGGAGCAAAAACAGAATGATTTAACTTCAGTTTTGTGAAACAAAAAATATCTGCATGAAACAGAAACAGCAGACGAACTGAATGAGACGCAGACTCACTCTCTGACAGCAGGTGGCGCTTAAAAGTGTTTCCTTAGTTTCTGCTGTAAACAAAGCAGCGCTGCACTA
>JADLZN010001263.1:0-232025 GCA_018155175.1 Sinocyclocheilus anophthalmus
ATGTATTATATATATATAATATATATATATATATTTATTTATATATATATCCGATTGGATCCGTCTGAAATAAGAAAGTCATGTACACCTAGGATGCTTTGAGGGTGAGTAAAACACAAGCCAATTTCATTTTTGGGTGAACTATCCTTTAAGCTGTGTAAGATGTAATAATGGCAATTAAGCACATTTTCTCCTACATTTTTATTACTGTAATATGTCCAGATGTTTTTTATTATTATTATTGTTGCAGTTGTAAATCCCATTACTCTCATTTCTATGTACTTAAGTGATCTAAGTAATTAAGCATACATGTAAGTACAAATTATATAATTAAAAAATGTAAATGCTAACATGATGGAAAAATTTAGGATTTCATTCAAAATATTATTTACATTTTACCTTTTTGTTCTTAATTTGCCACCATACAGTAGTAATAAAAAATATATATTTTTTGCATTACTATAATGAGCATTTGAGAGAAATATTTAAGTCATGAAAATAATGTTAGAATACAAATGATCTTAATGGTCCTAAAATATGCTTCATTTTCTGTTTCTATTCATTTGTGGATTAAATATGGCATGTTTTTTGACCTGTGAACAGGTGAGATTCGCTTGGTCTCATTTGTCAGCTTTTACTAAACATCACAATGTCGATCACATAAGGTTAAGTGAGCACACAACACTTGTTCTAAACAGTTTGTGCCTGTGGGAAAATGATTGGAAGGCAAAGGTTAGAGGAGTTTGTATTTGTAATTAAGAGAAATCAGGATGGGGGAGGAAAATGCAGGAGAAATAAACCAAAAATAACTAAAAATAGAGATTAAGAAAATGGGGAAACCGAGAGGAGATCAGGCCTTCCACACAAACTCTGATAAAGCCTTAGCCCACTAGAGAAAAAAAACTTGAGAGAGACAGATCGCCCCTCTGTTAGACATTTATTCCCAACAAGATGGCAGTGTTTGACAGGAGGCGCCGGGGGAGCCCTAAAGCATGGGGATCCAAACGCCTGGGAGGTATTTATAGCTGTGAGACACAGTCCAATCAGAACCAACTCACAGAGGAGTAACACGACGGAAGAAACTCCTGGATGAACAACCTCGCAGATTCACAAACGTACAGAGATGTGTTACTGGATAGTCCTCAGTCTAAACAATTACCTGCAATTTATATGAAAATAGAGGGTTTCCTAAGGAACTACTGTATTGTTTATAACAGTAAAGGTGCAGTCACATTTACAGATGCTTTGCGAAATGCAGGAGAAATCCAGTAATTTCAATAAGAATCCACTGAAATTGGGAGTTTCGCATGAGGGCAAAAAACATTCCGCTTATGTTCAAGTTGGCAATGCAAATTCGACAAGATGGTCAACAGAAAGCTGCTGTGTGAGCCGTGCTTCATATGTCTATGCTATTGATAGTGGAAAAATAGACCTGTTTTGCTAATTAGACCAGTAAGTAACCACCTAAACTAGCAACTGCACAAATACACACTAAAAGTTTTGTGGCAGCCTATGCAACATTCACATTTTCACATCTTCATAAATGAAAAAAATCTATTTAAACTTACTGGTTTGTTGACTTGCTATAACAAAAATTCAACAAAGCACAGAAACTTCCTACCACTAAACCACAAGCTGTATTACCGGCACAGTCAATGAAAGCGATACAGCGCATGAGTCACTCCCTATCACCTCTTAATTTCGTTCTTCAACTTCAAATAATTCTCAGGGGTTACACTTCCAAAACTTGAGGTCCACGGGGCCCCTGATTCACTAGAGCGCGGAATAACAAGCTACATTAAAACCAGGCCCCCAAAAGGAAATGCACAAAGCACTTAATGAGCTCAACCAAAGCAAAGGACCAATGTTCGTTAGGTAGCCCCCACGATACATACGTATACACAAAAAAGATGAAAGCAGGACAATAAAACCCTAGCAGTAATAGGTTGGAGGAGGAAGTGAATGAGGGGGTATTAGTCTATATTACATTTTAACAGCCATATGCAGGTTGGACCGCAGAACATGTCTGGGCCTTTCTGGAAGATAGAGAATGGTGGGAATGTAAAATGAAAGAATAGTTGGTGCATTGAGAGCTATAAAAGTGGCACTGCATTGATCTTTGCCCTGTTTGGTTTGAATATTCTGAAACTGGAAACGTACAGTGGTTTTTAAAGCTTAGATTGATCAATTTAGCAGAAAAGCCAACTAGTAATCAACAAAGAATTGGAGAACTAGAAAATTAAACTATTTTTGACTTTTTTTCCACTTTCACAAATGGGTGTAAGAGAAAGTAGACCGGCAATGATGAGAGTTAAGGAAATAATATGAACTGGACTCAAACCTCGGTTTCCCAAGTAAGCACTACAGCTCAATGTGTTACAAACCACAAGGCCATGGTGGCAACAAAACCAACAAGATTTTAAGATCTACAAGCATCAACATATTCAAACTTTTACCAAGTGTACAAACGATCCTTTTTAAAGAACGACATAGCCTAAAAAAAAAAAAAAAAAAAGAACAGCCTAACTATTTGAGTGCATTTTCGCTTAAGTCTACAGGAAAGGGCAATTTAAACGAACAAATGCACCTGCAAATAAACAAGTAAACAAACTAGAAAAGAGGCCAGGCTGTGCTTTCCTGACACTCCAGCCCCGTATCTAATGAATATGTGTACATGAAATGAGCCTTAATGAGCGCTTCCTTCTCCCCCAATTAGCGTGTGAAGAGCGGTAGGTGGAATATTAAATGAGAGGAATACTAGGTCAACATCGCAGCCCTTAACCTGCGCACAGGAAGAATGGACCTGCGAGATAAACGCGTCTCAAGGGACACTGAAGAGAACCCGAGAAATTTTCTCTCATGCACACTCTTAAAAAATAAAGTCATTCCATATAATAACCTTTTTGTCTAAATGGTTCCATAAAGAAACTTTTACATCTGAAGAACCTTTCTGTCTCACAAAAGCTTCTTTGTGGCGAAATAATGTTCTTCAGATTACAAAAGGTAGAAGGATGGTTCTTTAAAGAACCTTTGACTAGATGTTTCTTTGTGGAACCAAAAATGGTTCTGCTATGGCATCGCTTGAAGAACCTTTTGAAGCCCCTTTATTTTTTAAGAGTTCTGCAGCAAAGTTCTCTTATTTCTTTATTTAGAAATGTGAAATCATTTGTAACTTTATCTAGTTTTACAGGATGCTGTAACTGATCAGAATATGATTTGAAATGCCACATGAAATGAAAAGGCCTTTAGCGTATTTGCGTTGAGGCTAATGTAAATGCTATTGTATATCTGTATAAAGGTTGAACTTTTACATGTATGCTAGCAAATAAATCTTGTATTATAATCATAATTACCTTGTATCTGGGGACGTATACTATTTATTTTTTTCACACTACAATGAGAACGTCCTCTCCCTCTGATACCAACCGTTAACGACTAGCATTACAATCTAGCTCGCTGTGCTGTAAATACTTGCATGCTTTTTACATAAATACTAAACATATTTTTTAATAGTTTTATTCAAACGTAGTGCCTACTAAACTGTATACGATTTCAGATGCAGCTACTTTTTTCAGGTAGCCTTTGGTTAACAAGCTAACAGTTTAGCCTATAGCTTAGCATAGCGTTAAGTGGTTGAAAAGCTAATTTGATTAGCTCAAGCAAGATATCACAATAAACTAAAGGACAAATTCTTTATATGTGTATGATGTAGAGTTAAGCCTGTGCATGTCTATATGTTCATGGCTTTGTTTTCTCTGTTAACTTGTAATTTGCATTATTCAATTCTGGCTCGTGCATTGCTTTCTTTTATCGGTACAACTATCTCTGTCCTCCTTGGGGCAACTTTACTTCAGATGCAATAGTGACACCGCACAAGAGACCGCGCAAGCCTGAGAGACAAAAACCTGTTCCAACTCTTCCCTCAGAACCAGAGCAGAACACAAGCACCTGTCCTCACCCTTCTCCTCCTCTCTGCCTTCATCTCTCTGTGTGTGGGTGGTGTGTGTGTGTGCGAGAAGAGATATACAGAGAGGAGGAGATAGAGCGCACATCATTTATCACTTGTGTTCTCGTCCAAAAATGTCGCTTTTGTGGAGTGACTTTCAACCGTGCTAACCTTGCCCCAAATTTCTAACTGTAACGGTTTACTTTTTCTTTCCAACATGTCATTGATTTTCCTCGCCTAATATCTGTTCCTCATCGTTAACACAAAGAGAAACACTGTGCGCCGCGAGCAGACCCTCAAACCCTCCAGCCGGAGAGCTCTCGAGGGCCGCTGGGGCCCCGCAAAGGGTCTTGGTTTAATTAAACCATCACAAATGCGCTTAGAACAGCAATCAACCTAATGATCAAAAAGGGTCTTCAAAGCCCATGGATGGTCCCCTTTGCACATATCTGAAGGAGGAGCTTGCGAATAAACAAACAAAAATGAAGATTAAAAATACGAGGCTCGAAAAGCCAAGCGCTTGCAGTTTGAGGCCTGATCCCTGACTTGGAATGAGGTAAAGCGATTGTTTCGGTTCCTTTTTCGCTTGTTGTGACTTATTTACCAGCACGCTTATCTCAAAGGGCGAAACAATGGCGCACATTTCTATCAGAAATCATTACAGGCCATTTCAAATCATTTCCGCACAGCTAATTTCATAATAGCAGAGGGAAACATTGATTGTAACCAGATGCTACATATCTACTCTGTGGAAAACTGGACAGAGCAATTACGGAGCAGAAGTCTCGGCCTACCCATGCTCCCTCTCGCACACACAAACGTACACTAAGTGCTTCTATAGCCAAAGTGCTTCACATCAGCTTAACCCAAATGCATTAGCACACTATCATACAACACGTATAGACTCTGGGCTAGACTTTATGTGTAGAATGAAGTGATTTCAGAAACAAAAACCAATGAGAAACACGCTGGTACCTGCACAGCACAATGTCTGGTCTGACATCCAGATTATGGACGTATATTTCATCCTAATCAAGGTGTAAATGAAACATCCTCTCAGTTATGGAAAACAGCCATACATTTATGTAAAGTTGGTCACTTGGTTTCTGCTCACAAAATAAGTTGTCCAATAATTTGGGATTCAATTAACAATAATAATAGGCCATACCTAATGTCATTGATGTATGGAAAAGTGTTCCGTTTACTATTTAATAAAAAGGAATCATTAATATACCTGCTGCATGGCTTCGTTACACTTTTCTCAAAGGCCTGCGAGAATCAGTGGCCTGATTGTAAGATTAATGTTAGTGTGTGCTAAATGCTTCGCATATGAACCAAAACCACACCGAATAATATCAGAATTTCCATTTGCTCTTTAAGAAAAGAGAGACCCTGCCTGCAGTGAGAGCAGCTCCTGTTGGCATTCAACCAGCCCTAAGTGAAAGAGAGGAAGAGAGGTAAAGAGAACGAGTGATTTATGGAGAGCTAGAGAGGGGGTTCACTCGCTAAAGTCCCATTGAAACACAGTGCTCCTGGCCCTGGGCTTCACCATTCATCACCACGTACCACCACGTCACTTTGTTTATCATCACTGTCACACACACAGATCACACAACACAGACAGACAGACAGAGGCTAACAGTGTAAAATTCATTGGCCCCTTTCGTGAGTATTCAAGAAAATGGCCCCCCGATTAATCTACATTTGTGATTCTCATGATCTTTCAACTTTTAGTTTGTTACTTTAGATTTGAGTTGCCAAGAATTTCAAAAGAAATGAAGGGCATCACATTTCCCCATTGTTCGTAAAAAAATTTCCAGGCAAAATCTATCCTTTTCAACCGAAATCCATGTGATTATGGATTTTGATGAGCAAAAGATTGTCACACAGATTTCAACTCAGGTCAAGGGCGTCCACCCACAGAAAGCTGCTTGCTTGGTTTAAAAATTGTTTAGTGTTTGTGATTGACAATGGATCTCACCAAATTTTGCTAATGTGACTAATTTTAACTATTAAATAGTACCAAAAGAAAGGGATGTTACAGTAAACATTACATTTTAGGTGTTAAACTGCACTGCATGTACAGTGTCATTGCCACACCATTTGTTCTAAAATATAAATGATACCTCAAATTACGCTGCTTTTAAAAGACATGCATGTTATTTTTTTCTGAGTGACTAGACTTTCACCTGTCAGGCAATTAAAAATGGGAAAAATCCCATAGACTCAAGTCATATGTAGGGGACAGAATGTCATAGAGACTTTTTGAATTAGGTCAATAAGCAACATCCAGACAACCACCCAGAACACACTAGCATCGCTAGAGTTTTGGACAGGCAAACACTCACAAAATATAAAAATGGGTTTTTCTGATACACATGTGGTTCTAATATATTAAACGGTAAAAAATTAAATAAAGATAAATAGGTATAAAAATGAAGATTAATAGGTTTTAAAAAATAGAAAAGGAGGATATAAAATAAAGGGGGAATGAATTACTGGTCAGTGAATAGACACACACTAACAAGAACTGAAGAGAATTCATACCAGCATGTAATGCAATTCCAATTAAACAGCACACTGTAGAATTAAACTAGAGCAGACATATTTGATATAATCATGGCCAATCTTTACTAAGTCAATCCTCTCAGGTGTTCAGTGTGGCCTGTGTGTGTGTGTGTGGGTGTGTGTGTGTATGTAGGTTAAACTGACGCTCAGATTGGATAAAGTAGCGCAGAAGTATACTGATACGCATTTGAAGATGTGTGATAGTGAATTTGGACTATCCTGGAATGAGAAGGAGAGACAAATAATAATAATAGGAGTCTTCGTGTGTGAGTATGTGGTCAGTGACCTAAATTTCCTGGCTCCTGCATTCTTTTCTCAACCCTGCAATAAATGCGGCATGCTGCACTTTTAAAAACAAGAGTCGTTTGCTGTATTCACATATTTATGTGTGTGTGTGTTTGGGGTGGATTCTTTTCCAGACGCATTAATAAAATATGTTTGGAGGCCAGGTGCACACTGAATCTCTTTAAGAGAGCCTCGGGGCATCTTTGCATCGTCTCCTCCCAGCAGCCCTGTGTGTGATGTGCGTTAGGGGCCACCACCTGCTGTACCAACACACACTCGCACACAAGTTATGCAACGGTGCCTACACACACACACCGCAACATTCGAGATTCTCACACACACACACACCTGCGTATCATTGTGTCATAGAAACACATTTTCTTATAATGATGAATTACGCATTTAGCTGCACTAACAGCTCTCTTACACTCATCTACTCACACAGGCCGTAAATATGAACTTCATATATGTTCAGTTAAGCTCCTAATTAAGCCATTAATTAAAAGAGAAGTGTTGTGATGCTGATATACTGCCAGTCTAAACCAACGGGGTGTAAATTTCACTAACGAGCATCAGTCCGCATTAAAATGTTATGCGTGATGTCAATACACTCGGCAGCGTTAAACCGACATCATCTAGGAGTCAGCTGCGTTTACTACATTGTTCCTGAGACGATGTTTATAATGTGCTCTACATCTCACATCTGAGTGGTGTGTCTTCCACATGGGTTTTTGTATTGTTACTACAACAAATAATAATTGTGGGATTGTTCTTTGTTTTAATGTGCACAGGAAACTTTCAGTTGCACATAGGAATTTGAGATGTATAAGGTGAAATACCTATGTATTCAGTTTTATTTTAACATGTTTATAAGGCCACCCAAAGTGACTTATGTATATGTGGTTTCAGTTGTTTCAGCATTTTTCTGTAAATCTAGATGAAGTGAAAAAGTTATCGATAACTCCTGATTAGTTCGTAAAAACGTTCATACACAGATTTCACAAACAAATTTACACATTACTCTGTAAAGCATTTTTACTTTCATTGAGGACAATGAAATTACTTGGCACTGCAAACTTGCATTGCACCTTAGGATACGGTGTTCATTTACTGCTGCATTGCAAAATTTCACTAGTGAAATCCAGTAATTTCTGTAGGAATCTGTGTGATGGGGAATTTAGCAAAATGATGAAAAATCCCCACCTGCAGATTTTACATAAGGTTTATCAGACACAAATTTGTTGCGTTGACTGACAAAGTTGCGACAGAAAGGTGCTTCATGCATCATTACAGTACAGACAATGAAGCTTTTTTTCCCCCAATTTCTTTTTTTTATGTGAATGCACTTGTATGTGCTGCAAGCGAGCGACACACAGTGGTGTAGACCGTGTTTAGTGCTTCAGAGATGAACTAACCTTTCTCTTTAAGGATTTTCTTCATATTGATGCCGGTGTCTCGTTCTGGTAGTTCTCCATCGGTCGGGTTCAAAACTGCACACATAAAGAGAAAGCATGCATCCTCATGCTTGTCCCCAGAAGTGATGTAATTCTGACAGTGATGTAATTGCCTCCCATTGGGAGCATTCTGGAACGTTGTCATTTATTAAAAAACTACTTGTAACGTTTTTGTTTTATGCCTTTTTCATTCAAAAAAGTTTACTTTTGTGGGTGGGTTAGTCTGTAGTCATTATAATTGGCATTATAGAAAACGATCAGTCTACGGTCTGATAGCATTTAAACTAAAGGAGTATGTGTGTCTGTACTGACCCAGGCGTTCAGGACTCTGTGTGTGTGGGTTTGGGGAGCTGGACACACTACTGCTAGGGTGAGAAGAGGGCTGTGATCCGGGACGAGGGGCTTCCTCCAGAGATGGAGCAGGAGACGGACTGTCCTGTACACACTCCTGACACACACACACACACACACACACACAGATGATTCAGTTCACTATTCTTTACAAATGACTCACACGCCGCCATTTTAATAGAAAACAAGGAAAAACCAAACCAATTTTGTTGCTTGAAATAACATGTTACCTGAATAACTAGAAAAAAACAATAACTAAATCAGTAATAGATTTTTAAAAAATGACACAACCTTATTAAACTATAAACTAAAGGGAAAACAGACAAAACTAAAATCAAATTCAAAATATTAACAAATATCAATACAAAAATAACAGTTATGATAATATGATTGATTTAAAATTTCCATCAACATTATGATTTTTTCCCCCACAAATAAAATCTCTTTAATATTTCTTCTAGACATCAATGAGATTACATGGAGTCTCCTGCTTCTCAGGTGTTGCTCCTGAGAAAAATGCCCCTCACAGACCTCAACAATATCTCAGAGTGCTCAGATTTGCTAGAACATTTCTCATCACATTCTTCCAAAAATAAATTCTTTCTCTTCTATACAGCAATTGCCTCATTGCGTCTATTTATTTTTCTAAAGGATTTTTAAGAGAAACATAACTAAGAAGTCCAGTAAATCTAACCAAAATTGTATTTTTTTTTCACAGTAAAAACACATTCTGTGCGTTATATTGTGGTACCCAGACAGAAGCTATTGCTACAGTATTTTAAGTGCGTTTGTGTGTGGCAGTGAATATCTATATAAGCGTGTGTACTGTACGCCTCAGGCCATTTCTGCATCTCCGAGAAACACACAAGTGTCCTCCTCCAGCTGTAGATTGACTCACACACACTCTCCTCTCAGGGGGAACATGGCAGTAAGATAACAGATAGTGTTTGTCTTTAAAGTCTGCATCTAATATTCCCTAACACGTGCTCCGCACGGACCCAACAGAACATTTATTCTGTTATTCCTCCTCAGAGTATTTCGAATCAAACTCTCTCTTGTAGAAATTAAGATGGTTTGGTATACAACTCTCTCCCAGGTGTTAAATGGCTCGTAGAGCGAGACCGGCTCGTATCTACCATTTCATCGGAGCAAGACACCAATCCGAGGGGATCTGCGGTACTCTGACTGATGTGCTGTGCACGCGGTGAAAATGAGCTGACTCTAGCTGAGAGATCTGAGCGCACATTAGAGTCCTAATGAACGACTTCTCTGCATTTGGCCACTGAAGTCTCAACTTTGTGTCTGCGCGTGTTACCTTGATGACGGTCGCTCCTGCTCTGGACAGGGGGCTGTGCATCTGAGCAGCTGCGGCCATGTTGGCGATGGTGTTCAGGTGGTTCATCTGGTTCATCGCCATGGCAACGGAGGCAGGTGGCAGACTGACGGGCAGCAGGGGGTGGGGCATCATCATAAACGGCAGGTCCAGCCCTGAAAGACCACAACAGAGAGAGGGAGAGACTGTTTATATGGAACTTAGTTGGTAAACTGCGATGCAGTAATCACTTCTGTTGTCATAGTTTTCACATGACATAAAATCCTTACAGGAACACCCACCTAGAGGGCAAAACTAAGACAGTGATATTAACACACCATGTTAACTTGCTTTTAAGCATTTTCCTATAGAAAACTAGTATACAGAAAATGCTTATTGCAATAAAACCGTAATACTGGAGGACCAAATTCAGCATTCAGATTATTAATAAAACATACTATGTACGGGCAAGCAGATGAACCCAGAACATGAACGCAAAGTTTCATTCATATTCTGGGCTCATCTGCCTGTATATAACATGCATCATCACAAAAGTTGAATTTGATCTTTTAATATCGCCGTCTCGATACATTAGGGCACATTAAGTGTTTTAGATTGTCCCGCTGTTTTAGTGATTGAAATACTGCAGCAGGTGCTGTAGGACTTGCAGTTTGTTCACATGTCTTTTGTGTTTCTTCTTTCGAGAGGTGATCTAAATATTTGTGGCTTGAAACCGATGGAAAATTGACCGGCCTGTGCTGCAGTTCTATGGATGTTTTGCCCACCAGGTCTTCGAGCCAGTCACGTGACTGAAAACTAAGAATATTCACAGGTCTTTTTTCTATTTTTAAAGGTGATGTTAAATCTAACCAAAAACATCTCACCTCCTGACCAGCACACTGGCTCCACCAAGGGCATAAATTGGGGCAGGACTATCCCGATTGTCGACCAATGTAGACCAGGGGCAGTTCAGTAACCATTTCGAAAACTTCATCATTTTTCAATTCCACAATTCACCTTCAATCATGTGTTTGATTCAATTAGAGATTGATTCGTCGGTACGCTTTGTTATGCTACAACAAGAAACTGAATTTTTATTTATTTTTATATAGTACTTTATACAATACAGATTGTTTCAGTGTCACAGTAATAAAACAGCGCCAATTTATGATTATTTTAATTCATTTTTGTTTTTCAAATAACTTCTCTTTTATGGTTAAGTACCTGAGATTGTGTAGGTGAAGGAAAAAAAACTCATATTTTACAATCCAATGTTTTCCTCCCAGTTTCACTCAAATTATGTCACATTACAGAAGTAAAATGTGCATGAAATACTGTTTTGTGTTGTCTTTAAAAACAAACAGAAATGAAAAACACTTGATAGTCATGAATACACTACACAGTGACTTGGATAACAGTCTAAATGGGCGGCCTGAACGGGAGTATGCAGTGAAGCAAAGAATGAATGACTAACATGATGTGTAGCTCAATCGGGCCGAGCAGAATCAATACACCTGGAGCTGGTGCTCAAGTGAATGAGTGGATGTGATGAATGAATGACTCACGGTTAGCCAGGAGATGACTCTGCTGTAGGGAAGAGAGATGAGACCCTGACAGGCCGTGCTGAGCGGAGAGGCCGGCGTGAGCCAGACCATGCTGGGCACCAGAGGAAAGGGGGGACTGGAGTTTCTCTTTATCCCAGGACGACTCGCTGCCGCCTGGGGACAGCAGAGAGATAGAGAGGGAGATTGAGTGAGAGTCCGGATCCCTAAACAGAACCAAAACTCCACATGTAAGCACAGAGACAAGACTGGAGAATATATGGGTAGAAACCAAAACCAGGGCTTTTCTTGTTCTTTTGAAATAAAACTTTTGATTGGTACTATGCAAGTATATTATAACGTTCAGAATCATGAGACTATAATTTAAAAGGACATTATTTGATCAAACATAATTTGTTCAAAAATATTATTTGATCAAAAATACAGTAAACTAGTAATACGTAAAATGGTTTTTTATTTAAAATGAGTTTTCAGCATAATTATTCCAGTCTTCAGTGCCACATGATTTTTCAAAAAAATGATTCAAATATGCTGATTTGGTGCTCAAACATATTATAACATATTACTATTACTATATAATTAATAAAAAAAACTAAAAAAGATTATAATCAGTATAAATGAAGCCTCTTTTGTATTTGTGAAATTTTCTGACATTTTTTTTTCCATTATTTTAATGTTCCTGAATGTATTAAATTTTGAGCCTTGTGTAATTTTGCATTATTGTAATAAATTTTTTTTTATATGTATATTACATTACAGAAATCAGTCAAAACAATACGTCTCCTATATAAATAATAATAAATACATAAATATAATATATCCTCCTGATACCCAGCTATGGAGTTTTTGCCTCTGTAGTGGACATTATATTTTAGTGAATTTCTTTGAGACCTCACATGTCAGTTTTAAGTCTGGATGTCCTGTACTGAGCACATTCAGGGCTTTTCAGAGATAGTAAATGTTTGGATGTTTCACCGTGATCACTCCCTCTCCTTGGTTTTTAAAAAATGGCTGACATTTATTTAGTGATAAAATTGTACATCCTTATATAAATATGATAATATTTTGTAATTATAATTTAAATCTGATTCATTTTCAAATTGTTTGTCATAAATCAACATCTCAGGAAAATGTTATGGGGTTTCAAATCAAAATATGACCTTCTGTTATGAAACAGGACATCAATTCCATACATGTTCACTGTAGAGGACACCAGGACTTAAATCATGTTTATTATACATTTTGGGAGACAAAGGAATTGAATAGGAAAACAAATTATATATCAATATTCTTATGAAATATTAGATATTATTATGAAAATCTGGCCAATGACTACTCCAATTATTACACTTCTTTTTTCAACATGCTGTCCCGGCAGCACTTTAATATGCAAATTAGATATTACATTGTATAGATAACATTGTGCTTAATGGGAAAACCAGTTTATGGAATTTTTACACACATATTGCATAAAGCAAAATGGTATATCAAATCATTTTGTTATATATTTTATAACATAGTTGAGAACCATCCTTAAACAAAGTTAGGTATAAAAAAATCCTGAAACCTAAAAATTGATTGGTGATTTTAAAAAAATCCCATTGTTTTTGCCTTTTCATGTCTACTCTTGTCATTTTATTTTTAGAAAAACTGAGTCCTGGTGTCCTCTACAAAGGACATAGAATAAAATATGAATAAAATATCATTTTTCAAAAATGTTATTTTACCATTTTTTTTCTTATGCTCTAAACAATGTAGTTACAATGAAAAAATTCCTGACAATTTTCAAGCGACAGCTGAAACCTCATCTCTTTCGAAGCTACTTGACTTCATCATAAAAAAAAAAAAAAAAAAAACAAGTATCTCTCTCTTTATTTATTCCTTCTCTTTCTAGCTTGTACTTATTTGAACAATGTCTAAGAACTTGGTATTACAACCACTTCTTGTGTCTGTTTGCCTCTCTTAAGAAGAATCGCTTTATGTATCCCCCAATTGTAAGTCGCTTTGGATAAAAGCGTCTGCTAAATGACTAAATGTAAATGTAAATTTAACATGCAATTAAGTGTCTGAAAACATTACATTCCGTTCACACTTAAGTATATTCATTTAAAGCATGTTATTTCTGTAGTTTTTAAAAGTATGATAAAGTGTTTGACCATGGTAGTGCTGATTTTCTCCCATTCAGATACAAGAGCATCAGTGAGGTCATTTAGTGAGGTCTGGTTCATAGCTGCCTCTCCAGTTCATCCAAATGTGTCCATTGGGCTTCAGGTCTGGATTTTCTGCAGGTGAGTCAAGTTCTTCCACACCAGCAAACCAGTTTATTGGTGGCATGTCCTATGACAGTGCATGCTAATTGTCACTGAGCTCTTTGGTGCCGCCATTCTACTGAAATATTTGTCTAAGGTCAAATTTGTCATTTGTCAAGACAAAATATCGTTGCCCTAAGCACTCAGTTTCTTGGCAATGGACACATGCTTCAAGGGCTTCTTGTTGCCGACTTTAAATTGAAAGGACAACAACCTTCAGTCTTGTAATGTGTGCTTGGTTAAATTGGAAGGATGCATGATTGACCTATTAATAACGGTTTAGCTGAAATTGAAAAGCCAAATCAATTAATTAGAATGGAATGTCTACATAATTCTGGCCATGTAGTGATATATTATGTTATTATTTTATTAATATATTTCCCAATTTTCTTTATAAATATACAAGATTTTTTTTAGTTTTTTTTTTTTTAGAATAATAACATTCTGTAATTGTTTTGTGAATTATGCCGGGCAGATTACCACCTCTACCCCCTCCCTACTGAGTAGTGCTTAGAACAGAGGGTGAAAGGGTACCTAAGTACTCCGCGGTTGAATTTTCCAATGCTATTTTATCTAGCTGACTAATCTAATATTCACTCTGAAGTAAAGGTACTGAGTTTCTATGGAAAGGAAAGCAATCTGATTATATGGTAAGTGACTCCCCTATGTCTGAAAGGGTCTGTCTCTTTCCAAGAAACATGGAGCCATTTTGACTCTTTTGAACACATTGGTGTTTGCCGCTGTCTTCGGAGAATCCATCAGAGAGCCAGGCATCAGCCAAACTATGAACTAGTGCAGTTATTGAATCTGCAGCCCTCTGATTCAATGCTCTGGGAGGCAGATGATATTTATGAGTCTGCTTTTTGCCATTTCATTACTTTTTCAATATATTTCAAGACAGGAAGTATGTCTGCTGTATGAATGTCGACTAAAATCGACTTCATCGTATCAATTTTCACAGCAAACAAAACAATGCTCAATATTTAATTCACATAGAGGATTTTTCACATAGAATCGCAGAAAGTGGTGAAGTAAGGTCTAAATGTGATACATTTAAGCTGGTTCCTCTGGTGTTGTGCAGCAATATATTGCCTTGTGGTGCCAGAGGGCACTGGGGACTTACTGCAGGGTGAACTTGAGGTTCTTTGAGCTTTAATGGAACAAGTCAGTAGGATCCAGCACCTAGCGTGATGACCTCTGATGATGTGCATTAGACCGTGGTGTTGTCATAAGCTGATCTTCAGAGATGCCACAGTGCTCATCGACGCTGACCTCTCCTGTCCCCTCACGCTGGAGGGGGTTGTCAGTCTGTCTGAGCGAGCACAAATCTACTGATGAATAGTTTCAGTGATAACTGTGAAACATTGAGGTGAAACATATTCTAACTTTCCACTGCTATTATGGCAAGTACAGCAGCTACTAATAACTTCTGCATCCTGAATTGCTTAAATGATAACACCTTATTTTGATTGACCACTTTAGACATTATACTGACTATAAGTAACTTTGCAAATACATGTCAACTTATTCTAACCTTAAACCTAAATCTAACCTAACAGACTGCTAAAACTCTAATGAGAGTTTGATGACATGTAGTTGCAAAGTTATTAATAGTTAGCAGAATGTCTAAAGTGGACTGTTGGAAAAAAGAGTAAATGCTGGAATAATTCTTTAAACTATTTAAGGGCATGGGGCTGATTTTGGATACAGCCCATGTGTAGTAGTAGGCTATGTGAGATCCTGGCATTATATGATGAGATCTTAAAGGGATAGTTCACCCAAAATGAAAATATTGTCATAATTTACTCAGCCTCAATTCTTCTAAACCCGTATTAATTTATTTGTTCTCCTCAAATTAAAATAAGATATTTTGAAGAATGTTTCTGGTCTACCATTGATCCATAGTGGAGATATTAAATATATATATATAGTATATATATATATACTGTATACTGTGGGTACCGGAAAGTATTTCTGACCCCTTACATTTTTTTCCAGTCTTGTGTTATAGTTTGCAGCACTGTTGCCTTAAAAATCCCATAAAATAATTTCTGTTTTTTAAAAAAAGAAAATAGTATTTTTTTTTTCCTCATTAATGGTCACACAGCACCCCATATTGCCAGAAAAACACAGAATTGTTGACATTTTTGCAGATTTTATTAAAAAAGAAAAACTGAAATATCACATGACCCTAAGTATTCAGACCCTTTGCTCAGTATTAGTAGAATCACCCTTTTGATCTAATACAGCCATGATTCTTTTTTGGGAAAGATGCAACAAGTTTTTTCACACCTGGATTTGGGGATCCTCTCCAGTTCTGTCAGGTTGAATGGTAAACGTTGGTGGACAGCAATTCTTAGGTCTCTCCAGAGATGCTCAATTAAGTCAGGGCTCTGGCTGGGACATTCAAGAACAGTCACAGAGTTGTTATGAAGCCACTCCTTCGTTATTTTAGCTGGGTGCTTAGGGTCATTGTCTTGTTGGAAGGTAAACCTTCCGGGGTCTATCTCCCCAGTCTGTCTGAGGGTGTTCCCTGAGCCCCTACATGCCTTCTGGAGAAGGTTTTTTTGTCCAGGATATCCCTGTACTTGGCCACATTCATCTTTCCCTCGATTGCAACCTGTCTTCCTGTCCCTGCAGCTGAAAAACACCATCACAGTATGATGCTGCCACCACCATGATTCACTGTTGGGACTGTATTGGACAGTGATGAAGAGTGCCTGGTTTTCTCCACACATACCGCTTAGTATTAAGGCCAAAAAGTTCGATCTTGGTCTCATCAGACCAGAGAATATTATTACTCACCATCTTGGAGTCCTTCAGGTGTTTTTTAGCAATCTCCATGCGGGCTTTCATGTGTCTTGTACTGAGGAGAGGTTTCCGTCGGGCCACTCTGCCATACAGCCCCGACTGGTGGAGGGCTGCAGTGATGGTTGACTTTAACTTTCTCCCATCTCCCGACTGCATCTCTGAGCTCAGCCACAGTGATCTTTGGGTTTTTCTTTATCTCTCTCACCAAGGCTCTTCTCTCCCCTCAGTTTTGCCGGACGGCCAGCTCTAGGAAGGGTTCTGTCGTCCCAAACGTCTTCCATTTAAGGATATGGAGGCCACTGCTGCTCTTACGAACCTTAAGTGCAGCAGAAATTTTTTGTAACCATGGCCAGATCTGTGCCCTGCCACAATTCTGTCTCTGAGCTCTCAGGCAGTTCCTTTGACCTCATGATACTCATTTGCTCTGACATGCACTGTGAAATGTAAGGTCTTATATAGCCCATTTGTGGGCTTTCCTAATCAGTCCAATCAGTAAAGATCAAAACACAGCTGGACGCCAAAATGAGGTGTAGAACGTCTCTCAAGTATGATAAGAAACGGACACGCCACCTGATCTTGTCACTCCTGGTATTGAGTGATCCCCAGCACTTCGCTATGGCTCTGATACGTTGGTGACGCATCTGTACTGTATTTCAGTTTTTCGTTTCTTTAATCTTCATACATCGCTTTCTGGCACTCGCTGCTAAAAATGTCAACAATTCTGTGGTTTTCTGTCAATATTGGGTGCTGTGTTTACATTAATGAGGAAAAAAAAATTAACAAAAGATGTTTTTTAGCAATGGCTGCATATTACAAAGAGATGAAGAAATGTAGAGGGGTCCTTAATATTTTCCGTCCCCTGTAGGTATATATATTATAATTAAGTCGTTATTATAATTCAGTTATAATATGGAAGTCTGGGGGCCCGCAACTGTTTGTTACCAGTATGTTCAAATTGTTATTTTTGCATTCAACACAGAAGGAAACTCACAAGGTTTAATAACAACGAATATCATTTTTCATTTTTGGCTGCTATTCCTCTAAAGCAGCCTAATATAGCTGCTGTTGCCCTTTGTGTCAATATTTAACTCATAACATCAAAAGGCAAATCTCTCTATCCTTGACGGAATCACTTGTGTAAAATAATAAGGATGAAACAATGAAATTTATACAGTGAAGACTATTGTCTATTACTTTATACAGTATAATATTTCTTTTTCAGTGCTTTTAGTTTTTCAAATAGGCCGATTTCTTATGTATCGTTGTTCTGTTGTAATTTGTGACTGTTGTACTCGTTTGTTCCTTTCTGGGGTTCTTAGCCTTGTTTTTTTTACGTAGGCAGTATTTATTTTTTTGTGATATTGAAATTGGTGACAAGAATTATGACATTTCAGTGCATCAAATAAATTTTGATATAAGATAAAATTCCTATATAAAGCTATATATGTATATATGAGTGAGGAGTTGAGGTGGAGGAGTGATGCCAGAAAACTATTGCAGAACAATGATAAGTTAGCTATATACATATATTTACTATTATACATAAATTGACTATGCTAATTAAGTTAGCATAGTGTGCTCAACCTGTGATGATTTGGTTGATTATCTGAACCTGCTCCTCCCAAACTTTGTTAATAAAATATCATTAAGTATGGCCCATTGTTATCCTTGGTGTGAACGTATCTTAAATCAGTTACTCTTGGTTCATGAAGTAGTCGAATTACCCACATAA
This sequence comes from Sinocyclocheilus anophthalmus, assembly GCA_018155175.1. Lineage (NCBI taxonomy): Eukaryota > Metazoa > Chordata > Actinopteri > Cypriniformes > Cyprinidae > Sinocyclocheilus > Sinocyclocheilus anophthalmus. The sequence continues at coordinate 18,331 of JADLZN010001263.1, forward strand.
AAGAGGACTAACAGAACTGAACACATGGTTTTATTACTCCACATTCTTCAATATGGGTTTGGGAAAATGACACAAAATATATAAACACCACAATACAATTTAGAAGATAAAATATATCATAACGTATTCCCTTCAACAGTCCTTGAATAAAATTATTTTTTTAATGTAATTATTTTAAATGTTCTTGCTATACAGATATAATGAATGAATGAATGAATAATATTATCAACGTGATTTTCGGTGTTTTATTTTATTCTTGAAGCAATTTCTTTATTTACCTACTGCGTTTATTTTAGTCAAACTTTAGTCACAGATACTAAATATTTGTTCTTGGTAATATTTAGCAATAATATTTAGCACTGTCCTTCTGATGATGGATTTCTGTCCATAACGATTGAGCATGCTGATTAATGATGTGGTTTAGCATAGGTCATAACCGGGAATTGCCTTCAAGGACATGTCTGCAGGTTCACTTTTTTCACATTTTACCAGTGGTTGCAGTGGGAAGATTCACTCTAGCGGCCAGCCTTTTGTTTGTGGTGTTGTGTACAGATGGATTAGTTGATGGAATAATAACAATGTATCGCTTGCTTAGGAGCAGGTTTTGAACATCAAAATGAGATGAAATTGCCGGCTTTATGCAGAGAAGCCAGAAAGCTTCCTGTATTGTTGGCAGTAACATTATTTTCGGCTTTTTATTATCACTTATTTTGTTTTGATGTGGCAGCCAGGAGGCAGACCTTTGATGAATACCCTTTGTTTTGATATGAGAAGATAGATTCCCATGAGAGAGATGAGAACTCAGGAACATAGAGCTGTTTGTGTGAGTAAGAGGCAAAGAGATGCACACACTGTTGTTTTGTTGCCTTCAGCTGTCAGTATGGACACTCATAGATGTAAGAGCAGAGAGACCACAAAGAGAGAAAATGCATCTGCAGTTTGTTCCATGAGGGGTTTTTGTCAACAAAAAGCATGGTTGCAGTTATTTTTGAGGTATGTGGGGCCTGAATACAGCAGAGTCAAGGGAAATCAGGGAACCTAAAGGAATAGTTCACCTAAAATGAAAATGCCGCTATCATTTACTCAGACTCATGCTGTTCCAAATCCATATGCTGTTTTTTTTCTCTTCCCAGTGAAACAAAAGGAGCATTTTTAAACAGTTCTTAGTGACCACATATGTCAAAAATTATTATTTTGTTTCTCACAGAGAAAACCAACACTGATGTATGGAATGACATTCCTAAAGTGTTATATTTAATTAATTGGTTGTATCACTCTGCTTGTCTTTGTTTGTTCCAGACAGACTGCCAGCATGTGTATAAGTAGTGGGGATATTTCAGAGATTCTTTCTTATACTTACCATTATTCAGTATATTTTCACAGGCAACATCCAGTTATTTCAATATACATTGTCATGTAATACCAATGATGTATAGTGTAGAGCAGTTTTATTTTCAAAAAAGATAAAATGCCAAAATTAATTGTTGGCACAGGTGGAAAAAATTAGGCTAAACATGGGAAAATAAAACAGGAGCTAAACAGAACAAGACACGGAACTTCTCATAGTGGTCAAAATTGCGGTCTCATTTCGATACAGAGGTCCAATATTAATGAGTCATTGAATTATTTACTTCACTACTTTGTTCAAAAACACTGAATCGTTCAGGAACAAAACACCACTAGTGTGTGTTGTAATGGTTCTGTTGTGGCTTTGTGTGGAACTATTTTCATTGACGGAAAAAATATGGATGAAGTAACTGGCAATATAGTATTTAAAGTGTATGCTACTTAAAATGCACTTATTTATTGAACTGTCAGTATGGATAGTACTGCCAGTATTTATTTATATGTGTAAAAAAGCAGTATCACACAATCATACTGCCTCTTTTTTACTCCAGTTACATCTCAGAAACTGTCAACATTTTTGTTTCTAGTTCTAACATGACATTTTCAAATGAATGAAGGCTTGGACACATTTTTAAACTATCAAGGGAGATTGGCAGATCCATATGAATGAGATATATATCTTATGACTCATTAAGCAAGGTATGAATTTTGAATTTGCTAACTCTTATCATATTGCATCAATCTGTGTTGAAGCTAGTGCCACAATATTGTGAATGCATAGAATGGATATTTTTCCAAACTATAGCACAGATTCCAAAACTCTCAGCAGCCATTCACAAAGGAAACAGCACGTTCAGAGGTCCTTAAAGTGAAATGCATTTTATTGGTCACTTCTGTGACAGCACATCTCACTGGAGTGAAACAATCTGTCTCACACTTGATCCCTGTATAGTAGATAGAAGTGAAATCTTGGCCATGGTATATGTGTGTGCGCTTTGTGTTTGCTAATAAAGGACACTCAATTCTGCTCTAAACTCTTATCATTCCACACACCCAACCCCCTTTTATCTAGCAAGGGATTTTTTCAAAGTTTCCACTGAAAAGGGCAAACTTGATAATGAGACAGCAAGCATTTTAATATTTATGAAGAAATGAAGGCATGGCCTTCTTAGTGATGCCAATATAACTGAACTTTAATTTTGAGCTCTTTTGCCCTCAATAGTCTTTGTTAATTTATTGGCTTCGTATTGTACAGTTACAGATAAAATGCTTGTTTAGCATATCATAACTTTTTTTTGCAAGACTTGTAGAAGCAAGATAAAGTGGGTTGGTGGTTTCATGTTTTGCTTGTTAACACTATCGGTTCGGTTTATTGTAGGGTGTGAGTGTAGATGGTACGTCATTTTCAAATGTGATAGAGCATTAATGCCGTGATACGTACAAGAAACAATGTAATAACATTGCCAAAATTCTGTTTTGCATAAAACTTAATGTGCTTTTAGCGTCACTCACTGGACATTTCACTTTGAAAAGTGTTGTGGAATGTAATTGTCACCACCATGGACTTTTAGTCTGTTTTCTTAGCTCATATTTCCCCTAACCTAGTTTTCCCTCGTGTATTGATTAGTTCATTCTGTCCACCTGTGTTCTGTTAATCTAGCCATTAGTCACATATTTGAGTAATTATAAGTATTCCCCGTTCTGTTCCTCAGGTTGTCCAGTATTGAATGTAGCTGATGATGTTTTGCTGCGTGTTCCCGTTGCCTTCATATATTATCATCTTCTTGGATTCTATTAAACTCTTGTGTTGATTACCTTAGTTTTTGTGTGCCTTTCCTCTACATGTAGCGTGACAGTAATGTAAAAAAAGCATTGTAATATAATTCTGTAGAAATGACGCCACTGGCACATTTTCCAATGAGCCTGGATTAAAAAAAATACTCAACACAGAACCTACACTTTATTTTTGAATGACACTGAACTTCTTTACTGAGATTATTTTGGAAGTGATTGAAATGGTCTATTTTATTATTATTATTTATTAGTATTCTATTATTTGTTGTCCAAATAGTTTTTTCAGAATTTGGCACAATACATTCAGGGAACACCTTCATTGTGAACCATAAGAACATTAGAAAATGGCAAAAATGTTGTATCTTAAGAGATCTTAAATGCATTTCCTTACACATAATACATTTAAATGCTGTCTCTAAGCAGCTTACTCGGTTTTGGAACAGAACAATTATGTAATTTAATTAGAATATGCATAGTTTGCAAATAATACACAACTTAATTTTTCCATGTTGAGGAGTTATGTTTGATTCTCTAAAATAATTAACACTTTCCTACAGTTATCTATTTGCAAGACTGGGCTAATCTGATGATTGCCTCCCATCATAATGTATCAGCAATGATGTTTATACACTGTGTTGACTCATTTCATACACATATTTGATCTGACAGAAATATTCAAGGAATATTCACGCTTTTAAAATGCATTACGCTGGCAGTTACGCTAACTTGTGCTGGCTAGGAATCTGGTGTCCTCGGTTTGGGGGGTATTGCAGTATGCCGGTTTGTGAAGGATGCAAAACTCTTTAAGCAGAGCTGTGGTTTCTAATCACGTTTTAGGGCTATAGTATCAAAAAACTTGACATAAAGCTGAAGGCCATACTTTGACTTTTAAAATGTTGTGCTTGTTGGAGACCTGCTTTGATATGAAAGCATATTTAAAAAAAAAAAAAAAAGTTGGTGCGAAAGGTACAGAATAGAAAAGAATGAATTTTAAAGAAAGCTTTAACATACAGCATCCATAATGTATATTCGCCTGCTTTTTGTTCTCAAGTTGAAGCCTTTTTTCTGCTTGCTTTAATTTTCCTCTGCTCTGGCCTCACTTCAGATAATTGGAGTACAACTTCTTTTTAAAAAATTTAATATTGGGTCCTTTTTTTGTACTGAATAAGCTTTCATAAGAACATTGGAATAATTCATTATTTAGTTAAGACTATCTTTCTCATGCCTTCCCCCAAACCTTTCTTTCTTCCCTGTAGACCTCAATTGATTATTATTATTTTTTAGTCTTCCAGGACATTTCTTGACGTTGCATCCTTATCGGTTTAGTCATGTCAGATCTTTCATACTTTATTTTCCAACTCTCGTTTCTTCTTTAATTCCACCTTTCGCTTAGACACCCATTAATTGAGCTATTCTTCACAGACATTCACAGCTCAGATGTATGGTTTGTTCACCCAATAAATTGTCATTGTATTCATATCTACTTAATTTCCTAATATAAATTTTTTATTAGTGGTGCTTAAGGCAAGCATCCCTGTTTCTATAGCTTATGCAATTTGAACAAACCCCTAAGTATTAAATTTTAACTCGCTTTGCACTGTTTGTGCTGCAGATATAATGATATAGTACCTTAAACTTGCAGTTTATTGATGAGGGGTGTGCTATACCTTTCTAATTGATTAGACTTACAATTTTAGCCTGGGTGGACAATAAAATGGACAGAAAAATCCAATAAACCTGTTTGAATGGGGACAAGTTTAGACACCAGAATATCATAGAGACTGCAAAACAACACTGTAAAAAAATGGTGCCTGTATATTTTACAACTTATTATATTGCATGTATGGTTATATTATAATAATATAATAACATATATATAACATGATAATAATTATATTCCCTAGGCCTTCCAATTCCTTTAATTATTATATAAGTGATATTACTGCCATGTATAATGATGACATTCATTAATTGTTAATATAACTGACAAACCTCTTAACCACCTTATATATATTATATATATGAATATAATTTCGTATGATCTATATTATTGACAAAACAAAAAGACAAACTATGGACAAACTGATAATGTATTTTACCGATACTCCCTAGTCTTCCAATACACGTGAGAATAAAAAGTAAAAAAATATATAGTTATCAGTAGGCCTATTATTAATTCAAGTCTTGAATTCAATTATTATTATTATTAGTAGTAGTAGTAGTAGTAGAAGTAGAGTAGGAGTAGGTATATATTTAAAGACCTTCAGCCATCTGCAACATAGTTGAGATGTCAGTTACCAATAATTTGCCATCAAACTTTGTTTTAAAAAACTTTTCTTGAACTTTCATAGATGGATAATGAATACAGTGTTTTCATTGTGTTGACAGAGCAGGCTGTGATTTTGATGTGCGGTTAATATGTGTTAATGCAAGCACAATTAAAACTTGTGTCTGCAAACTATTCTTTGTGAAGTTGACTGGTCTTATTTGATTAATCTCTTCAAAGGAATTTAAAAAAAAAACTACAGGATTTTGATGGCTCTCTGTTCTCAACTTTTGTTGAGATATGTTTGTATTCTATATCCCTTTTAATTTATTACAATACACACACACACCTGGCCTTCACCAGTCCTCATAAATATCCAGAACATAACTCATATTTGCATAAGGCCTCTCCAGAGAGTTCTTTCATTAACTGCTTGTATTTTTTTTTTCAGCAAATGTTGAAGAGTGTGAATGGCTTCTTTTATACAGCACTCTCAAAGGTTTGTTTGACCCTCTGTGATGTAAAGGGAAAGTTGATGGCATGACAAATGAGGAGCAGGGTGTGCCAGTGGTGGTAACTGTAACCCTGCTATTACACTATTGGCCAGTGGCAATCAGAGCACTGCTTCCTCTAATCACAGCAGAACAGCATAGATACTTGCCATTACTTTTTCACCTTATGTGTAAGGCCAAATCTATTTCATATCCCATGACAGGAATTAATTTAGAGTTGTGACCCAGCAGTGATGTCCACAAATTAAGAGATCATATTGATTACTTATTTTCCTCTCAACTGCATTATAAGTTGAGCGACTACATTTAGGATATTTTAACTGAGATTTAAATGTTAAACAAAACCCATATAGCACATTATTTTGTTTCTCTTTTTTAATAAACCAAGCTGCGTCGAAATGCTGTAGGACCGCCTCTGCATGACCACGTTCTGAAGCACGTGTGTAATCAGTCCAATGGAGGAGCAAGACGTCACGGGCGGGTTGAATTAAGCAACCAGGAAGCATAAGAGTGCATCCGAAGCAGCACCGATAAGCTTCTGCTCTTCAGTAGCACGTGTATGTCTGTGGAGTGTTTGCAAGCGTTGCTAGCGAGTCAGTTAGTAAGCCTCTTTTAGTAAGATATTAAAATGTTAAAGTGTAAACAAAAATTGGTGAGTGGTGCTTCAGGCTGTGTGCTCCCCCGTGCCCACACTTTATTACAGACAGGGATTCACATGACCTGTGCGTCACTTGTTTGGGAGTAGAGCACGCACGATTAGCTCTTGAGATCGACTGGCCGGCCGAGAAGCACGTTCATCAGAAAAGTGAATTAGATGAATGGTTCCTGCGTGTAAGATCGCATCCTCCATGCCTTCCTTTCTTTTCCAACCTCCACACTGAGGTGTTGAGATCGTGGAACAAGCCATATTCATCCCGGCTCTTCAGCCCTAGCATCTCTACCTACTCGAATATTATAGATCTGAGTGAGCATGGATATGGGGCGATGCCGCAGGTGGAACAGACACTTGCCAGTTATCTGTCCCCTGACTTGGCATCGTCGATGAAGGCTTCCCACTAAGCCGCTTAAACGGTTAGTTCACCCAAAAATGAAAATTAGCCTGTGTTTTTCTCACCCTCGAAGCATCCTAGGTGTAGGTGACTTTCTTCTTTCAGACAAATCAAATCGGAGTTATATTAAAAATTGATAGGGACATTTTTTTACAGATGCTCGCACTTTGTTTCACATCTTCTGAACTGTTGACAACCAACACCCGCTTACCCCCATTGAAAGGCTTGGAGGTCAATAGACCCTTTTAATTAAACTCAGATTGGATTCGTCTGAAAGCAGAAAGTCACATACACCTAGGATGCTTCGAGGGTGAGTAAAACACAGGCTAATTTAAATGTTTTGATGAACTAAGCGCCAGTAGGTAAAGCTTATATTGCAGCAGGTCAGGCTGTGGCATGTCTGCAGACTATGGCAGAGTTGAAGGCGTACCAGGCTGATCTACTTATGGACCTGGACGAGGGCGAGGGGTAGACTCCGACGCAGTTCAAGAACTGTGTCGACCCACAGATCTCTCTCTCCATGCTACCAAGGAGATGGCCAGAGCCATCTGCCATTCTATGGCAGCCCTGGTAGCCACGGAGAGACATCTGTGGTTGAATCTGTCCAAGAGGCAAGATAAGGAGAGATTCTTCCTGATGGACGCACTGCTTTCACCCTCTGGCCTGTTCAGCGAAGCAGTCCACACTGTCATCGAGAGGTTTGAGGAGGAGAGGAAGCAGGCGGCAGTGTTCCAGCATTTCCTCCCAGGTCCCCGGGGCTAATGAGCGGGACAGCCCCTGCCATCATCCAGAACCTTGTACCGCTAAGCCCAGAAGCACAGTGTCACTACCCGAACCCCCCGGCAGAAAGATCAGGGGTCGTCGAGGTGCTCTCAGTCCCGAGGGGCTGGCATCCTCAATTTGCTGATACCCCTGCCACCACTGGTTCTTCAGGGCTCAGTGGGCGGTCGTTCCCTGCCGGTCATCCGCTTCAGGGCATTGAAGTGACTCCTCCAGCCACACCAGAGGCCAGCCTCGAGAGGCTGGTTCCCTTAGTAGAAACTTCTGGGAACTTCTGCCAAATGTATCAAAATGGGTCCTGCAGACTTTAGAGAGAAGCTACATAATCCAATTTGGTTTGCGCCCACCTCGTTTCAATGGGGATGTCCCCACTGTAGCGTCTGCGTAAAATCATGCATGATCTTTGGGGTGTTTATGGCTTAAGATACCCTTTTAGCCTTTTGACATTTGCATATAAATTACAGTTCTGGTCAGAGACTTTACGTTTGTATAGGGGTTCTAAATTGCCAAATGGTTCCTCGCCATCAAGGAGATTCTAACCAGCCCCCCACTATCATCTCCCCCATCTGACTTCAAACACTGTCCAAAGAGCTGTAAATGGCCAGGCAATGGGTCCGTGACCGACCTCAGCACTAACCACACACACACACACACACACACACACACAAACACACACACACACATAAAGACATTTCTTTATTTAGACTATAATTAATCAGTTATAATTGTATCTGGTATATGCATGTGTTGTTTGTATGTTTCCCTATTATATTAGCCTAGTTACAACTCTTTATTTGTATTAGTTAGACTCTCAATGCTTATATTCAGGTATATGAGTGTATCTCTGCTTTAAGATCTTCTAGATGTTTCGTTCTTGGTATCAAAATGATCAGCTCTTTATTCCTCAAACAATGATCTAAATTATGTGATCGTGAAATGCATCTTACTATTTATAGCATATTTTGGGTAAAACTGCACCAATCTTCCAGACCAGCAATAAACATGCAAATGGTCCAAACAAGAGACAAAGAAAGTTTCTCCCGCTCAAAATTCATGCATCTGATTGGCCATTCCACCCAAAAGGGGGGTGTGCATAGGAACCCTCAAAAGTGATTAGCCCGAAATATTCTTTGCTCAGAAACCCTCTTAGTTTGAGACAACACTTTTCTAAAGACTCTCAAGATCTTCCTCTTGAGTTTTTATTTTCCGGCAGTTTTTATCTTCAAGTAACTTTAGTCGCTGTGGACTTTTCCTTCTTCAGCAGAACAGAAGGGAAAACTCACTGCTCTCCCAACTCATCAAAGACCTCCGTTATCTACCGCATCCGGATTCTTCTTCAGCAATCGAAAACCAATGCAAGTAACCGCTTAAAATTATTTAGATGCGTGTTTAAGTTTCAGCCCCTTTTAAGGTGTTTTTTTATTCTTTGATGATTCTCATTAGGTTGTGGTTAAGTGATGTGAAATAATGCCATTCTTTTTCTATTCTCTCTCTTTCCTTACTTTGTTTCATTCTGTGTATATAGAAGTGTTTTGCTTAGTTATATGTTAGATATAGTTTCATTTATTAAATCCCTTATATTCACAACAGATTGTCTCTGTTTGCTGCTCACAATTCGAAGTCAATGAGTGTGTGAACCCTTGCTACATTTTGCTAATATTACTGCTAGCACTGCATAAATAAGGAAAGCTACTTTCCTTGGCCAGGAAAATAATTTTTCCTTGAATTGATAAATGATTATATTTTCTGCTCGGTGGACGGACAGATCAAATGATTGTAATATTGATTCTGCTACAGTTTATTCGAAGATATAATCTAAATATTTATTATTGATCATAACCAGTTATAGTTAGTCATACATATTTCCCTTTTTAGAGCTATAAAAACCCTACACCACACTAGTGGTCCTAGTGGTAATGGAACAGGAAGTAGACACTCTCCTGAGGTGTAGATCTGCGTCTGCTGAACCGCGTTATGAAACACTTTCGGTTCAAGATGCTCACTATCAAAAAGATAGTATCTCAAATCCAGTCCGAGGGCTGGTTGGACTGTTTGTCACGATAGATGTCAAAACCACACTTGCCAACGATCCATAACCGTCCTCAACACATGAAGTTCCTGAGGTTTGCTTTCGGGGGTGAAGCTTACCAATATCGGGTTCTTCCGTTCGGTCTTGCATTCTCACCCCGCACTTTCACCAAGTGTACTGTCTTGGCTCCTCTCAGACACTAGGGCATCCGCATACTGAATTACATTGACGACTGGCTGATATTAGCACAGTTTCAGCAGCAGGTGATTCAGCATCGAGATGTCACCCTCACCCATATGAAAGTGCTGGGGTTGAGGCTGAATGCCAAGAAGAGTGTGCTTTCTCCAACTCAGAGAACCACTTATCTTGGCGTGGTGTGGGATTCACACCCACATCTGTCTCCTGCTTGTATCAAATCGATTCAAACAGCCGTAAAGATAGTGACAGAAGGTCAGTCACTCAATGTCAAACAGTTTCAGAGACTGTTAGGTTTGATGGCAGCTGTGTCCAACATGATACATTTTGGCCTGCTGTACATGATACCTTTGCAGTGGTGGCTCAGGACCAAGGGGTCACGGGGCGATGCTTACACACCTTAAACATGTGGAGAAAACCTTAGTTCTTGTCTCAAGGCCTGGTGTTGGGGGCTTCTTGTCGTCGTGTAACTTTAACGATGGATGCTTCCCTCATGGGCTGGGGAGCGGTCATAAGTTGCCACGCTGCCCTGGGTCTGTGGGAAGACCACCATCTCACGTGGCACATAAATTGCCTGGAGATGCCGGCCATCTTTCGTGTATTGAAACATTTTCTTCTAGAACTGAGGGGTCATCATGCGCTTGTTTGCACAGACACACATCGGTGGTCTCCTACATCAACCGCCAAGGGGGGGGTCTGCGCTCACACCCACTATACAAGTTGGCTCAGGGAAAACTTTTCTCACTCAGAGCAGTTTACATCCCTGGGCAGATCTCCTGTCAAGACAGGGGCTGAGCCCCGGAGATCGGAGGCTCCATCCCAAGGTGGTGGAGCTCCTCTGGAGGTAGTTCGGTCAGGCAGAAGTGAATCTATTTGCGTTAAAGGAAATTACTCACTGTCCGCTCTTGTTCTCCCTCACACATCCAGCTCCACTTGGCCTGGATGCCATAGTACAGACGTGGCAGAGGCTTTGTCTGTACACTTTTCCCCCGATCACTCTACTCCCCGGAGTTCTGGAGAGAGTACACCCGGATGGGGTTGAAGTTGAAACGTTTCACTTTTTGGTGCGGACAGTGACTGCAAGACCCAGTAAACTGCCCAGTTGATACAGTTCTGGAGTTTTTGCAGGATAGTTCCACTGCAGGGTTATCTCCCTCCACTCTGAAGGTACAGTGGGTACGGAAAGTATTCAGACCCCCTTAAATTTTTCACTCTTTGTTATATTGCAGCAATTTGCTAAAATCATTTAGTTAATTTTTTCCTCAGACAATGTACACAAGCACCCCTATTGACAGACAAACACAGAATTTTTGACATTTTTGCATATTTATTAAAAAAGAAAAACTGAAATATCACATGGTCCTAAGTATTCAGACCCTTTGCTGTGACCCTCATATATTTAACTCAGGTGCTGTCCATTTCTTCTGATCATCCTTGAGATGGTTCTACACCTTCATTTGAGTCCAGCGGTGTTTTTTATTATACTGATTGGACTTGATTGGGAAAGCCACACACCTGTGTATATAAGACCTTACAGGTCACAGTGCATGTCAGAGCAAATGAGAATCATGATGTCAAAGGAACTGCCTGAAGAGCTCAGAGTCAGAATTGTGGCAAGGCACAGATCTGTCCAAGGTTACAATTTTTTTTTTGCTGCACTTAAGGTTCCTAAGAGCAGTGGCCTCCATAATCCTTAAATGGAAGACGTTTGGGATGACCTGAACCCTTCCTAGAGCTGGCCGTCCGCCAAACTGAGCTATCGGGGGAGAATAGCCTTGGTGAGAGAGGTAAAGAAGAACCCAAAGATCTCTGTGGCTGAGCTCCAGAGATGCAGTCGTGAGATGGGAGAAAGTTGTAGAAAGTCTACCATCACTGCAGCCCTCCACCAGTTGTGGCTTTATGGCAGAGTGGCCCGACGTAAGCCTCTCCTCAGTGCAAGACACATCAAAGCCCGCATGGAGTTTTCTAAAAAACTGAGGATTCTCTTGTCTGATGAGACCAAGATAGAACTTTTTTGGCCTTAATTCTAAGCGATATGTCTGGAGAAAACCAGGCACTGCTCATCACACTGTCCAATACAGTCCCAACAGTGAAGCATGGTGGTGGCAGCGTCATGCCGTGGGGGTGTTTTTCAGCTGCAGGGACATGACGACTGGTTGCAATCGAGGGAAAGATGAATGGGGCCAAGTACAGGGATATCCTGGATAAAAACCTTCTCCAGAGTGCTCATGGACCTCAGACTGGGCCGAAGGTTTTACCTTCCAACAAGACAATGACCCTAAGCACACAGCTAAAATATCGAAGGAGTGGCTTCACAACAACTCTTTTTGTGACTGTTCTTGAATGGCCCAGCCCGAGCCCTGACTTAAACCCAATTGAGCAACTCTGGAGAGACCAAAAAATGGCTGTCCACCAACGTTTACCATCCAACCTACAGAATTGGAGAGGATCTGCAAGGAGGAATGGCAGAGGATCCCCAAATCCAGGTGTGAAAAACTTGTTGCATCTTTCCCAAAAAGACTCATGGCTGTATTAGATCAAAAGGGTGCTTCTACTAAATACTGAGCAAAGGGTCTGAATACTTAGGTCCATGTGATATTTCATTTTTTCTTTTTTTAATAAATCTGCAAAAATGGCAACAAATCTGTTTTTCTGTCAATATGGGGTGCTGAGTGTACATTAATGAGGAAAAAAAATAACTTAAATGATTTTAGCAAATGGATGCAATATTGTTAAGAGTGAAAATTTAAGGGGGTCTGAATACTTCCGTACCCACTGTATATGTGGTGGCCATAGCTGCTTACCATGCCCCTGTGGGTAGTCAGTCATTGGGAAGATATCCACTCGTTACTCATTGCATCCGTGGCACTCTAAGGTCTGCAAAGCACTCTCAGAGGCGGACAGTATTGAAGTATTTTTACTTTGCTGTAAAAGTACTTTTCAGGTGTCTGTACTTTTATCAGAGTGTTTTTCTTTAGAAAGCTTTACTTCACAACATTCCAAAGCATAATATTGTACTTTTTACTGCACTACGTTTCATATTAAATATCATTTAATACTTAATTATATTAGAAATCTATTACTTTCTTACGTTTACTCAAGTAAAAGTAATTCAAAGATTTACTTGAGTACAATAAAGTACTACATTTTTAACATTCTTAAGTATTAAAGGTACAACAAACAACTAATTTTATTTATGAAATGTAGTGAAGTAAAAAGTATGATATTATGCTTTGGAATGTAGTGAAGTAAACGTTTTCCATAGAAAAACACTATGATAAACTACAAGTACTTTTTTAATTTACTTATAAAGTAAAAATAATTTACTACTGTCCGACTCTGAGCACTCTATAAGATACCAACCTGGGACTTGCCGGTGGTTCTGGAGGGCCTGTGCAGTGCCCCCTTTGAACCTATTGAGGAAGTGCCAGGCAAGATCCTGACCTTAAAATATAGTTTTTCTCCTAGCTATTTTCTCCCATAAGAGAATAGGAAACCTTCAGGTGCTCTCAGTCTCACCTTCATGACTGGAATTTGCCCCTTCAAGGTCAGAGTCCTCCTACCCTAGACCTGGGTATGTCTCTAAAGTGCCCACTAACACGCCAAGGCCCATAGTGCTGCAGGCCTTCTGTCCTCCTCCCTTTCGGGACCCCTATCAGGAGAGGCTGAACTTAGTGTGCCCAGTAAGAGCACTAGATGCTTATGTCCACAGAGCTGCCCTGTGGTGTAGGTCAGATCAGCTGTTTGTTTGTTTTTGGTCCTCCAAAGAAAGGTTTTCTGGCCACCAAGCAGACGCTGAGCAGGTGGGTGGTCAAGACCATCTCACTTGCCTTCGAGGCCTCTGACCGCCCATCATCTCTAGGGGTCAGAGTGCACTTGACATTAAGTATGGTGGCCTCCAAGGCCTTCTCACACACACTGACACACACTAGACAGGGATTTTGTTATTCCGGCGTAGTGGGCATTCTCGTTCCCATAGTGTTTGGACACAGCTTGAGTTCCCTAATGGGGAACATCTCGGGTTACGCATGTAACCATGGTTTTCTAAGGGGAACAAAATGCTGTGTCTCTCTGCCATACTTCCTGCAACCCTGTCAGTACTACTTCAGTTATCAGAAGGCAGGTGCTGCTTTGGATGCACTCTTACGGTTCCTGGTCACTTAAATCACCCCGCCTGTGACGTCTTGCTCCTCCATTGGACTGATTACACGTGCTTCAGAATGTGGTCACGCAGAGGCGTTCCCATAGTGTTTCATTGCAGCGTCTTGTTCCCCTTAGGGAACCAAGGTTACATGTGTAACTTGAGATGTTCTCTCCTATCTGTGACAATAACCTAAGGAATCAAAAATCATTGAGCAAAAATTGGGTAATCACAGTCATTCTCACTTTCAGTTTAACAGCTCGATTGATGAAATTATGATATTATACATTATATATTTCCTTTTATTCACATTATTAATTTCCTTTTCAGTATTTGTATATTTATGTATGTGTTAAAATAATAATTTATTTGTTTTATGCATGTTTACATATGTAGCGAATCAGCTCATGACAGGAAATATGAATAATTAACCATAACTAGTTATAATTAACTATTCATATTTTAGATCCGCTGTAGATATTTAGCTGACCTCTCAGGGTCAACTTTCTTGTCAATTCTAAGAACGTTAATTTCCTGGTTAAGGGAAATAACTTTCTTACTGTACAATTCTACAAAAGCTTGTAGCGTAAATTTGCATGATTAGTGACTCCGGTTATGAGCAAACAATGAACACGTCAAGTGTGATACAAGTAAGGTTTTATTAACTACATAAACACTTAAACTAGTCTAACATACTACATAAACACATAAACTGGTCTAACATCCGACATACACACATAAACTGGTCTAACAAACACACACACACACACACAAACACACACATAACAGTTGGTAGATGGAAGGGTAAAGTTAACTCCGTACAGAAAGAGGCATAAAGAATGAATTTTATGGACACTTTGCATATTCGGCAGATCTACACCTGAGTGAAACGTCAGTTTCTTAGTTCAAACACACCTTTTTAAAAAGGTGTAACTGATACTTAATGTTTCAATTAATAAGACTAAGTTTGATACTGGCGAGTCTCGGCTGTCTGAAAGAGATTCCTGATGCAATCTTCAGGCCCCAAGATCTTGCTGAAGTTGGATGATGAGAAAGAACCAGTTTGCGTCAAAGTAACTTGAAGAATGGAAAGGACAAGACCGAAGAAAGGCCTGGCACAATGCTTATCCTGAAGCGTTTTCTCACATCTTAATCTTAGCATCTGACCGAACCACCGACTGGGCCTGTGTCCATGTTTGTCAGCTTTAAGGTCATAGCAGAGTCCCCTTCGGCCTCGTCAGATTGGCTTAACCCTGGAGAGGCCGGAATCCAGTGGGCTTTTTATGAAGTGCGCTTTGTTTGAAAGCCTGGTAAAATCAAATGGACTTGAATCGAAATTACTAAAGTTTCTCAGGACACTAATATATTGCCTAAATACCAACATATAATATACACTCTTGTTTATATCATCAAAAGACGAATTCATAGATACTAAACATGGTATATGTAAGGTTATATGAATGAGAGGTTTATCGTAAGCATGAATAAATAGTCTATAATACACAGAATTAATACAACAGCATAAGGCTACACAATGACTTGAAGTATATGTGTGTTCATTCAAAGTAAGGTTTTCCTATTAATTAATTAGAGCACAGTCCATTTCTATTCTGCCTTTGTCCTAGGACATGCAGGGATTTTCCCTGCTTTATATTCTTTTTGCCAATAATCCCAGTGATATCAGCGTTGGTTGCCATGCAACAAGGGGCCGGGTTCGGCTTCCTGGGGTGTTACGCATTCCGGGGGGGGAAGGGTTCATGGGTCCTCATATGGCTTGTTAACTGAGTGGTGTTACAGAGTATTTGTTAAATCTAGCAAAATATATATTGTGTGTTTGTTTGGTCCAGACGCTACAAATTCCCCCCCCTTCGAACGTTGTTGTCCATAGAATAGACAACGAGCGATGTCAAGGTGCAGAACAATCGAACACACACCTGCCTCTCACGGCTGGGAGACAGTGGTGGCTTTTTGGTTGTTGGTGCCGTGGTGGATGCTGTCATGTGGTGCGCTGTGGTGATGTAGGCTGTGGTGTGGGTCCTCGAGCTTATGCAGCCGGTGTCGAGGCTGTGTCACCTGTCATCCTGAAGTGATTTAGTCCGGGTAGGATGTTTTTGTTGGTGTTGTTAGCCAGTAGGCTATCTGTGGTGCCCATGATGTGGGACAGCTGGGTTAGTCTCTCACTGGTGAGAGTGCAGGTGGCTCCAGGGTTTGCCGGGAACTGTTATGGAGATTCTGTAGTGTGTAGAGAATTTCCGACTGACCTAGTGATGATGGCAGGAAAGCGGCAGTTGGTTGTGAGGTCTCTGCTTTACTCAACGTCACTAGAAATCCGATGTTTGCGGTGTCGCTTGGCTCTTGTGGCGGCACCGACTTGAGCTTGCCTGAGTTGTGTTGGTAGAGCTTTCGCTGTTGGGAATGTGGGCCCGCTGCTCAATCCAACGTTGCCTGGCTGCTTCTAGGGGTGTCGACCGGTTTCAAGGGCTGCTCCTCCCTTGGAGGGGCCTGATGCTCTGTTGCAGCAGGCAAGGAGTCAGAGGTTTGTCCTTCTCAGTACTCCTTAGTTGAGTTTTGTTCAAGGAGCTCTTTTGCGAGTGTCAGCAGCTCCTGTAAACCCAGAAGTAGGCGTGTCCAGCTGTCCTTGTGTAGCCTCCGTTCAGCACCCGTGTGAAGGGTGTGGAGGAGGATGTTGTGGTGGACTGTTGTTGGACATACCGTGGTGTTCGCAGGGTGAGGACGGCCTTTTTCATGGCTTCTGCCAGTGGTTGGTCTGGAACCTGAGTCTGTGTCCATGGTGATGGCTCTGTCCTTTTCTGGCTAGGGGCTTTCTGTAGAAGGTTTTTGCATTTGGCAATGCTGAGTGCCTTCTGGTGCCCGCTTTGGATTGAGTTGTGAAGTTCAGAATCAGCAGCGATCAGTCCATGTTCAGACTCTGGGTCTGAGAATTCCTTTATGATGGCTTGTTTAAGCTGCTGGCGAGGCTGCAGGATCCGTTCCTTTGATGTCCTCAAGGTCTCTGCAGTATTTAGGTTGCCAGATATATTGTCTCTGGCCAGCTCGTTGGGGTCTGTGGGGTCACACAGGTGTGTGTGTCTGCAGTGATCCTCTGGAAAGGTCCCTGCCCCTCCCCCTTGTGGCTGCTGGTTGGTGACTTGTGAACAGTGGCTCTCGCCCCCCCTCGCAGGTTCAGACTCTTGGCTGAGGGGTGGGCCTGCTGGCCAGGGGAAGTTCTGTTTTCGTGTTTTCCCTATCTGTTCACCTTGTGGTCTGCAAGCATATTTCAGTTCATTTGTGACACTGAATTCACCTCGTTGCGTTGCTTCTGTTCGCCTGAAATTTTTTTTTTTTTTGTTGCTGCTGCAGAGGTTTTCAGGGAGCTGACTTGTGAAGTGTCAAGCAGAAGTCTTTGGCTCCCTTTCCCCCCTTTCGTTGCTGTGCACAGGCGTGGAGGGCTTGCGCTGCTGGCGACGTGGTGTTCAACCTGATGTCTTTTGCTTAGGTCTATGCGCAGTTGTTAGGACTGTTTAAATTCTTTCTGAACCATGTCAAGCTCCTCTTTAATTGCTGAGTCAGGGTTTGGACCTCAGCTCTGGCTGTATGCAGCTGGCCTTGTAAGGCCTTAGTTCTGGTGTCTCTCTCATTTAGTTCCACATATGTTGTTTTAAGAGTGACTTTGTGTGAGACAGTTCTGTTTTCAAGTCCTGTGTGATGGTTTTTTTTTTTTTTTCCAGCGGCGCCTGGTGTTTAGCCGCTGTTAGAGCCTCTGTGAAGACTGGAGATTTCCTTCTGTCGCACCATTCTGTAAGGTTCTTTGCATCCGTTCTGTGCCTTCTCTCGCTGAGCGGGTGTCAGTTCCCTTTGTAACTCGGTGACTTGTAGCTTGAGTTCATTTACCTCCTGTCTGAGGCCCTCGAGGGTGTGGGCCGAGGAGAGGATGATGCTGTTCAGGTCCTGGTGTGTCAGGCAGGGTGTCGGGTTGTTCACTTGTGTCGCAGTCTCGCTGTTCCTTTCTTTGCCATGGCAGGTCGTTGGCTGCTTTGAGCTGAATGATGTCCTTTACAGTGCTCTACTGAGTGTCCAGGTTGTCCTGGTGAGCTGGCAGGGCTGGATGTCTGTGGAATGTTTGCGACATACTGGCATACTTGTGGGAACACCAGAGAGAGAGAGGCACAAGGCAAATGCAAGTACGTACAGAGGTGTTAAGCTATCTCTATGGGGAACGGCTGTGTAGGCCGTGTAAGGTATGAATAGCTGGTGGTAGGCAGCTAGTGAGGTAGGGTGCTATGTTTTTGTGTTTGTGAACACAAAGGGAGAGTTTGAGTAACTTTGTTGAGGGGGCCGTAAGCAGGGGTCAGCTGATGACCGGGCTATACATGTAGTCAAACTATTACTTAAACACTGATGGTTCACGGGTTTGGTCAGTATTACGACACTGAAATAAAATAGATGAACCCTCAAAAAAAAAAAAAAAAGAAAGATTTTACCTATTTAGTTTTTTTTTGCTAAGAGATATGGCTAAGCACTTGTGGGTGATGCTGCAATAGATTCATAACCCTAGGGTTAGGCTGTTAGCTAAACTAGCAGGGACCCACCAAATACCTCGTCAAAAGAAAAAGAAACAGTGGGAATTGTTCCTAGTTCAATCTTAGCCTACATTGTGTTGAATGGTAGCTGCCTTTCAATGTATTAGGCCTGGCACTGAGGCGTGAGGAGAAGTAGATAGGAAACAGGGATTATGCTACTAATATCCTGTATAACTCGTTAAGGAAACAACTGTTGCTAGAACTACTGTAATCCTATCAAAAAGCGAAGATGGTGATGGTGAAATAACTAAAATAAAGTAAAAGTAAAAACACAACAAAAAAAAAAAAAAAAAGTGTCCTTAAGAGCTGTAGGAAAAAAGGGGAAACTTTTTTTTTTTATTAAATCTCAAATTTAATACAAATCAGTTTTAGCTGAATTGGTACATTTGTGCTAAAAAAATGTAAATAAATGCAATAAAATAAAAAAGGTAGAATAAAGTCAAAACAAAAATAAACAATAACACACGTAAAACCCAGTATGTGGGTGGGTCCCACAGGGACATGTGATGGCATCAACAGGAAGTGACACCATGGTTGACGGGGATAGAGAGGGAGAGAGAGAAAGGGAGAGAGAGGTGTGGTTAGAAAGTTTCACTTTACACGCCTATCTAAGTGTTAGTCAGATGCTAACAGCTAGCTGTTGAGGTAAAGGGCTTAGCTTAAGAGTTAGCGTTAGTTACACGCAATTCTTTGTTTACACACAAGTCTGTGAAATGGGTGCTGTTGTCAGATTAACCGGAAAAGTCTGCTCACACTTCCGGGGTCACGTGTTGCTTAGAGACCAATGCACCAACCACGGTGCACAAGTGGAGCAGACTTGCACTCTGTTAGCAGGCATGGGAAACCATAGGCATGCATGTCCTATACCAAGTCATTCATTATTCAAAACAGCACTTCACTTCCCGGCAATGGGGATTCGTATTCGCTAGTCTAGCATACCACCATTAAGTTTACGTAATTTTCACCTGAGCTAGTCAAAATGAATACAATGATACGTTTTAAAAAAAAAAAAACCCCACCCTAATAAGGCCTTAAATTTGTGAAATGAGGAGTATCGCTCAGATCCCCTACATAGTGCTGAAAAAGGGTATTTCTTTGCCCAAGATCAGACTGATGTATTCTGTTACCATTTATATGGGCTGCTAATCTGAGGTTTACCCATCAGAAAAAGCCGTACCCTCTACTAACAACAGAAATTAGGATTTCTTCGCTAAAGTCAGGTTAGTTTCTTATCGTACGATTTAAACACATTATAGCACTGAAACTTTCTACTACCTGTAGGAAGGCACATTCAAGCTATAGTTTTATCTGATTCTGATCAGAACCTGGTGCGCGCATATATAAGAGTTACGTAAATGTTTCACATGAGTGGGTCGATATGAATACAATGATACATAACACATACTAAGGCCTTAAATCAGTGAAATGAGGAGCATCGCTCAGATCACCTACACAGTACTGAAGAAGGGGATTTCTTCGCCCAAAATCAGACCGATTTATTCTGGTACCATTTATATGAGCTGCTAATCCTGAGGTTTCGTCGTCAGGAAAAAGACCTATGCTCCACTAACACAGAAATTAGGATTTCTTCGCTAAAGTCAGGTTAGTTTCTTATCGTACGATTTAAACACATTATAGCACTGAAAACTTCTTACTGCTTGTAGGAAGGTGCATTCAAACTATAATTTATCTGGTTTTGATCAGGAACTGGTATGCGCATGGAGAAGAAGTTACTAACTTATGAAACAGACACATAAGATTGATTACTGGGTCTGCTTGCAAGCAATGTTTAAAACGATGCCACCGTTCTAAATTACTGCTCGTACTGCATAAAGTAGGAAACTATTGTTTCCGTAGCCATGTGAAGCTGGGATTTTCTGGCTAGCTTGTCAAAGTCTCAGGGGGTCACATCATGCGCTGCTGCGGAGATGCTTGGAAGGGACCCCCCACATTCTTTCTTTTCTTTTGTTGCTGGAGGTCTTCGTTCTGTCTGCTGAGTTGTTAAGCAGAAGTGTTGGCTCCCCCCTTCGTAGCTTGGTGCACCTAAGGGAGTTTGCACTGCTGAGTGAGGATGCAGGAGTAGGGTTTCTCTCCCACTGTGTTTCCTTTTGCAGCCTATAAGAGTTCCTGAGTTCTCTTTGGACCATGTCAATTTTGTCTTGAGTGTTGTTCAGCTGCTGTATCAGAGTCTCAATTCTGGCAACTTTTTCTAAGAGCTCAGAATTTGCTGCTTTATTAGTAATTTTGTGTGGGTGTTTCCTTTTCAGGTCCTTTCTGGCTACCTTTTCCATGTGCTCTTGCTGTTCAGCAGCTGTCAGAGCCTTTTGAAGTCTATTGATTTCCTCTTGTAACTCCATTCTGCTGGGGTCCTTTTGGGATACTGCCGTGATCTGTTGCTTGAGATAATTTAACTCCTGTTTCAATCCCATGAGGTTGTGGGCCAGGAAGATGATGACCTTGGTGCGCNTGTAACTCCATTCTGCTGGGGTCCTTGTGGGCTACCGCTGTGATCTGTTGCTTGAGATCATTTACCTCCTGTTTCAGACCCATGAGGTTGTGGGCCAGGAAGATGATGATCTTGGTGAGCTTTTTGTAGCCATAACCCTCGCTTGAGTCATGAGTCAGTAGTACTCTTCCCTCAGTGTCCAGTTGCTTTCGGCTCTGGTGCAGTAGGTGGTCGTCAGCCCTGGGTAGAGGGGTGTTCCTCACAACGCCTGGACAGTCCTCTTTGGTCTGCAATCTGGGCAGTTAGTCTGAGCATCTGCAACTATTTTGTCAAACTTGTGTTGAGAGTAAGGGCTAGAGACTACTACAAGATCAAACAGAGTGTGGACAGCTAGGTTTTGCCAGGTGTGCTTAGCTGAAGTATTTGGTTATTTTTGGGTCAGCATATGTTTGCTGAAAAGGACGTAAACAGGTTTTTGATTGATGACTTAAGACTGCTCTTATTGTCCAATTATCACTCAGAATTTACTGATGGTTCCCAACAGGCTCAATCTCTGAGGAAGTGAAGTAGAAGAGGGAAACGGAAAAGGAGAGCATTTCTATTCAGATTATGCTTATTATTTGGTGCTCAGGACTAGAGTTGTGCCCTAGTGTTTGTCTAGATGACCTATGTAACAGGGTCATAAAATCAGAACACATGTTGAAAATAAACAAATCAAAAATAAAAGTGTCTCTGGTTCATTTTGAGGTTCAGAGAGATCATCAAATCAAAGTGGAACAAAAGGGGGCATGACATGTAAATGGATTTAAAATTAGCTGACTGCTATTATTAAAACAGGGTAATCAATCTGATATTAGGAACAATCAGTAGCACTCATGATTAACTGTAAGATTTGTGTTGGGCACACTCCATGTCTGGTCACAGCTGCTGCGTGCTTCAGCCCCATGCTGGAGGCAGCCATGTGTGTGCCCCACCATCCGTTAGCGCTATTCACGTGCACTTAAAAAAGCATACAATACCTTAATGATTCTTCCCTAGATAGATAGTTAAAATTTAAATAAATTGAGATTTAATTAACTAGTAACTGAGCAATAGCATTCAGGAAGGATACATCTAAGATAGTTAAATTCGCTGAGACGAATTGAAGATTGGTAAACATAGAAAAAGAAGAAAAAGAAGGACAAGAAAGTGAAACAATCAGAAACCAGAGATTAGGTTAAGTTCAAATTACTTCACACTGCATACACACATGCTGTATTTAAAAAAAGCTTCAATTAAAGAGTGCTAACCCCTAATTGTTAAAGCTATTCGGTAGCTTAGCCTAAGATTAAACTATGCTAAATTGTGTTAGCTTAGCTGCTTCAGGTGGTTTGTTTACAAAAAAACTCCGCATGGCGGGTTAAAAATGGGTTTACCATGTAAGTTAAAGCCTGTTTAAACATATATGTAGTTATGTGTGCCTCACACATGAATAATAAAGTACAGTATTACACCTTTAATTTCACTCAGCGAGTGAAACACATGATGACCACCAGGTTGCTTGTATATATGCAGTAAAAGTGTAGATGAATTGCTTCAATCTAATTATAAACTATAAGGCCTTTATGCTGTAGAAAGAGGAGCAACACTCAAATCTACCTTGATATAACTGTACTGAGATTTCTTCTTCAAAGAAACAATTTAAACAATACGGCAATTTTGTGATTTCTTCACTAAAGAATATTACATTATGGTACAGTTTGGACAAGCCGCTGAGCTGAGATTCAGACTTATGCTTTGTCAGAACAGATTTATGCTTTAATACTGAAATTAGGGTGTCTTTGCTAAAATCAGATTAACCTTAAACCGATGCCATTAAGCATGAAATACAAAAAGACTCTCACAATTATAATAGCGGAACCAATTCAAACCCCCACTTTATCTGCATTTAAACAAGCTAGCAAATAGGGACACAACAGCGTATCTCAAGTCACGCACATACTTTTAGGTTAACTGTTTAGGCTCATAACCATCGTTTTATCATGCCCACATTTCCTCCACCAAAATCTGTAGCGAATCAACTCATGACAGGAAATATGAATAATTAACAATAACTAGTTATAATTAACCATTCATATTTTAGATCCACTGTAGATAATTAGCTGACCACTCAGGGTCAACCGTCTTATCAATTCTAAGAACGTTAATTTCCTGGTTAAAGGAAATAACTTTCTTACTGTTTAACTCTACACAGAGCATGTAGCATAAATCTGCATGATTAAGTGACTCCAGTTATGAGCAAACAATGAACAATGTCAAGTGTGATACAAGTAATACTTCATTAACTACATAAACACTTAAACTAGTCTAACATACTACATAAACACTTAAACTGGTCTAACATACACATACACACACACACACACATACAGTTGGTATAGGAAAGGGTTAAAGCTTAAGCAGTAAAGAGGAGAAGAATTAAGAATATGAAGTTATGGAACCATTTGCATATTCAGCAGATTTACAGCTTGAAGGAAACATCAGATTCTTAGTTCAAAACACCTTTGTAAAAAGGTGCAAATGATACCTAATGTATCAATTAATAAGACTAAGTTTAAATACTTGCACGTCTCGTCTGTCTGAAAGAAAGGCTTGATGCAATCTGAAGGTCCCAGTTGATCTTTGCTGAAGTTGGTTGATGAAAAAGAACCAGTTTGAGTCAGAGAATCTTGGTGAATGGAAAAGTCAAGGCCGACGGCCTGGCACAAAACTTAGGATGTCCTGGAGCGTTGTAGCTCACATCTTCTCAAAACCTAACAGAACCACCGACTCTGGGCGGGTCACTGAATGTGAGGCCTTTAAAGTCTGCGAAGATTCACGCCTCTCAAGAGGGCTTGTCCAATGAGAAAGGTTGACGTCCCAAGCGGGAGGTCGGACATACTGGGGATTTTTTTGACCCTTTGTGTGAAAGCATGGTAATATGCATATGGAACTTGAATCGAAATTACTTAATGACTCTAAGAACACTAATATATTGCCTATGTACCAACATATAATATACACTCTCGTTTAGATCATCAGAAGGCGAATTCATAGATACTAAACATGGTAGGGTTACATATAGGCAAGATGACAGGAATGAGTGTTTCCATCATAAGCCTGCATAAAACAGAATAAAATCTCAAAGACAACATACACAATGACCTCAAGGATATGTGTTCATTCAAAGAAAGGTTTTCATATTAATTAATTAGAGAAGAGTCCATTTCTACTGTGCACTGTCTCTTCCTATGGAAAAGGCAGTGATTTTCCCTGCTTTGCATTCCTTTAGGCAGTAAACCCAGTGATATCAGCGTTGGTTGACATGCAACCAGGTGCCTGTTCGGCTTTCTGGGGTGTTACGCATTTCGGGGGAAGGATCCATAGGTCCTCATATGGCTTGTTAACTGAGGGGTGTTACAGAGTATTTGTTAAATATAGCTAACAAAATATATATTGTGTGTTTGATTGGTCCAGACGCTACATTTATAACCGTGTAGCTCTCAGATAGCCAGGCTAATTACACAGAGCAGAGATGGAGCAGAGGGAAACCGCAGGTATCTTGAGAGCAGGCGGATGTGTCTGGGTGTGAGCTAAAAGCCTGGTGCTCTACTGTAAAGTGTCGTGGGGAACTGATGGATGGCACCGAGAATGCAAGGGCTTCGTGAAAGGCAGCAGTATCATTTACAGGGCTGTACCCACAGGGAATGGGAGAAGTAATAAGTGACGGCAGAAAGTCTAATGGCGGGCAGTTCATTCAGCCACTGGGGAAATGGAAGGAAGGGGGAGAATTAGATGAGTTTGCCGGTCCTCGGATGATCTCTGCATGGGAGTGGGAAGAAATGATAGATTTAAAGATAGGCCAGCGGTGTGATTACGATTATCGGTGAGCACGAGCAAAGTGCGTGAGAGACAATGTAAGTGGCACACAAGGCCCGGAGAAGCAAGCAAGCACAATGGGGACCCTTACGAAAAAGAAGTTTATTCAAGTGTGCTATTAGTATACTTCTTTTAAACTAAAAATAGGAAAGTATACTTTTAGTCTACTTTGTATGTACTTCTCAGAAATGGGCTTTATGTACTTCTCAGAAATATACTTAAAATGACATTTAAGTATACTTGACTTATACTTAGAAAAAGTCTAAATATATTTGAGCCCCCCACCCCACCCCCCCCCCCTAACACCACCCCCTTTCCGCAGCTCCTAAAATCTGTGTTTTCATTGTTATACTGTAGGGGGTGCTATTACACATCTTCTTACAGAAATTTCCAAAAAACACAAGTGAGAAGAAGAACCGAAACAAAGGGTGATACACCTGTATCAACACGATCATCAGGCATAAAACAGTATCAAAACTGTGTAAAGTTGATGTAATGTTGACCAATGAAGAGGTAATAATAACTGTCAAGCTTTGGGGTGTTGATCGACTCTATCTACGTTTTGATTATCATTCTGAATCCAATTCATAGTTTTTTTTTTTTCAGCTTTTTGTTCAAAATGTTGTTTATTTCTTTATTTTTTATTTATGAAACTTATCCACATTCAAGTGTTTAAAAAAAGAATGCATGAAGCTAGAATAAAATGTTTTTGTTTACAAGCAGATACCCTGTTCTTTTGATTTGTATGTTTTTTCGTTTTGTATGTTCAGATATTCATGTAACAAAATATAAACAAATTAATACCTAAATAGGGACATAGTAGTATACTTAAAGTATGATGTAAAGTTCACTAAAAGAAAACTTACGAGTATACTTGCAGTATAAAACTACTAAACTAGTAGTTTACTGAGACTATACTTCAAAGTGTACTAAAAATGCTACTACAAGTATTTAAATAGTAAACTATTAGTATACCTATAAGTACACTTTTAGTATAGTTGCAGTACAAACTAAACATTTTGATGTAAACTAGTTGTGTACTCAAAGTTTACTACTGTTATACTTAAAGTATACTTAAAAGTATACTTTTATTTACTAGAAAGTGGGCCAATTTAGTCCCAAGGAGTATTGAAATAGTACACTTACAAGTATACTACTAGTACACTGATATTTGTATACTTACTACATAAAGTATACTTAAAAATATACTTGAACTTTACTTAAGTATACTTACTAAAATAAACTTGAAGTATACTACTTTTTGGTAAGGGGAGCACAAAAGGAAACTGGAGAAAAGAGAAAGCAAGGGGTACAGAGTGAAAATCAGACAAATAAGATGATAAGGAAAAGAGAGAGAGAGAAAAGCAGCAAGCGGACAGCTGAGATCGAAGTCAGTAATTATCATGCACAAAGAATCATACGGACTGCGTGATGTGGAGGGAGGATGCTGAGAAGAGGAAACACAGGCACGCATATGCTCAAAGCCAGAGATATGAGTGAGAGACACTCATCCGTCAAAAGAGGAAGGAGGGGCTAAAGCCACCAGACAACAACAGAGACTCAAGTGTCGGTGGGTTTCAATAAATCTGCTAGGGATCGTCGGGGCAACAAAGATGACATTTGAAAGAAACAGAAAAAGACACTCAAAACGCAGGATGCGGAGCATGTTGAGTGCTTTGAAGTATGAAAATTCAGAGAATCAAGAGGGCAGCAAAGGCAAATAAATATGGAGCCTAGGTAAGCAATATATGGGAGGATAGATTGCATTTTCGGTGGCGGATTTGCAATGAAGATGCCTTGGGATGGACAATAATAATGGCCATTAGTGTGTACCTGTGGACTGGTTTGCAAGGGGTACGAAGTATATTTACACAACGTGAATGCCAATGCAATTGTTGAGCTAATTAGTCGCAGGTGTATCAAATTAAGCACTTAACAAGCTTGGCGGCTTTCCAGTAGACTGTCAAATAAACACAGCGTAGTTCATCTATAGATTCACTTCTAGGCGCAACAAAGCAGACCAAAAACCAGCCAGTGACTGAAAATAATAAACACTCATAAACAACATCTGGGAACAATGTGACTTACAGGAAATCCGTGCGTTCTCCGAGATGGCAGCTTATTGAAAGTGTAAATCCACTACACATTTAGCAGCAATAAAACATACTTGCCTCAGCATATTAAAACAACATACTGCGCATCAGGGATTGAAACTTCCTTTTGCCTTTTTGGGAAAAATGTATCTATTTTACACAAGCACAAAATGTAACCATAGAAACAGAACTGCAGGATGAGCTGTTCTTCTGTTCAGCGTCGGGCATTCTCTCCTTAGTGGTAACTTCCCAGAGTGCACTGGGGTATGGGACACGTTCAATAATGCTACCGTCTTCCCAAGGTAAGGTTTCACAAATTCATTTCATGTGAAATAACAGCCGTTGTCATCTGAGAAACGGTACTGCACGGAGTCCTATCAAGTTTTAATGACTGAAGGCAGAGCCGGTGAGTTTGGGAATACGAGAGATATTTCAGTGGGAGGTACGGTTAAAAAGGCTCAAAAACAGTACGAGCTGTTAAAAAGGCTCAAAAACAGTACGAGCTATGGCTGGAAGGGAGTAAACAGAAGGATGTGATTACATTGAATAGTAAATCAAAAAGACTTAAAGCCGAACGATCAATCTTCAGCACCAAAGGTGTTCAAAACTCTGTTTGGAGTCATGGTGTTTCTAATAAATCAGTCATCATGCTTCCACTAAAAACTGGCGTATTAAAAAGTAATGGAAAAGTGTATACAGGTGGGAAAAATACTATCAGAGAGAACAATGGGCTTCTTTTGGTCCAAAGGGTCTGAGAGGTTGAAGATCCTGAGAGAACCGCTGATTACTTCTCTAGTTGTGCTCGGTCACATCGCCTCCAGTGATTGAACTGAGAGCAGATATGCCCCTCTGGGTTTACTTTCCATTTTATTTAACGTCTTCTGGAAACTTGTATAAGATAAGACTGTTCCTACAAACATCTACCTGAAAATGGTTCAGACTATCTCCACCAACAGTGCTTATTTAAAGGAATTCATTCACTCAATCGACAGCACTTAGGGTCCTAAGAAATGTGTTTTATTTCCCCCCCAATTCTTTGTTTCTCATTTGAATTTTTGTTTCTGTTTTTTTTTTTTACATTTTAACTCAAATGTTAATAATCAAAATTATGTCTGATGAATTCAATTCATAAAATTTTAATAATTTAATAACTTGTTGAATATTTAACAATAATAATTCCCTATTAAATGTATTGTTTTTATATAAATTATGTGGTGGTTTTTCCTCTGGATTCTGTGTTTTATGATGTGATACAAATTGATAAATTACAAACAATGGTAATCAAATCAGTGCATAAAATTTAATAAATTAAATTTTAACAATACCTTTCATTTCTTGGCAAACAAAGAGCTGCATAACAGGGTTTAATTGTTTAAATTAAAAGGACAAAAAATAAATAATATTTTGGTATTCCTTAAAAAATCATTAGTAATAAAATAATAAACTATATAAACTATTATTATTGTTATTATGAGTTTTAAAAAGTACATTCTGCTGTACAATAGTTGTGTTATTTTTTATGTTAAACAGAACTTTTTGGGTGGTTTCTGTATGTATCTGACAATAGTTTTATTAAATGAAATGGTGAAATCCTTGTGGTGAATTCTTAGAGCAGCTCTGGATATGAAGTTCATTTGGAGTTTTCTCATATAGTGGGATGGCAGATGCTGACAACACAAGTGTCACGCAAGCTTTAACTATCGTGTATTAGACGAAACTGTGCCGCTTATTCACCCAGAGAAGCAGAACATGCAGATTTTATATTTGAAAAATAATGACCTTTTCAGATCTAAAAATACACATGCAAGTGCTTTATAAAATTACAAGCTTCACATTTTTTTAAATCCTTTAAAAATTGTCCCCATTCACTTCCATTACAGTTCTTCACTGTAACTTCGGAGTTTTCCTTTTTAAAGAAAACAAAGGAAGAGTTGCAGTTTTTTTATAGTAATCAAAATTGTGCCACAACTGCTGATGATTGAAATTAACTTGCACTGAACCCTGAATATTTCTTTAAGGGTGATATAAGTCTGTCACGAAAGGGCATGAACTTCATCATCCTCAAACGTGTCACACGGCAAAACATGAGGCATTAGTGTATCATTGGGCATGCAGCTGTGTATGAGGTTGATTTAAGTTTAGCCCCAGGCTCAGAGGAACAGATGACATGGAGGGGGTCCTCTGGACTCAAAACAGTATATTACTTAAGCTCAATAAATACACACTGGGGGCAAGGCACCCTGCTTTGAGCTACCATTAAAGGACTGCCGGGATATCTGAGTAAAAATAATAAATATAAAAATTTGTCACTGCGACGAAGAGCCCTCCACCACCATATCTCTGTGATGTGACCATACATGCAGTTGCTCATTATCATCTGCGTCTTTCTCCAAAGCCTACAGCAATGCATGCACAAACACACCAGCACACAAACACACATATACATACACACCATCCCATCCATACATAAGTGAACAGCTTGATATCTAGCAAAAATATGTGTATCTTAAAAGCGTATATGATATAAACAGGTTTGAGATTTTATAGCTAAATGTCCATTTTTTTTATCGGTTTTGATGTCAAAACGTAAACAGAGATGCACACAAGACAACGGATATGCTGACAGAAAGCCATTACAGGTATTTACATACAAAAAAATCAGGATCATTTACTGTATACTTATATCGAGCAATATATTCTATATAGCAAATCTCGGCTGTGTGCTTCGTGTTTATGTTGTCGCAAAATGTAAAGTGGATTATCGCTCAGCTCTGTAAATGAAGTTGGATATATTATATCCAAATGTATCCACATACATACACCCCCCACCACACCACAGTAACTCGCATAAATAATATCACTACATTGCAATCTCATCTTGACTTCTAATAATTGAAAGAACTATAGTATATCTCAAATGCTTGATTGCTTGTATTGTTGAAAAATTTAAACTATATTATCGCCCAGCTCTAATCTGCTAAATACTACCATAAGGCATCACAATATTAATAATATTATGATTTTCTGTAAAGCTGCCTTGAAACAATGTGTATTGTGAAACACGCTATACAAATAAATATAATGAGCCTATCAAGCTTAGCTTAAACTGGTTATGACCTTTAATCAATAATACAAAAAAAATATTTAAGCCGTTTTCGTGACCTCACATTGTCAACTTATTAAGAATAATCCGTTGAGGATGTTGCATGTAAACACAATTATTGACACAACACATACTGGATGACCTTTGGAGACCTATGCCTTTGCTGGCAGATTATGTTGTGATGAGTGCGATGAGGAAGTGAGCAGATAGACATGGACATCTCACTCTGTTTCTTGAGACATCATATCAGCAGAGCCACACGCACTCACACGCAGCTTTATCTGTCTCTCGCTCTCTATTTCTCGCACTGTGCCGCCCGCCCACAGTAGAAGCCGGACAGTCGGAGTCAGTGCTGCTGCACTAATTCTTGGACTGGCTGTGAGCGTGTCCTGGGGAAGGGAATACAAATCAGGCTTTACTATACAGTCAGGCAGAGCTGGCCTGTCTCCCAGGAGCCTGCCGTGCAGGCCGTCTGTGGCCTAGGCAAAAGTTGACAGGAAGGAAACCAGGGCCTTTCGGCTCTCGGCCTCCCCTGGGGCTCATGGCCCTCACAGAAGCTAATTATTACAGTAATAATCACCCAATTTGGTGAGGCGCCACTCAACAGAACGGCACATTTCACCTCTTCCAGCACTAACATCAGTCTGTATGCGCATCAGTCTACGTACAAGCTCAACGAGCAACACCCACACTTATCCTTGAGGGTAAAAGCAGTGTATTGTATGCTACAGCATATCGTGCAAACCCACAAAATTTGACATGAATGTCAGGCTGACAAATGTGCTTCTCTGTAAAAAACTAATTTGAGTTGATTATTTATAACAGCGCTACACAGTGCTGTGGTAGTGCAATTGAAAATCCAAGGAATACAGAGCTTCTGGTGTTTCTGTGCATGCTTCAGCTTGTTGGCTAACATTAGATTGCATTTATACACTTTTGGATGTGTAGGAAATGCAACCATTTTTTCTTAGTGTGAAGACGATTTTAATAATACCTTTTTCCACTATAAAGAGCCTTTTGTGCAATGGAAAGATTCTATGAATGCTAAATGGATGCCATTAACCTTTTGATTTTTTGCACCCTCGTATTCCAGCATTTTTCAATAGTTTAGCTCGCCAAAATTTCCTCATCCTAACAAACCATAACATCAATGAGCTTATAATATTCAGCTTTAGGTATTATGAATTCAATTTCGAAATGTATCCCCTTTTGCCAGGGGTGCCCAAACTCAGTCCTGGAGGGCCTGTGTCCTGCATAAGTTTAGCTCCAACCCTAATCAAACAAAACCTGAACAAGCTAATCAAGGTCTAACTAGGCATACTAGAAACTGGCGGTGTTGAGGCAAATTTGGAGCTAAACTCTGCAGGACATCGGCCTTCCAGGACTGAGTTTGGGCACCCCTGCTTTTGACTGATTTTGTGGTCCAGGGTCACATACTATTTCATAAATCCAGAAAGAGATACAGAACCGAACTGTACACTAAAATCTAGGCATGCTACAGTAACAAAAATACCCCCCCCCCCATTATGTCAATAATTGGATGCTGAGTGTTCCTGATTAATCATGTTAATTTTTTTGGCATGCGCATATGGTGTCTGCACGTGCCAAGAGCGAAAGCGCATATGCCATGATCCTAAATGACTGTAATATTCGTGCTTTTTTTCTTTTTTTACCGCTACACTTTATCAGTCACACTAGACTCTGTGGTGTCCACAATACGGGGGCCCGGGCTCTCCAAAAACCCTATTACGTGCGCTTCTTCTACACTTTTAATTCAGCTGATTAGCATTTTTAGTCATCGGTTATGCCATCAGCTGCTCATAACCGGCTCGAGGTTACTTCTGGGGGTCACGTTCGAGGCATTTCAAACTCACGCTATCTCTGAGAGATGCTGGAGCCGTTACGCATAACGCATCATCAAGGATGCCCACGCGTCCCGCCTCTCCACACAAAGCACTATTAACCCTTCCAGCATCATTATTATCAGTTTTGGGCGTCCATCACACAGAAATAGCCCGTTTGCGCACACGCAATAAGTCACTCGGCTTTCTTACCGCTTGTTCCCAGCGCAGTTGCTCATGGACGCGCTGGTGGTTCCATGGAAAGACGATGGCCAGGACATGCGGGAATTCTTGAGCCCCGGCCGGTCACTCGTGTCCATGGCATTTGAGCGCTCTATCTGTCGGTGGTGATGCCGGTCGGTGTCAGAGTAACCGCGGTGTTTGATTTTGATGGGGGTCCGTGGCTGTCTCCACAGATGCTGCGGAGGCTTGAGGGTCGCCTGTCCCTCCCGGGGAACCGGCAGCGAAAGAGACAGGCTCTTCTTAGCGCAAGGTGGCGGTTCCATCATAGTGCGAAATTAATAGATGTACCGAACGCAACGTGTTAAGAGGAATAAAAACAATATGGCTATGTATTCGTTAAGAAATCAACCCGTCTACTGTCCGTAGCTGACTAGTCCCCATGTCTAACAGCGGAATGTATTGAAAGCAGGTTCGAAGGCAATAAAGATTCAGTGCTTTTGTGAGAACTAATCACAGTGTTCAGATAACAGGTGATGGCGCAATGTCGTCCTGTCTTCTTGTCATCTCCGCAAGTATGTCGATGGTAAATCCAAAAAGTTCCCGTGTCTCAGAAAGGCTCCACTTTAAACCATCACAAGGCGTCGTATAGCTAGCATCCGCGCCACTGAAGCTCTTCCCCTGAAGTTTCTCATAGCGCGTCGGGTCACTTATGTTCAGTAGGGATTTATTGCTTTTATCAACCGTCCCTCCAGACTGGTTTCCTGCCGCGATTATTGCTGCTAAAGACCGCACATGTCTCTCCAAGCTCTGGTGTCTCCAACTGGATGCATGAGAACTCTGCAATGAGGAGCAATGTTGTGCGTCTGGAACTAACGGCGACTAAAACTCAAGCTCGCTGTCAGGAGATTCACCTTCCACCTCCATTAAAACCTCGCCGCGATCGGTTTCATTAGGCGAATCATGTTGAATTTAGCCTGAAGAACAGCGCGCGTGGGATGATGGATGTGTGAGAGAGATCCATGCACGCGGCTTCTTCGCGTCCTCGCTTTCTTCTTTCTTGAAGCATTCGTTCAATTCCGCGAAATCATGATTGTAAACCAAAGTTCACCGATCTTCGTGCTGTACTTTAGTTTGCCGTCTTATCTCGGTCGTATCGTTCAGTTGTCGACAGATGTTAAATTATGGCATTTGAGAAACTCTCCTCTCTCTCTCTCTCTCTCTCTCTCTCTTTTCTCTCTCTTCATTAAGAGTCCGCGCCTCGTCCTTGTTCTCGTTCATTTAGACAGGTGGACCCCAACAGCTCCATTGTCCACCCTATAGTTGATTTTCGCATGGAATTCCATTAAACATATCGATTTGACCAGTAATGTGAGGTGCATTTGGAAATGACAAATCGCCATAATTATCTCTATCAATTATAAATGAAATAAATATAATGTGGTGGGGCTAATGATTTTAACCGCATTAAACAGGGTATAGGATTTGTACAATAATTGAAGTCTCATGCAAATTGATAACCATTTATATGAGCATTTTTATCACTTATTTATGGAGATATTTCCTTTGATGTTTTTACCATGTCAACATGGGTTGATTATGGTAACACAGTATTCTCAAAGGAATTAAGTCTGCTTAAACCCCGAAGGAGAATGAATACCTGTAGAAACATATATCTTTCAGCATTACCATTCATCTCAATGACAGTTGCTGGACTGGTGCAAAATCCCCATCTACACAATTTCAAATCTACCATTTTTCCTCATGGGCGCACAACTCTGCTGCCAGGTTATTTTGAGCCAACCATCTAATTACGACAACAGACAAGGAAAAGGGTTTTTAAGAGCCCTCCAAGAATCACTAGAAACCATCTAGGTCTATTATACTCTTGTATAATAAAACAAACTATTAAATATTCAATGAAATATTCTGAAAATATGAACTTTATGAACTACTTTTAAATGGCCACTAACAAGGCCATGCTAACCAGCCAAACCTTGACCATTTAAACCCCACAAATGGTTAGCTCCCACATTAGCACAATTAAATGACTTGATTCATATCCTGAGCTAGTTAATCCATCAAGCTAATGGCATAGCAATATTTAGGAAGGAAACATAATTGCGAAACATAACAGGATTGAACACTTCTACGGAGTGAATGCACCCTTTACAACATGTTGCTTCCTCTTTAATCCTCTTGTTGCAGGGCAATCTTTGGTGATTAGATAATTAACCTTCGCTTTCATGCACACCATTTGCCTTTCAAATCAAAGTCACATTTTTTAGCCTGAAGAAAGCACTACTAGTTAATGTTTAGTTAATCCAGTGATTCCCAATGGTCTTGGATGTGTGTTCCTTATCCGAAACAACGATTTCAAATATTGGGAGTAGCCTAGTCTACTTACAAACGAATGAGTTGTATCAGGTCGATTTTATTAGAGAAACATCCAAAACATGTACTGTAGGGTGGCCTCCAGGAACAGGGTTGGGTTTAATTAATCTCTAGTTATCTCTAGTTACTGAGCAACCTTCGACTGTATTAACGCAATACCCAAATGCCCTTAAACGTCAAAGCATATATGTTGCTCGTCTAGAGCTCGTCTCATGCGTCTGTCTCATCTGGCTCTCATTTCCGCTGTAAAGTTGACAGCGGTGATATTGATACTTCACTCATAATTAGATTGCACTCACTCATGTATCGCTGTGACGAAAGGCTTTTGCTTTTTTTCACCGCATCGATCATGTTTACATTAACTCACTGCTGTGATAATGGAGGTTTCTTTCAGTTGAACTTCTTTAAAGGTCACGCATCTCCGCGCCGCTGGGTACACGAAGCACAGCATTCGTTTTATGTATACACTGACATATCCAATAGACAGACGGTGAAATATGCAAGTGGGCATGCAAGGGTGTCTGTTGGACTTTTATATGGATTGAATAGCCTATTGGTTTTCATCACGCTGACAATAAATACCGCTGAAGACTGAATTACTGCGGACAGCTTAAACAAAAGGGCTCCCATTTACATTCCCAATGTGCACCTTAATGGAAATGTCAAGCACTTTCAATTTATTCTGCTTATTCTGGATCAGAAGAGGCAAATTCACAGCTCACTTACCCTTCTTTCCCCTTTCACCCCATAAGTTAGCCTGAAATATCACAGCTTACACTGATACGGGGCAATAATGTATCTTAGTCAAAATAATAAGGCCAGTGTTCAGAGTGCATCTGGTACGGCGTATCTTCAGCGAGCAGTTTGTCTGCTCCTATTTTCACTTTGCAATGAGCGTATGCTACTTCTCAGCCCACTCAGAAGCACACATGTATAGACGAGCACTGAAACATGAAAGGCGATTTCTCAATGCAATGCCAAGAAAAGCTTTTCGTCTGGCTGGTGTCCCAAACTGTAGTCTTAGCATGAGGGCACCGTTGCGTTTGGAAAAAGGCTGTAAAATATTAATTTGATCCTCTGAGGAATGGACTAATGAATGCAATGTAAGTGCAGTTGGTCGTGCATCCAGCACCTGTCTCACAGAACAGTAAATATGGAATGCACTTGGGCTTGAATGATGTGTAACCGCCTCCTACACTAGGATATGTGGTATGTTTTGTCGCTTGGCATCTGAAGAAGCCGAATATTAGTCCAGAACAAGGCATGCCTATTTTCAGCCTTTCCTGCAGATCTGTGCAAGGAGGGAGCACTTTGTTCATCTTGTTTACCAGGCTATTACCTGGTTCTGTCCACTTTCTTATACACCCTCTGCTAATACTTGGACAGAGAACAAAAAAGGGCCTTTGTTTTAACAACAATAAAGAAGACGAGACAAAATGTGTATCATTAAATGCTTTTAAATAACACATAATGTTGAGAACAAATTACCAAAATATGAACAATACACTAAAATGTTTAAGAAGACATTCAAATACACATTCAAAATTTGGGGTAGGTAAGACTTCTCTCATGCTCAACAAAGCTACATTTGTGACCCTGGACCACAAAACCAGTCATAAGGGTCCATTTTTCGAAATTGAGATTTATACATAATCTGAAAGCTGAATAAATAAGCTTTCCATTGATGTATGGTTTGTTAGGATAGGACAACTATTTGAAAATCTGGAATCTGAGGGTGCCAAAAAAATCTAAATATTGAGAAAACCGCCTTTAAATTTGTCCAAATGAAGTTCTTAGCAATGCATATTACTAATCAAAAATTAAGTTTTAATATATTTACAGTAGGAAATTGACAAAATATCTTCATGGAACATGATCTTTACTTAACATCCTAATGATTTTTGGCATAAAAGAAAATCAATAATTTTGACCTCATCACTGTAAAAAAATGACCTGAGTTAATGTAAGAAACTACAAATGCTACAGTAAAAAACCTGTTAAGAGTGTATGGTTAATGGTAATTCCCCACTAGATACGGTGAAAAACTGTAATTGGAACATTACATATAATTTTACGTAGTATACCGTTTTTTTTGGAGTGAAAAAGACCATATAATGTACAGTGACTAACCTTAAATTAACTTCCCCGAGTTACATTGTGTGTATCCATGTTTTTTTGTTGAAATAGTTTTCTTCTTAGTTTTTTTCTTATCATTTTTGTATATTAGGGTTGTATGTTACGCCTAATGTTGTTAAATAAATGTTTATTGCATCATTTCAGTTTCATGTGTGTCACCATGATAGTGTTTAGTGTTTGTGTGAACGACGCTATGCACCTTCTATATATATGTTATTATCTAAAAGCTGCTAGTGATGGGCTTTGATTCATCATGTGACTCTCATCACCACCTACTTTTGGTGGTTATCAGTGTATTACAAAAATACAAAACAGATTTCAGTACTTCATAGTTTGGTATATTCACAGTATTTCAATTAATGACATTACGGTATTTAACCGGTAAATTTAGTAAAACCGTGTTGGCCAAAATGGTTTGCTACCATATTTTATTACTGTAAAAATTTTACAGAATTTTTACATTATACAATGTATTTTTTGGCTATTTTACAAATATACCCCATCGACGAGGTTCTTGTGGTCCAGTGACGAGGGTTGAACGTGTCGTGGTCTGATTTTTTGAAGTCGACTATCGTCATGACGCATAAGAACAAATAAGTCTGTGGCTGTGACAAACACCTTTGCAACGGCTATGGCCTATGACACAGCGCTGCCACATGGCTGTTGCGTCCGTGGACTACATCTGTTTATCATTCTTTTGTCCTTTGGGTCGTTATATTGGGGGTTCTCGTCTGTGTTGGGGGTTTCTGCTCATTCTAATCAGCTACAATAATAGCAGCATAACGATTAAGAAATTCTGCTGACACTTGGTGGTCCGGGGTCTGGGTTTCTAGCTATTTTAGTTGTAGAAATTGGGTGTCCGCTCTGAATGATTCTGTGCGCGTGATGTACGCGCTACTGTCTGTAGCCTATGTGTGTACGTTACAGTGCAACAGCGCATTAGATTAGAACGGCGATTAACTTACCTGTACAATAAGCTGTTTAAATGTGCATTCTCCCGTTCAATTTCAAGCATCCAGTAATATAATCACACATGTCTTGTGGAGCGCTTTCAGAGTATGCAATGCATTATTTATTTGTCATTTGAACTGTTTGGAAACAGAGAGTAAATGTGGAATTCCTTCAAAGATTTCTTATCCTGTTGCGCCCTCTATAGGACCAGCGACTAGTCGACGTCAAGCTTAAAGCCTCATGGCAGAGCATTGAAGTCGACTAGTCTGCAACCGTGTGGGGGTTCCGGGTGGTGAGGGTCACGGCAGTAAACACATTTATTTGAGCAAAAATACAGCAAAGTATTATCAAAATTTTAATTAAGTTCTATTTTAAAATATAATTTATTCCTGTGATGGTCTCCGGTTTTTAGTTTCCTTCAGAAATCATTATATATGCTGATTTGCTGCTCAAGAAAGGGGGGGGGGTGTATTCTTATAGGTTATCATGTTAAGAAAAGCAGTTTGGTGGTGGGGCGTGTCTTGGTAATATTTGTAGAACTCTGGGTGGTGTTTGGTTCCAGGATTTTTGATGAAAAGAGAGATCAAAAGAATCACATTTATTTGAAATATTTTGTAAAATTCTAAACATATTTACTGTCTCTTTTATCAGTTTAATGCTTAATAGAACTATTATTTATTTCAAAAACAAAAATCTTTCTGACCTCAAACATTTGAATGTTAGTGTATGATAAAAAAAAACTCATCCAAATGTAGAATATACACATATAAAATTAAACAGATATAAAAACTTAAATGTGTCATATTTGGTTTATTTTTGCTCTTGCAATTTTAAGTCTAAGCACATTTGATGTTAAACCATGACAAAATAATTAAACTTAATGGACATTTTTGTTGAAAGACAAAAACTTGGAGCACAACAAAAAGACAACAACAAAAAAGACCTGCACAAAAATAACACTGGCAGAAAGAAGCGATTGAGAAACCCAAGCACTCAGCACCAGATCATTCAAAGACATTAATGACAAGTTTCTGGAAAAAGCGAACACATGAGAACATTGTGGTTTTCTGGAAGAATAAACTAAGTACTCTCCAACCGCCTAATTGCACTTTAAGTGAGTTGCAGAAGTTGTGAAAGCAGAGGCTGAGGAGTGTCAAGATGGGCCCGGAGATAGGGGTTTTGGTAAGGTGGCTTGGGGGGTGTGGAGGGAAGGTAGGGGAATGGATTTGGGCCAGGGTTTCGTGAGTATGCGGCCGGCCAGGGTGCCCTCGTGCTTGTAGTTCACCATGCACCATTACCATCCACTCTCATTACCTAGCGGCCAAACAATATCGGCAGCAATAACGCTACCCGCAAGATACGATTTTCCATTCCAGCTGTTGAAGGAAGAGGATGACATGTCAAGCCTCACTAGACGATGATTCATACTAACCAGACGCCGCTTACCCCCCCGAGAACCGAGATGTTCTAGAACATTCTGGCGCAGTGAGAGTTAATGCTATCCAATCACCTCCTGCATGTTTTATTATCCTTGCCTTTCTTCTATTCAGCATTTTGGGAAATCACAGGTTTCTACAGCAGAGTCAACACCAACAGAGCAGGGGGACTGTGTGGGTGGAAAAATGAAAGGCAGAATTCTAAATGCGTCTGACATGTCGTCCACTCCGCCGCTATGCTTCCCTTAGAGCGCTCGAAGGTAGACAACTAGCAGAGCTTCTCTGTCCAGAAAGAATTACAGAGCTTTGTAGAAAATGGAAATCAGAGCATAAGTGCACATACGTCAGAACATAATAACAGGGATCGCTTGTAGTGTGCTCGAGTGCCGTTCTCTATTAACATCTGCAGCGACATGCAAAGAGCAGGGGAAGTCATCTAGTTAGACCGAGCTTATTAAAACATGCAGCGGTCCATTTGTCTTATTGATCTGCCTATGCTCCGTAACAGCATGCTGCCGTTTGCATTAGATCCACCATTAGAGATATAATATGGCCTTTTTAGATGCCCTTTGGCTTCTTGAGTGTTTATTCCTCTTGTTTATCAGGCAGCTCAATGCCAAGTGGGCAGGGGCACATAGGCTTAGCTCTGGTCAGCCAATCACAGCAGCCTTTGAATCTAATTACCAGGCTGAGGCTCCGGAAGAGGCTCTTGTCCTCCTGCCGTGGTCTTAGGGGTTGAAAGGCATGGAAATAAAGGATGCCGAACGTAGTTTTTTAGAAAAGAGGGCGAGTGGGAAATATCTTCCCATCACCTCCAGCGCTAATTCTTTGTGGAAAACATTCCAAACCTAAATAGAATTTGAGAGGGGAACCTTGACATTACTCCCCGGTAAAAGGGAGTGGAAAATTTTGACATTTTCGTATTTCTAAATGATAATGTCAAGCCACCCTATGAGTATCTCCTTCTCCGAAAAGTCAATTCAAAGTCTCCCGTTACAGCAGTGCGAGGGCTGTATTGACATTTCTCTACTCTACGGAGATATCAATCGCAGACTGTTTGTGTTTATTGATGAGTAATCCTAATCTTCAAATCTTAACCTTTGGCGCTGACAGAGTGGGTGCAGAGTGACTTTTTCAGGCGGCCAGGTCCAGCAGGGATGGCCTTTTTCAGCAGCCAAATCCAACCCCATGGGGCTTTCACTCACGTCAGTGGGGGAATTCTCTGCTCTCCCAAGCGCACAATATTGTTTTAGTATAACGCCATATCAGCATGCATAGCATTAAATTATTAACTATATATTCGTTCCTCTCATGCATTAGTAAAAAACAACACTACTCGTAA
This sequence comes from Sinocyclocheilus anophthalmus, assembly GCA_018155175.1. Lineage (NCBI taxonomy): Eukaryota > Metazoa > Chordata > Actinopteri > Cypriniformes > Cyprinidae > Sinocyclocheilus > Sinocyclocheilus anophthalmus. The sequence goes on from JADLZN010001263.1 coordinate 58,843, forward strand.
TTCAGACACACTTGCCCTGTGTGTGCAATATATATGACTTATAATCAAATATACATTTCCGTTTTCTGTTTTTTGGGGACAGAAATACTTTAGGGCAAGAAATGTATTTCATTTTCACTTCAGAATGCTTAGACATGGTAAATTAGGAGAGAAAAACACTTTTTGTAATCCATTAGGTTCTGCTTTTTGTCAATTGTCTATCAGGGACACTCGATTGGCTGACGGAGCCACAAGAACGCTCACAAACACAAGCCCTTCACTGGCGTGACTTGAATTGAATTTAAGCAGATATTAAGGTGACAGTGTGGAGATCTGAGCATAGAAGGTTAAAAAAACAAGTTGTGATGCAGCAAAGATACGCTCAAGGGCAAATGCTACAGCACAGATGAGGGCTATTGGTTGGCGAAGGGCTTTATTTTTATTATGTTGTGGGGTGTAAAGCAACAGGACCGCCTTATTGTCATATTGAGGCATCAAGGATGACACCTAACCTTGCATGCCATCATAAAATCTGGTGCATATTGTTTATGCTGACCCAGAATTTATACAGAAAAAGACCATCTGACAGAAATGAACAAAGACTAAACTACATTGATTGTGACTTACAATGGAAGGTGGCATTTTCTGAGGCTGGTGTTAATCTATCCCAACTATATGATTTTTGGAGGATATGTGAAATAAATGATTTATTTTTCAAAGAGGTGCCATTAATGGTAAAATACTAAATCAAATATTCTATGTAAATTTATGCATTTTGACAATTTGGTTGAATAATTAAATAATGAGAGACAAATCCATTAACAGAATCCAGGTCAAAGAGACACATCTGAATATGGTCTTGCATTTTTAATTTGAAGCGATGCCATAATAGTAATAGATTATGACTGATTTTACTCAACAGGCCTATAGGTTATAATGAAAGCTTAAGTTTCTGCAATGTACATGTGTTTCACAGAATTATTGAATAATAACTCGAGATTATTAAGAGCGTAACCATTCAATAAATGTGTTGAGATCTATGGTCAAGAGGGAAATTAAAAGTGTGTGTATCTTACCCTATACATTATCAATAAGAAAAAGAAAGATAAAAGTCTAAAATGCGTTTTAAATCAAATTATATAGATAAAAGTCTTGTGATAATAGCCTCCCTTCGGTGTTTAAATGAAAATGGCACTTTTTTGTCTTTGACAACCTATGAATGTAAAATATACTAAAATTATATATTAGAAACAACTTTCTTCAGTGTGTTGGATATTTCAGTTCTCCACACAGTTGTAAAGACAACACTAAATAAATGATTGAAAATACACACTGACTTGGGGAAAAAGTAACAAAAGCTTGCACTCAACAAACTCTGTAAACAATGTCTACAAGGCCATATGAAGCTGAGGCTACTTGACACCAAAAGCTTTGACAAAGCTGGAGGCCACAGTGGCTTGACCTTCAACTCAAAGATCTGGTGAGAGGAGAAAAAGTCCAATCACCATTAAACTTGAGGATACAGTAAATATCTAGTTTGAAATGTCAGAGGTATATGCAGTGAACAAATGAAGTGCGATGTCCGAATGAATGAGAGATGTGACAAAAGAGTAGATGTGATTGGAAGACCCTTCTAGATGGTGAAGAGTAGGACTCCAAGCACTCATCCCCGAGGAGCCCAGTGGTGAAGCTCCAAGAGGGTCGTGAGTAGAGACACTCTTTCTACTGACTTAATAAATCTAATTACCCAAGTTGATGACACTTGCTCAGAAAACTGCACAAGCCGGATTCAGAAGTTGAGTCCTCTCGAATGTGAAGGAGGTGGTGGCTAGGAGGAATGAAAATGGGAATAAGATAAATGGCCAGATATTTGGAAGTGGGGCACGTTTTGGTTTATTTCAGTTTCTTGAAGACAAGACTGATTTTCTACCTTCCAAAAGTTCCAGGTCAGGTTGACTTTACATTGAAATCATCAAGCTGAAGAGCATCCTGAAGGTTTGCCTAAAATGATTGTGAGATAAAATCAGATGTAGTTTTTCAGTGAAAAATACTGAATAGTAAGATCAGGTAGTAGGACTTTTGGGAATTTCCTTCATGTTATGATAAGGAAAACAGATCCATGGTCTAACAGTTAGAGCTCATGTTCTGACACGGTTGAAATATAGTTCAGCATACCTTAACTGTGAAAGGAGACCATTCGAGACCACATAAACATGGCCTTCATGGGTCTCAAAACCTCAAGCCTCGGACTGAATCTTGGTTTCACTCTGCAAAAGCGTCATGACTCTGAAAAACTGAAACATGAACTATAGTCAAACAAGGCATTTCATAATCAAGAACATTAGCGAGCTATGAATACAGCTGTGATGGATAGTCATGGCTACTTAGCCAGTGTACAATGCAACGTCAGCTTCTTCACTAGCCACTCTGTTCAGTTCTGTTGTTTTTATGTAGCTAGGCATTTTAGCTAGATAAGCATTTTGTAAAAAATGGGATTCTGTTGTATCTGTACAGCTCAGCATTTGAAAAGATGTCGCAACACATTCAGCATTTTCCCTGGTTCTTTGACTGGATCTTGAGGACAAGAAACTGCACACAGACTTTCTTGTGTATATTGTGATATTAACAGGTCTGAACGTGAACAACGCTAATATTGTGGAAGCATGATGAATGCAACAGGAAATCTATGACAGAAGGCTAATTCAACTTTAATCTTATCCCTAAACGAAGCCATTGTATGGGGTTTGAGGACTCCGAAAACAGTCCATAAGATTTTGGCACTCTTTGGAGCTCGACAAATGAGTCATTATTTTCATTATATGGAAAAGAGCAGCCCAGATATTCAAACTTTATGTTGCATGGAAGAAAAAAGGTTGCTGGTGACATGTGGGTAGGTGATAAAATATTAACCTTTGAGTGGACTTTCCCTTTAAGGCTGTGATGTTCATGTGGGTGATATAGGTTAAGAGTCTTGCATGATTTTCCAGTCCCAAAGCAGCAAAAAGGCCACAAATAAAAATACATCTTCTTGGCCCGAGCCAAGGATATGTCAGAGAACGTGTTTGCAGATGAAGTGTCACAGATTGTGGTGTCTTCAGGGCTTATCCAATTCAAAAGGACCCAAGAAGAGACATTGTTTTGGCATAAAACAATACGACATTACTCACAGTGGATTATCAGCTCTAAGACCTCCAGGAGATATAAATAAAAGCGTTAGAGGATAGATGAAGTTTGACAGGTATCTTTAGCAGTGGATAGTTCTTGATGCATACTGTATTATAGTTGGGAATCATTCATCCTCAAAGTAGCGACAGCATGCTCTATTGTCTCTTTCTTACAAAGCTTCTGCTTACTCAGAAGCACTTCATAATGAAGTGTTCATTTCAGAGTGATGTGCAATCACAATGTCACAATTACCAGTGGGAAAGTCATGATTTTCAGAGTTGCATTGTGTCATTTAAAGAATCGTGATATCAGGTAATGTATCACAATTTAAGGGGCAATTCGCTGCAAGATAATTAATTCCTAACATTTATATAGTGCTTTTCATGGGCACTCAAAGCACTTTACATAGAAGGGGGGAATCTCCTCAACCACCACCAGTGTGCAGCATCCACCTGGATGATGCGATAGCAGCCATATTGCGCCAGAACATCCACCACACACCAGCTTATTGGTTATTTGTTGTTTAACATTTAATTATTGCAGGTTTGCGTCATATTCTGAGTTGCATTGTTTTTAATCATTTTGAGGAATACTGAATCTGTTTTTTTTGTGTGAGATGAATTAATGCATATTCATATTTATGTTGAACTACATTAACATCTAATTTCTCTCAACATGGGGACAGGAGTGCCGTCAATCAATAAATTGAAAAAAACTTGCGTTACTTATTTGAAAAAGTAACTCTGATATTCTCTTGTAAATTAAAAAGTAATGCGTTACTTTACTAGTTACCTGAAAAAAGTAATCTGATTACGTAACTTGCAATATATTACTCCCAACACTGGTTAGGAGGCCATGACAGTAGAGGCCAATGGGCAAATTTGGCCAGGATGCCAGGGTTACACCCCTACTCTTTTTCGAAGGACATCATGGGATATTTAATGACCAGAGAGAGTCAGGACCTCGGTTTAACGTCTCATCTGAAAAACGGTGCTTTTTGTTGTCGGTATAGTGTCCCTGTCACTACACTGGGGCGTTAGGACCCACACAGACCACAGGGTGAGCACCCCCTGCTGGCCTCACTAACACCTCTTCCAGCAGCAACCTATTTTTTCCGGGGGGTGGGGTGGAGAGAGAGCGAGAGACCCCACTTAGTTCCAAACCATGAGACTTGGTCATCTTAAGAACATAAATTAAGATGTGTCAGGCTGATGATACACTGGGCAACTTTGAGCAATTTTGCTGGGCAACTTTGGGAAATGTTGCCATCAACAGGCAACCAGGTGAGACACAGGGCCCCCGGACCAATCTAAAGTATCTATAAAGTAAATTTGTTACCCATTCTCAATGGGAGAGTGCCCAAGTATCATTGCTCAAAAAAAAAAAAAAAAATTGACCCATGTATAATCAGCCTTAGATTTAATCAAAAATATAAATTTTCAAAACAAATTAAGCTCGTTTAAACCATCCATTAGAACAAAAAACCTCTACTGCATAATTCATTTTTTCCCCCAGTTACAACCTCTAAGCTCGTAACAGACACTTTCCAGTATAATAAGAAAAAAAAAAAAGAAAAGGCTTAACATTAGAATTTCTAAGCATTTCTAATACATTTGATGAAGGACACTTCACTTTTAATATAGCAATTTAATGCATTTGAGTCTAATAGGGTTATGGATATTAACATAACTCTTCCCTTTGAATTGACCATTAAGTCCATTTGGTATAGCTGATATGCATGTTTGATTGACCACACAAACATCATGAAGGTGAACTTAAATAACATTTACTTGTTCAAATGCCACAAAAACAGAGCAGAAGAGCTGTACAGAAGAAAAGAGTGATTGGTGATGAAGGTCATTTACCACATCTGAAGGTTTAGTTAATTTCACAGCAGCAGTCGCACATGAAAAATCATTTACAAGATACTGCACTGTGCAATTTCCCTCAGATGGATACAAAATATAGAGCAGCAATTTTGATACCATTACAGACTAGAAGAAACATAAGAACACGAGTTCGAGACTCCAGAGAAGAAATGTAATCAAACTCAAGAATGTACACCGCAAATAAACAAACTTAAATGTAGTAGAGGCTCACAGTGTGGCGAGAATACAGTAAACACTACCATTTTAAAGCACACGCGTAACTCCGGGTTTCATCGTAAGCCGCGGTACAAGTCAGAGGTAATGCGTTATCACAAATCAAACGCCAACCAGATTACTTAACAAACAAAAAAAAAAAAAAAAAAAAACACACACAGACCAAGAACTCAAATCTTACATCAATCACATTACAGTCTGTAGAAGCTTCTTCCCCTCTGAGGGCGCAGCAGTTCAAGCCAGAGGGGAAAAGGTAGTCAGTTACAACAGTAAAAATAAATGTCACACTAAGGCACAGGTCCGGCCTGCTTCAGACTGTTGGCTCTCCGGGTTTTTTTTTTTTTTAAGAAAAGGGAAACAAATATGGAGCAGTGCCAACTGAAAAGCTAACTGGCTCCCTCTGCTGGTCTGCAGAGGAAAGGCACCATATGGAAGACCTGAGGAGCGAATGAGTGTGTGTGTGGAAATACAGAAGCGACAGCAGGCATACTGTGCTTTGAGCAGTAATCTGAGCCTGGCGAGGGGAGAACGGCAGCCCATACTCCATCTCCGACCAGCTGGGGCTTCACAACGTGACGGCCGAGACGCTAACGCTTTGCAACAGCAAAACTGTGCAGGTTGAACGAGGTCAAAGAGAGGTGTGAAAGCAGGCAGAAAACAAGAACTAGGATGAATATACATGATCCGTATCCTCCAGAAAACCCCGATTCTGTAAAAATGGGATGCAAAGATGGGAAATGGTTGCAACACAAATACGTGGGGGGGAAAAAAAAAAAAAAAAAAAAAAACTATTGAGCTAAATCTAACACTAAACCAGCATCAGAGCTCCCCATAAAGACAGACAGGTGACTCACTGAAGAAAACAGACAGCTGCTGTAGCCGTTGCACAGATACATGATTTTCAAGCATGTAAGGCTTTGCACTTGTACGTGAGGAAGTTTTTTTTTAGTGGAGGAGCCTTTTTTAGAAAACTGCACAACTATATACACACACGACTAAAAAGAGGCATAGCAGAAAAAGGCTACCGTCCTGTTTAAATGATTCAAATTAAAATAAAGACAAAAAAAGCCAGGACTGTTTAGATGAACATGACAGGAAACCCTTTTCTTTCATTGTGGAGTCTGTCGCATCTTTGGGTTAAGAAAAATAAATCAAATTAAAACAAAATTAAAAAGGCAAAATAAAAATAAAAACTATTTACAGACACATTGAAATTATATACACACAACCTTCAGCAATCATCCATGCGACCGATCATCTGAGCTTCAGGGTCCTTTCACTAGTGTGAACTCAATGACGGTTCATTGCTCTTTCACCCTCACACACACACAAAAACCGTATTTAAGTAGCGATCCCTTTAGAGAGTTTAGAGGAAGCCGTCGAGTGCCGGTCAAAAGATGCGCTTGCGTTTCAGGTAGGAGTCGGCGTAGTGGGTAGTGCCCCGAGAGCTGGAGACAGTGCTGACCTACATATCCACCCTCTGGACTGGGCTCTTGAGACGGGATGAGAGGGGAGAACAGACGCTTCTGCCCACCGACAGGAGTCTAAACATGGACAGAAAATCAAAATGAATCGAAGAGCCGCGCTAAGAATAACCGTTGAAAGGTTCCCGGCACACTTGTATGATAATTGACAAGGAGCAAATATAAACGTTTAGATATCAGGACTGAAGATGGCCTACCTTCACACCAGCACCAGGTGCAGTAGAAAATAGGCTGGAATGAGTCATTGGAGGCATTCCAACAGCCTGAAGAAACACAAAAGCACTTATTAAACTCTCTGGGATGGGTTATCTATTCCGGCCATCTACACAAATAAAAAAATCGTAATAAAGATGGATATTATGTGATGGTGTGGTGAGGAGGATGTCATGCTTCAGATAAGGATTTCACAGAGCTTTCGAAAATGGATCCAGATGGCAAGTGATTCTTGGGCTCACGGCCAATTCTGTGATCAAACAAGTGTCGCTCTTTTTGTTGAGCCGCACAGCCACTCTAGCCGCTTTAAATATGCCTGTCCATCTCTATGTAAGGATTTTTAATCATATATTGTGCCTGAATTTATCGTAAAGGAATTTCTGTTACCGTTATATCAAAGCCAGATCAAGAAGGTATAAAGACACTTATTAAATCGTTTTGGATAGGGATGCACAACATAAACATTAAAACTCATACTAAATTTAGAGGTGTGAATCTCTAGGCACTTTGATTCAGACGGCTGTGATGCAAATGATAAAAACTATTTATGCATCTTGAGGCATTTTTTTTTTTCTGTAAAGGATTTCTGCATATATTTTTCCCCTCAATGTGCAAGTACATTATGCTTTCAAAGTATCTGTAATAATGATCCATAATGGATTTACTTCTAATATATTTCATTAATAAAACAAATGGAAGAGTTATATTTAAGGGTTGGAAACCTTCACCTCACAATAGCAATGTTACTTAGTTTACCTACTTTGAATATCAAATGTGCATTTATTATATTTTTATACAAGTAGGCTACTTTAAATAATTACAAATTAATCAATTAAAATAAGTTGTAAGTTAAGAATTAAACCAACTAAACATACACAAGCAAATATAAAAGGCGAACAAAGAAACATTACAAGCGATAAACAAAGCACTCGCAGATACCGAAAGTACTTTAAGTATCGGAAAGTTTCCAGACAAGTGAACTTGTGGATTTTTCTCAGCATTATTGCTTTTTGATTATTACTGACATCATTGCAGCATATTAGAGATGCCACGGTCTCACACTAATGCACAGACCCATTTCAACATATCAGATCCTCATCACATAACTGCCCAAGTTTACATTTCACATCATAAAAGCATTTGGAGATGCAATTGCATTTAACTGCTCACACAGAGTAACACACAGCTGCATATTGTGAGGGCTCTTTGGAACAAAGATGGACAATGTGTAAGCAGCCGTCTATCAGTATGCGAGTGTCGTGTATCCAACATGTACTGCTCTCTAAACGGCATAAATGATGCCTTCATAGAGCATGCATAAGGGAAAACACTGGGGAACAAAAAAGGGGGGAAAAAATAAAAATTAAAAAATAAAACAAAGCCCAGACTGCCTTTGCATTTCACGTCAACCATATACAGGGTAACGGAAAGTATTCCAACCCCCTTAAATTTTTCCACTGTTTATATTGACCAGCCCATTTGCCTAAATCATTTAAGTTGATTTTTTTTTTTTTTTCCTCATTATGTACACACAGCACCCCATATTGACAGAAAACACAGAATTGTTGACATTTTTGTTGACCAGATGTTATTAAAAAAGAAAAACTGAAAAATCACATGGTCCTAAGTATTCAGACCCTTTTCTGTGACACTCATATATTTAACTCAGTGCTGTCCATTTCTTCTGATCATCCTTGAAATGGTTCTACACCTTAATTTGAGTCCAGCTGTTTGATTATACTGATTGGACTTGATTAGGGAAGCCACACACCTGTCTATATAAGACCTTACAGCTCACAGTGCATGTCAGAGCAAATGAGAATCATGAGGTCAAAAGGAACTGCCTGAAGAGCTCAGAGACAGAATTGTGGCAAGGCACAGATCTGGCCAAGGTTACAAAAACTTTTCTGCTGCACTTAAGGTTCCTAAAAGCACATTGGCCTCCATAATCCTTAAATGGAAGACGTTTTTTTGTGAGACTCAGAACCCCTTCCTGAGGCTGGCCGTCCTTCCCAAACTGAGCTATCGGGGGAGAAGAGCCTTGGTGATAGAGGTAAAGAAGAACCCAAAGATCATTGTGGCTGAGCTTCAGAGATGCAGTCGGGAGATGGGAAAGTTGTAGAAAGTCAACCATCACTGCAGCACCCACCAGACGGGGCTTTATAATGGCACGTGGGCCCCGAACTAATCCTCTCCCCCTGCGGGCTTTCCCATGTGTCCCTTGTCACTGAGTTTCTAAAAAAACACCTTAAGGCCCTCCAAGATGGTTGAAAAAATAAGATTTCTCTGGTCTGATGTAGACCAGATAGAACCTTTTTTTGGGCCTTAATTAACGTATGTTGTAGAACAAACCAGCACTGCTCATCACCTGGTCCAATACAGTCCCACAAGTGAAGCATGGTGGTGGCAGCATCATGCTGTGGGTGTGTTTTTCAGCTGCAGGGACAGGACAATTGGTTGCAATCGAGGGAAAGATGAATGCAGTTAAGTACAGGGATATCCTGGACGAAAAACCTTCTCCAGAGTGCTCAGGACCTCAGACTGGGCCGAAGGTTTATCTTCCAACAAGACAATGACCCTAAGCCCACAGCTAAAATAACGAAGGAGTGGCTTCACAACAACTCTGTGCCTGTTCTTGAATGGCCCAGCCAGAGCCCTGACTTAAACCCCATTGAGCATCTCTGGAGAGACCTAAAAATGTCCACCAAAGTTTACTATCCAACCTGACAGAACTGAAGAGGATCTGCAAGGAGGAATGGCCGAGGATTCCCAAATCCAGGGTGAAAAACTATTGCATATCTTTCCCAAAAAACAACTCAATGGCTGTATTAATCAAAGGGGGATTTCCTACCCTAAATCTGAGCAAAGGGTCCCCCCCCTAGAAACTTAAACCCATGTGATTATTTCAGTTTTTTTCTTTGTTAATCAATCTGCAAATGGTTCCAACAATTCTGAAGGTTTTGTTCTGTCATATGGGTGCGTTGTGTACATTACCGCGGAAAACAAATTCTTAAATTATTTTAGCAAATGGTTGCAATATAACAAAAAGTGAAAAATTTAAGGGTGTTTGAATACTTTCCGTACCCACTGTACTTCTATATTGTGCGTGTTTGTGTAATTGGCAGTGAGCAGAATATAGCTGCGTTTCCTTTACCCTTCAAGTTGCGCAAATTTAAATAACATCCCATATAAACAAGTAATCCCTCACCAAAAAACTCCCATATAAAACAAAAAAAAAAAAAAAAAAAAAAAAAACAAAAAATCGCCAAGAAAAAGTTTTTGCTCTCCGCATGAGGTGGTTTTTTCAAGGCAGTCGAAAAACTATCAAAACCTTCACTGGAAGCCATTTTGTTCTGCATTTACAGGTCCCATCTGCCATACGTAAAACCACATGATCCTTCTTGAATGTACGATAACCTCCAAGAAACGCCTCCCTACTGGCCACTTTCCTTGCCCTAATGCTACATAATCCCTATTAACACTGCACACGTCCGGTTCCTGAACTATACTTTTTTCGATACCAATTTTATGGTATCTATTTGAACAAGATTACATTATCTTACAAAAAAAAAAAAAAAAAAAAAAAAATTATTTTTTTCACTTGTTTGATTTTTTATTACAACTCCGCTCATCTCCTAGCCACTGCACCAAGGAACAAAAATGTAACTAACAAACAAAATCTTGCAAATACTTTTATTAAACTTCAATATCTTCATTTTGTACACCTCGGTTTCGCTACATTTACACGAGTGAGGGGTGTTGTTTTTTAAAATGCTAGCTCAGACAGAATCATTGAGTTCTATTAAATTTTCCACTGGATTTACTGGAAAGCATTAGCATTTCCTTCTCAGCGCTGTCCCCCCCTGCCTTGTGTTCTCTCTTTCCATGACGCTGCTCTGACCTCAGAGGTTATACTAATATTTTAATTTCATCAACATACATGGCCAAACACACCATGGCCATGGGAAGTTCTTACAAATCTTGGTGGTTTAAAGTGAGGGAGTACAAGCGGAATCTAATCTTATTTAGTGTCTTATGCAGTGGTTTAAATTGGGATCTATGGTATCGAGCCTTTTATAATATAATAGATATATATATCGTTAGGATGTCCCCCTCTGTGTCTGTGTGGGTGTGTTTTTTGGTGCAAATTATTTTATTCTATTTCGCACTAACCTCATTCACTACTTTCAGTTTCAAATTCTTAACTTTGATCTTAAATTCATTACCACTGAAAATCACGCATTAATTATGATTAAATTTTTTAACTATACAAAAACAAGAAATTATGTGGAAATGATAACTTTTTTTCACTTAAATCCCACGCCATCAGAGCGTTGATTGAGTCATTGAGTTGTTCATTCAAACGATTCGTTCAAACGGCAGATTCATCAGATGTTTATGCATGGGCTAATGAAACTGACTCAACCGATTCGTTCAAAACACGGAATCAATCAGCAATGAATCGGCTGGTTTCTGTGAGATGCGCTATGTTTCTGCCTAAAATGTAAGGGACCTAATATTATTGTACTTGCTTATTAAACTGTTTATTGAACTATTAAACAGTCGTAATGGTGAAAACTTTGTGTGATGTTGCCTAACTAACTATATTTTAAATATAAAAACTTTCAATTTAGAATTTTTACCCCAGGATGCTGAGTTTCTTAGGGTGCTCGTTTTGATTTCTCCTGGAGAGGCTGCGGGAGCCTCGCCTCAGCAGCGCAACATTATACTGTCAATAGATACATTATATACAGTACATTAGATATCCACTATTCGCCACTTACTCTAAATGTAATAAAATCAGAATAATATTGCATTTTGGTGTTTACATAGTTAATCTTGGTTACTGATGTTTTAATCATGTTAACGTTGTCTGGCGTTAACGAAGACGTTATGTTCAATCCCTGGAGTCCCTATACGTGAAGAGCCGGGGCCTTCAGCCCCAGACGGCTCGGCCCCCCAATTTAAACCACGGGTCCTTAATGTAGCATGATCTACAGTGTGCAATGAAATGTTCACGATAACCACGTGCTTTTTTTTGCTCTTCATATTGCCATATGATGGGAACTCTACACAGCTCCTGCACTACTCTCCATTGGAAATGAATGACTTCGTCTGCATTTGTCCGGAGATAGTGAAAAAGCCGTCTTTAAACGCATTAAGAACGAGGAATGTTTTCATTTTTAAAACAACAACCACCAGTTAATGTCTCCCTTACGCTACGGACCGGGACGCATTCACACTAAATACTCATGTGTGAGCCACATCTCTGAGTGTCACAGCCGCGGACCGACTGTGCAGACCTATCGGTGTATAAGGCTATAGTAAGATACCACGAGCAGACTGCTCCGTACATTTTCGCATCGCTCTCGCAGATGTCAAACACTGATCGATCTGCGCCTCACTGACGTTGATGAGATTAACCCCTTAGGTATCGAAATTTGGTACCGAACGACAAGACGTTTTTCGATACGCAATGGTAGAGGCAATTCGGTCAGTGCCTAAAAAGCATCGAACTCGATACCCAGCCCTAGGACCACTCTCTCAACGCTTGCGTTTAAACCGCGCGACCGCATTTCCGATGCATCCCAATGTGGCTCTCCAAACCCGCTTGTGCTAAAGATATACGCCTACACTCCCTTTGGTTAAAAAGTAATGGCACGCTGGGCTGAAAAAAAAAAAAAAAAAAATTCACAAACAGTAATGGAAACCTTTTGTTTTTTTTTTTAAAAGGCACACTATTTAAGGTTTTGTTTTTTTGTTAAAATGGCCAAAAATCACTAAACATTGTTATCTATTTTTTGCTGACGTTGTGTACTTACATTATACCCAAAATTGGTTTTTTTCGAAGAATGTTTAAATAGCCAGAGAAATAGCCCATTTTGAAATGTCTTTGTCCCCTTGTCCCCTTGTGTCTCCTGCCCAATGGCATCATACACCCTTGTATTTTCATTTTGTTTTGTAGAAAACATGGAAATGCCAAAGACGCTTTATGTTATGCATTTTATTAAACCGGTGACGACCGCACAGAGTAGCATTTTAACAGAACTTTCAAATGTATCTATTATAAAACCGCTCTGTTTTATCCCACATGCGCACGACCGGAAGCGCTCAACTGTGGCATAATAAAAGCCCCGCTGCTTTCCGGCTTGTATCACGGCTGAACATGATTTCTGCCCGAGTCCCGTCGGATTGCATCGGCTGAGGGGATGATGACGACAACTCCCATGATTCCACACTTTGTCATGGCGTCATCAAACTACGCCTTAGTTTCTTTTGAATACGCACCCTCTCATGGCAAAAACTTGCATATTGTGCCTTTAAATCAACATTCGTAAAATAAATCGCAGAAGTTTTTGAAATGACACGCATACACACACACACACGAGTGCCAATGCACATATGTGGAAAAAAAAACTAGGTTCAGAATAGATTCTGAAATTTCACAATCGTTGAGAGAATTTAAAGGGGTCATATGATGTTTGCTAAAAAGAACATTATTTAGTGTAATAAAATGTGGTTATGCGGTTTAAGGTTATTTAAAAAAATAAAAATAAATTTTACAAAGTGCGTTGTGATGGCCTGAATCCTCAAGTGTGTGATGGAAATTTTACACCCCTTACCATACTGTGATGCTTTGTCCCGGCCGGAGCAACGAGACAAAACCATTAAAACCCATTACAAACAAAGCATTTGTTGCATCCAGTGGGGACATAATAACGGATTATAATGACATATACTGTATTTTTACGCGTTGCATCACGACGCGTAAACATAAAACCATGTCTGCATTTGTGATCGGAGAAATGACAAACAACAAGCCCTACTCTACACTGCTACAAAACTCACGTTTGAATCCGCCATTGTCAAATCGTTATATAGAAATTACTTACAGGCTGTGAGTCGGAACAGCTGGCATTGTAGTCTACTCTAACAGGATCAGGAAACGGTCCTCCATAAAATTTGCTGCACACATCTGGATATTTGGGTTTGAACTGTTCTGGAACAGTGTTGTCAATACAACTTAACCACTAATTTCTAGACGTGTCCTCTTTTGGAAGACCAAACAAAGTGGTTTCGCTTTCACAACGAGAAACAGCGTCACTCAGCGTCTTTCTTTGCGTGAACATTTGGGCGGCGTTATGCAAATCTTCCCACATCGTTGAACGCGTGGTTTGGGAAAAACAAAACTTTAACTTTTATAAAGAATATCTCTTTGGATTTGAGTCTTTAGTCTTTGCAACTTTACAGATCTTCTTTATGCACCAAGAGCTTGTAACATTCCAAAGAGAAAGGCAAAATTTAAATTGCATCATATGACCCCTTTAAACAATGATGTAGTAGTGCTTTAGCCGTAACAAGAATGGTTTGTTTTGAGTACCTTATTAAGCTGGGTGGAGGGGATGTTGGTATGGGCTCCAAAGCTGAAATAAGAGGACTGAGGGGGGCTGGGAGGATAGCTGAAAGGAGACCCTGCATCACTGAAGCCTGTGTGCCTGGAGTGCTTGAGAGACAGAGACAATTAGGATTTCACACGTGTCCAATCTTGGAACAGAACTCTTCTGGTGGTGTAAATGGAGTGAGGTGGAAACCATACCTGCAAACCGTAGCTGGGAAGTGCTGCATTTTCCAGAACCTCCTGTTGCTCATACAAATGAGACAAGGGGTCCTACGGAAGGAGTGAAAAAGAGACATCCAGTCAGAAAATGTTAGGGAGGCAGTCACGCATTCAACGAAGCTGCTCTCAACACAAGAACCGACCTGGTGCAGAGAAAACTCTGGTGTGGAAGACTCCTGGAAGCGCAGGCTGTAGTTCGAGTGGATGCCGTGGTTTGCACGTTGGTTAGATGTGTTGCCAAGTGCCGTTCTCTTCCTGTAGGGGTGAGCCCTTGTGCTGGTACCTAAATAAACGTAATGCTTTAGGAAATGCAACGAGATAAAAACGAAAAAAATAAAATAAATATGCGCAAGACATCGCGGGTGGACTGACCTGAAGATGGGAATATGCTAGGAGCACTGAGAAAAGGGTTCTGGGATACACCAACTTCTTTGGGAGGCTCGCCCAATATAGATGCCTTCAGGAAAAAGAGAGGATCTGAATATATGAACCCACTTTAGATACTATTTGGCAACAATGAAGACTAACAGGACCAAACAACAGCTCATGCCGAGCTAAAAGCAAATTGCAGCAATTTCAAAGCTCTCCTCTGGAAGATCATGGCAGTAAATGTAGGCTATGTGACAATAAGAGTGCACAAACAGGAGCAGCCATTAGCATCCATCTCACCCCTGGTAGAGTCGGCCCATCTGCTCCTAACATCCCACTCAGGAAGGGAAAATTCAGTCCCTGCAGTGCAGGAGAGGCTGCTGGGGGAAAGCTGATCGGTGTGGCTGGGGTCTCGTTCTCTCTCCCAAGAGGTCGGCTGAGGGATGGTTGTTTGATGGGGCCAAGAGTTTCATTCTGCAAGCCCAGTGTTGAAGCAATAGTGCCTGAATGAAATTAAATTTAGAACTGCACATTAAACTTTACAGCCAGTGAATCGCCATGAGTTTTCCCAGTTATGACTTGTGGACAAGCAATTGCTGTGGAAGACCTCCATTGGTAGGTCAAATATTAATACCACTTTTTGGAATCAAGTTGAGTTTGTCTATGGAGGGTCAGAAAGCTCTTGGATTTCATCAAAAATATAAAGAAATTTTCCGAAGATGAATGAAGGTCTTATGGGTTTGAAATTACATGAGGGCGATTAATTAATGACAGAAGTGTCATTTTTGGGCGAACTATCCCTTTAACGTAAAAAATAAATATATGACCATGTACACACTGCAAATAATTGATGTCTTTTCACCTTTTAGTGCATAATCCTGTTCTGTCCACACCAATTTAACATTCTTTAATTCTTTAACATTTAACTTTCCCAAACTAAGACAATTCTAAAAACGTTTCCAATAACTGTGGAACAAAACGTTACAAAAGTGTGGTACCTTGAGGCATCTCTCCCAACAGGTTAACGCATTGTTGAAGAGGAAGAGCAGCCAGAGGATTTTCACTCAGCAGTCCAGCCTGTGGAAAAGCAGAACTGCATTAGTTTGACTATTATAGAATAATAAATAACAATAAAAAAACACCACAAATAATCCTTCAGAAAGACACTTTTGTCAATCACAACAAAATTAAAGAGGGCTGTAAACTGCACACCAAGGCAAAAGACATTTAATGAACATTCCGGCCGATACTTGAACTGAAGTAGCTAATGGGGTTTTACCAGCCAATTACTTAAAGGGGTCATATGATGTTGCTAAAAAATAACATTGTGTGTATTTGGTGTAATGAAATGTGTTTAGCGATTGGGGGAGGTTCAGGTTATATTATAAAATAAAAAATAAAAAAAAAAAAATAAAATAAAAAAACCAACAAACACTTTCCACATACGTACATTGTTCTTTTCTACGCCCTGCCTTCTGAAAAGCAAACATAATTTTACAAAAGCTCATCGGTCTGAATAGCGAGGTGTGCTCTGATTGGTCAGCTTTCCAGTGTGTTGTGATTGGCCGAATATCTCAAGTGTGTGACTGAAATGTTACGCCCCTACCATACTGTGATGCCATGTCCTGGCCGGAGCGACGAGACAAAAACATTAAAACATTATAAACGAGGCAGTTGTTGCATCCAGTGGGGACATAATACGGATTATAATGACTTATACTGCCTTTTTGCGTGTTGCATTGCATCGTGCCACGTAAACATCAACAACCATGTCTGCATTTGTGATCGGAGAATGACAAACAACAAGCCCTACTCTAAACTGCTCAAAACTCTGCATTGAATCGTCAGTGTGGCAAATTCTTTAAATATAAAAAAACGTACTTGCTGTCTGCGAGTCAGAACAGCCGGCATTGTTGTCAACTCTACCAGGATCAGGAAACAGTCCACCAAAAAATGCGCTGCACACATCTGAATAATTTGGGTTGAACTGTTCTGGAACAGTGTTGTAAATGCAACTTAACCACTGATTTCTAGTCGTGTCCTCTTTTGGAAGACCAAACAAAGTAGTTCGCTTTCACAACGAAAAGGTCACGCACGGAGGCCTAGAGTGAGCAGAGGCCAGCAGGTTTCGGCAACCACATGTGGCGACCCAGCTGGACTCCGCTTTGCCACGGTGAAAGCCGATCCGGGCGTTCACAAGCGTGAAGTGAAGTATTCCTCAGCGACCAGCACGGGAAGCTCCAGGCAGACGAAGCAGATATCATCTCTTTGGAAGGCCAAACAAAGTAGTTCGCTTTCACAACGAAACACACAGCGTCTTCATGACATGGTGGCGGCGGCAACATCAATCCTACAGCGAGAATAAAAGTTCATGCTTTCTTTCTTTGCGTGAACATTTGGGCGGCGTTATGCAAATCTTTCCACATCGTGACGTAGGTATGTGGGGGCGCGTTAGAACGAGCCGTTTTAGGTAGGTGTTGCTGACTCTGAAATTTTATAAAGAATATCTCTTTGAATCTGAGACTTTAGTCTTTGCAACTTACAGATCTTCTTTATGCACAATCAGCTTGTAACACTCCAAAGAGAAAGCATCATATGACCCCTTTAAGCTCAAAGCATTGATCTGCAATGGAAGAATAATTGAACAGCTAGTACTTTTCCAGAAGACACTTGAACTAACTTGGTAAAATATAATTGAAAATAAAAGAAAAGCAAAGCACCTCACACCCACACAGAGGAACCACTCACACAAGGAAGACGACTGTACTCTTTATTGTGCAGAATATGTGCCCAAAGAGGATTCCCTAAAAGAGCTTGCTGGGAGGGGAGAAGAAGAGAGTGAGGGCTAAAACACATGCTGCTGGGACAGTGGCAGGAGATGAGGAGTGGAGGGAGGGATGGACCTGATACCTGTTGGACTTGGTTCTGGAGCAGCAGCTGCATGAGGGCAGCAGAGAGGGCAGGGTTAGCCAACAGAGGTACAGCGGGTGCAGCTCCCAGCAGGCCTGCATATTGAGAGAAGAGTGACAAATTCACTGCCTAGATTAGAATAAAACCTACCTTAAAAAAAGCCTACAGAAGAAAAACAATGACAGAGGTTAAAGCAAAAAAAACCTCGGGGTTGCGGGGGTGGACACATACACAGGGTTATTTGGCAAACACAACAACAACCATAAATATATATATATTAAAAAAACACAAAAAAACACATTTGAATTGATTTTCCTTGTAATAATCGTCACATATCTTGCCTGCATGGCCCTGACAGGACTCAGAGTATGATGGGCTATTGAAAACCGCAATACCAGGACGGTTACTAACTATTAAGCAAAACCACGAGGAACATTTACGTCGCTTTTGGTATCAAGTTTTGCTGGTTAGATTTGTCCATAACTCTTTCCCCGGCAGCATTTGAAAAAAAAAAATAAAATAAAAAAAAATTTGCCGGTTACCACCAGCAATTTTGATGATTTTCACAAAAATTTGATGGCCTCCAGAACATTTTGCGGATGAATATTTGAATATGCAATAAACCAAAATAAAGACCAGAGCCTCTACTTTAACAAAAAAAAATTATGCTAGCTTAAAGCATTCTTTTTTTTAAATCAACACTTTTCATAAAAATGCATAATTGAGCAAAAGGTGAGAATCAAAGGAGCAAACTACATCTGGATAATGTTCAGTACGATTATCAAAGCATAAATCCAGTAAACCGCTTCCATCAACACCTCCAAAGCTCGCCCCCTAGTGTATAACAGTGAAAACACGAAAAGCCGTAAAAACTCGTCTTTGGCGGGGAAGCGTTGTCTTCTAAAAGACGATAACTCTTTCCCCACCATTGACGAGTTAACAGGGTACAAGATGACCTACACTTTAAAACATCAAATTTCTGAAATTGTTTTGTTCAAACAAAATAATAGTAAATTAAATACTAGGAAATGAATATAAAATACAAAAGACAGTTTACTACAGTTCAGTTCAATTAACAACAAAAAAAACTAACCAAGAACTGGTAACTTAAACAGGGTACGTACAGATACTGCAAAATGAAATTCCAGGACTTTAAGCACTATTCCTTTGGTTTTCAAGGACTAAAATCAGATCTCACTTATCACAAAATAGTTATTATTAGGGGTGCTCAGATCAGGATTTTTGAGGCTAATCACCGATCACAGAAAGCAGTATCTGCCGATACCGATCTTTTTAAATCCTTCTTTATCATTTATAACTATTTATAGTGATACTCCAATCAGGATTTTTAGACATTTATTCAGGGCCTGAATTTCATTTTTGAAAATGGGGGAAATTCCCCTCTTAGGTGACCCTTGTGAGAGGAGAAGCAGCTTTCACACAGGAGTCCGCTACTGATCTGTGGCCGATTACCACAAACACAACATTTATCCAATATTTTGATTTCAAATCCAAACATTGTCACTGAAATAGCTTTTTCAGCATTGCAATATATATTTTTTTATTATTTTTTTTACACAGTACAGTAATACAATCTTTCAAAGACATGTTTAAACAATAAACCTAAGCAACACATTAAAAAAAAAAGTAAACTTTTTACTTTTGCATTTACTTTAGATTTATATATTAAGTTGCTCAAGCAATTTGCAAACATTTAAACTACTTTTCTTACGTTATAACAAACTTACCATTGACAGAAATAGACAGCTCTACTGCCTTTCCTTTTGCATTAAAATCTTTATTACAAGCAATCCTGCGTTCATAAAGAACTTTGTTTTCCTACCTGCCATCTATTATTGCCTTATCTAAAAGTGCTCTTTCCCTTTACACCTAGCCAAAAAGCCGTATGCGTTGACAAAATATGCACTACATACGCACTGCAAACAGAGTAATGTGAACCTGGGATTATGTGTGTGCACTGTGAGTGCGAGTGTGCATGAACGCACAGTCTCCAGGAGAGCGTGCGAGCGCTGAATGGTTAAACACTGGCAAGAATTAAAAAGTAATGCAATTTATAAACTTTAGTGACGATGTGACACTGCCTCGATTGTGCAAGGGACAATTCCTGTCAACTGGGCAGCGCACCTATAGACAGACGTGATGTGGTATTTGACGACTTTGCGTATTTTGCAGAGAGGGCAAAGACTGAGACGGTGCCGCTGTATGTCGTGCCAAACCTCTCATGGCAGCATCATCAGCTTGAGATCGTTTTTTTCATCCCAACGTGATTATTGGCCGATAGTGATCAGTAGCTGATCAATGGGAGCACCCCTAGTTTCTCTTTTAAATTCTAATATATAAACAATAAAAAACAAAATGGTACAAATGAAGTGCAGCACATGAAAAGAATGCAATGACTGTGGCTACTTTAACATTTGAAAGGATAATATGGCAAAGTTATCGCTTTCCTTATTCAAATGGATTTTTTTTTTCACGAGATATGGTTGACCTGAAGAATGAAAGCCATATCATACACTTGGAAAATTATGAGCTATATCACCGCTTATTGACACTAGGGGTGTGACAAACTTAGCTCACGAGATGAGACAAAATGCATATACTTGGTTCAAAAGACTGAGACAATGTTTTAATACTTTAAGAAATATTTGAATGAAAAAATTTGCCTTTTAATTACAAAAAGTAGAAAAATGCAGTTATATTTTGAAATGTTTTAACAAATCTAGGGCTTAACTAACAATTATTTTGCCAATCAAGTAATCTACTGATTTTGACAAGTATGTTTTAGTAATACAAATAGAACTAAGTGAAAAACAGGCTTTAACATGACTATTTATATATAAACTAACGATGAGGCAATAATAATTGGCTCAAATAAAGTATCAAAACTAAGTACATGGTTTTATTGAACAACTGTTAAATACATCATGTAATATGCCTATTATAACATACCTACAGAGGGCGCCAACGGCCTGGTGATGTTTCAAGTGATTCAGCGATGTTTAAATCCAGTTAATTGCAATATTTGGCCTTATGCAAAGTGATTGAGATCTACAATAAATTGCATATTTAGAAATATGTTGATGTATTCTGTGTTGGCATAAGTTTATTACTTAAGTTACAAATGAAGTGAGAACACAGTTTTCCCAGATGAACGTTAAGCAACCCAAACTCACCGCATATGCTGAGGAAGAGTTAAGCCCCTTTCACACAGTCTTCACTGGTAAATTACAGGTAAGAGATCATGTGAACAGGACCTTTTCAAAACTACAGGTAAATTTGTTCTGCCAAATCATATCGTTCTTATGGAGATGACGTGATTACTCTGAGCTGTTTACAAAGCTCCGCTTTTTAATTAGTTTTTCTATGTAAAAATGCGCTAGATGGAAATCTTTGACCATTGCACCTTGCAGCTTTTTCAGAATGTGTCACGCTCATCAGCTGCGACTCTGCAGTTGGATACTATTATGCGCCTCTCATGTTTATAGGACCAAAAATGTCTGATTGGCTAGTAATGTTAGTTTGGTTGAGAGTGAAAGTTGTGTTCCTCTCATACATTGGTAGGCGAACTCATTAACTCGAACGTGATATCAACAAGTTTTTTTATTTTTATTTTCCCGCAGCTAAACGCCACACGCCGGAGATCCGGCACGGTGCCGGAGAACTTTAAGCCCTGCAAATGAGCATACGTACCTTGTTTATGCCCCGGGTTGAGGGACACCATCAGCATCTTCAGTGTAGCAGGGTTATTGAGGCCAGTAAGGATCTGCATGGCATTGGGTTCAGGAAGGAGACCTTTCCCTCTGTTCAAGGCCTGTAGAGGGAATGGATGAAATTTATACAAAAATTGTAAAACCACAATCACTTTACTATTTCATTTTGATAGTAGAATCTACCAAGATATTACAAAATATAGGTTTTGAGAAAATTTGAGAAAGTTTCTCAAGTAGTGGAGTTTGGAGGTCTACCATGGTCTGGGCGGCAATGAGGGCAGCCAGCATGCTTCTTCCTGGTGGTCCTGGGGCACAGAAGGACACACGTATGTGAGTGCCACCTAGAGCTCTGCCATCGTTCAGCCGCTGCACATCCTCAGCCATCTCAGGCGTGGAGAACTCCAGCACTGCAAATCGCCGAAAACTACAATCTTGACCCTGAGCAAGCTGTGGGAAAAGAAAAGAAAAAAAAGTTTTTTTCCCCCCCCACAGATAAAATAAGCAGTATCGAGTCAGTCATGGAATTCCAACAAGGCTGTTCCCGTGAAGCAACGGACTTAAAAAAAAAAAGAAAAAGAAAAAGAAAAAGCTCACCCTCCCCAATATAAAAATGTCTATTTACTCGCCCTCATGCTGTTCCAAACATGTATGACTTCAATTCTTCTGTGAAAAATATTTTTACGTGTTTTTTTCGTCCATATATTGCAAGTTAATGGGAACTGAAACGGCTTCGTTACATTCTTCAAAATATCTTTTATGTTCCACAGAAGAAAGAGTCATACAGGTTTAGAATGACGAAGGCGAATAAATGACAGTTTACAAATTCAGGGGAACTGACCCTTTTAATGTCACATAAAACAGATGTGATTAGGCTGCTGATATGAATAGATTTTTTCTCAATGTTTACTGCAGCATAAACTTCTAAAACGGAGGAGGGGAAACCACCTTGAAGAACCTTTTCTTTTTTCAATTTCACAAGAAACAAATACACTTTCTATTCCAAAAAGGTTAAACAAGCCCACTTTACAAGATACAAACCCAAAACATTTTCACATTAATCAATTTTTTTTTTTAAAAAGAAAGAAAGAATAGAAACCCCCATCTAGTGCACATCAAAGATTCTTCTCGGAAACACAATCAAATGGAGAGTAATGAATGCCACATGTCCATCAGTAAACTAATGGAAGGGCTCAGTTGTACCACCTCAAGTTGAGGGATAAAGAAAGAAATAGAGAAAGTAAGAGAAAGGGGGGGGGGGGGGGAGAGACACACCAGGACAAACACAGTACCTTGCTGAAATGCATAACCACTGTGCCAAAACCAAAGCCCAGTACTATGCTAATCTACACGGAACACACGCATACTAATACAAAGAAAGACAACCTTTCCTGACAGAGCCATTAAGATTAATGAAGCTCCTGAGCTTCTCTGCTTTGGGTGGAATTATGTTCAACAAACAAACACGAGTCGCCAAGGCCTTGATGAGATATTCTTGGAAAAAATTCATTATACATTTGCCCATTTTCCACATGACTGGAGCCTCATCCACATGAGGCCAATTCAATACCCGTCTAAAACCCGAGGAGATTGAACTGGGAGCACAGCTGATTTAATGAGAATTAACTTCCAAAGCCTTTGCTAATTCTATAGCAATGGGGAACATGACAAAAAGTGTCATTCCCAACAATGCCCTGTGGTGTACGTGATCCACGTTTAACATATGAAAAAGGCAGCAACTCTCTCATTCCAGAATGACCTGCTGACTGACAGCACCTGGCCCAGTCAGGTGGTGGTCACCATAGAAACCAATGCACTCTCTGCCATGGAGCACTCAGCACGGCCTCATGGAAAGCAGGTCAAAGGTGAAAGATCTGAACATAAAATGGAAGCGTAAAAGGAAATTTAGCTTTATAGTTCAATAAATCTGACAAAGGGCTATACACAAAAAAAAAAATAAAAAAAATGCAGGAAGCAAAAAAAAAAAACACCACTGTCATGTTTAAGTACTTCGAAAAATCAGTGAAACGCAAAAGTTCAGCAGAAGGTTCTTATAAACAGAACGATTAGATTTATTGGTCACTATATCGTGGTTATCGTTCTTCATGAATTTAAAGGATTTAAGGATTTGTTCACTTCCTGAATGAAAATTTCCTGATAATTTACTCACCCCAATGTCCCCCAAGACATTCAGGTCTTTCTTTCTTCAGGTGAAAAGAAACTAAGGTTTTTGAGGAAAACATCCCAGGAATTTTCTTGACCGGTTGAAGGTCTAAACTGCAGTTTCAATGCAGCTTCAAAGGGCTCTACATGATCCCAGCCAAGGAATAAGTGTCTTATGTAGATAAACGATCTGTCATTTTCTAATACAAATTTATATACTTTTTAACCACAAAAGCTTGTCTTGCACTAGTAGCTCTGCAATGCATGTCCACAACTTCACACATTACGTAATCACGTTGAAAAAGTCTCGCGTCTGTGTACTTTGGTTCAAAAACATAGGGTACGGCGAAAAACTGCATCTCATTTTCTCCAACTTCAAAATCGTCCATCATAGTTTACTTTTTTTATTTTTGTAAAGGGTGTTTGACTTTCTTTGCACGTTTGCCTTAACACTGGGTTAGTCCTTCCGCCTATGTCACACGTGCATGATTACGTAATGCGTGAGGTTGCGCTAGTGCAAGACGAGCATTTGTGGTTAAAAAGCATACAAATTTGTATTTTTTCTTAGAAAATGACAAATTGTTTCGCTAGGTAAGACCCTTATTCCTCTGCTGGGATAGTGTAAAGCCCTTTGAAGCAGAATTGAAAGTGCAATTTGGTCCTTCAACCCGTTGGCTCCCATTGAAGTCCACTATATGGAGAAAAATCCTGAATTGTTTTCCTCAAAAACCTTTGATTGGTTGACTTTCTAGGCTTGATTGTGTTTATGGAGCGCAGTCTAACATGTGTTAATGCTTAGTTTTTTTTTTTTAAAACAAAAGCTGTGCCAGTGTGTATTGCGCCCCCTCACTTCATGTGCTCCGGTTGTATTGTAAACAATATTGCGGATCAATTTGAGCCCGATTGATGTGAAGAGGATCACGCAGAATGGCTCTTAATGGAATGTTTTGTGTTTGTTGTGGTGTCATACTTTCAGATAGATAGATAGATAGAGAGAGGAACAGAAGAACCACTGCTTTAGAACATTGATTTTAAAACTTGTGACTCCATTAGAATTATTAGAAGACAGAATCGCAATTTATATATGAATAGATTTAAGTGCACTCCTAGTTTTGACGGTGTGGCAACAACTCTTCCTCTTCTCTAAAGCAGCGCAGCATGGCCTTGCCCTCTTTGCTGCCTTTTCTCGAGGGCGGGATTAATCTGGGTTTGTGACATCACAAACCCGGGAAGTAACTCGTTGTAGTCCCTACGAGCTATTTTTGTAGGCATTAAACTGCCTAAATTTAAAAGACGATATCTCCGTTTGCATTGAACTTTCAGCGTCATCACTTTGCAGATATTGTTTATGCTCAAACAACAACATTACACACTAACGTTAAAAAAGTGAAATTGCAATCAACCACCCCTTCAATTTCTTTTTGACTGAAGAAACACATGAAAATCTTGGACGACATGGGGGTGAGTAATTTATCAGGACATTTTCATTCTGGAAGTGAACTTTAATTTGACGCTAATGAAAACAATGTTATGAGAGATTTGCAGTCAGTTCAGCATGTTTTACTGTTGTGTAGTGGTGTGTGTTTAAGCTAGATGACAGGTTTGGGTAAGAAACTGAGAAAAATCACAGTTTTAGAAAGGCACGAAACTTTTAATAAAACCTTATTTTCGACTGAAGACAGCTACAACTTTAAGACTCATGATGGTGCTCAATCAGCCTGACTGGATAAACGTCAGTAGAGCAACTGAAGTATAACAAGCTTTTATCAGCAACACTGCAGTAAGAGGACCAAAACAAGTGGAAATTAACAAGTTTGACTGGAATGAAGAGGGGGGGAAACCAGTTGCTACATCAAAAACTGGGGATTTCTAGCTTTTTTTGCCATTTTTTTTTTTTTTTTTTGTCATGCAAATATTCAATCACGTAGAAAAGTAGTAGTGCTCCTCTCCTCAACCAGACACTTTCTTGCTTTTTGCTCCGTTCACAAAAGGCTGGAGATAGAGCTTAGCTTCTGGTTCAGCAGCCATATTAGCTCAACATTTCTGCCAGTTTTTCATTAGCGGTATATACACAAGCGCCCTAGATTTCATCATCATAATATTGCAGAAGGCAGATGATGTTCCATCAGATAATTAAGTAAATAAGCGTTACGGAGCATATGAAGAGACGGCCACAATGGCTGCAAATTAAACTTCAAATTAAAACTCTAGCACTGGAGAAACAATTAAGTTGCATGCTGATTACAATATCTTGCCATCTGCTCAGAGTACATACACAGACATGAAATCAAAAATTGACCCCATTTAGAATGTTATGGAACACTATAATAAAGAAACATATGCCCATTGTAATCAAATTTCTAAGACAGATAGGACCAGTCAAAAAAAATTAAATTATATTCTGGCAAAGAAGATCACCTCCACCTTTATAATTTCCAATGAAAATCAGTTTCACCTGAAATTAATCACCATAATAGGGATGTGAACGTGGTTTCAGGTATTTTAGAACCATATTTACAGTTAAACAAATTGTGATAATCATGTTCTCCATTGTGACAAATTAAAATGAAAAAGATTCTGACAAGGGGGGGGGGGGAGAGGAGGGGACTTGATTTTGTCCATCGGTAATTGATTGAATCGTTGTTTGCTATTGCTGTGCTCCGATCAGTGTTCAAAATGTCAAGGGGGGGGGGGGGGGGGGGGGGGGCACCTTGTGTAAATAAACTCCCTATTTTGTTTAGTGATGAAACCTAATAAATGGCTGTCCATTGGTTCCAAGATAAATGCTTATTCAATATTAGTAAATTAGGTGTACCAAACAATCATTAAGCAAATGAGAATTACATATCTTAGCCATAGGCAGAGGATGAACCAACTCCAGGGTGAGGCGAAAAGTATCTACTTTAAGTTAGAGTAATTTATTAACTCGCATAATAATAACTTCTTTATTGAACCAGAAATGGATCATGACATGAAATATTTTAATATGATGTGTGATTGGTTATAATGCGCAATGCTGTAAAATGCATTAAAAAAAATTTACGAGATCTAAATGCAATCGACATTTCATTTTCACTAAAATCTTGTTTCTAGTAATCATTTACTAATTGAATTGCCCCCCCCCATTTTATATCACAGTGACCGTAACATTTCAAACACTGAAGAGACACCGAATTAA
The DNA here is from genome assembly GCA_018155175.1 of Sinocyclocheilus anophthalmus. NCBI lineage: Eukaryota > Metazoa > Chordata > Actinopteri > Cypriniformes > Cyprinidae > Sinocyclocheilus > Sinocyclocheilus anophthalmus. Next base: position 85,752 of record JADLZN010001263.1, read on the forward strand.
GGGTAGCGGTGAGCGATAGACAAAAAACAAAAACAAAAAACCTCGATATTTTCTGGGATTTTATTGATAACGATAATTAGACGATATTTTGCTGTCTGTTATTGTGCTGGTATATTTAGGACTACCGTGGACAGCTGACTCCCAAAGCTTTTAATATTCTTCATATTCTGTGTGGTGGTCAGCTCATACTGATAGAAATTAATCTTTTCCAAAAAGTTTAAACTGATTTTTGCATTTTAACCTTTATAAAGCCATTGTTTCTAAAAGTGTCCATTATCGTTTGAGTCAAATTCTTACATTTAACAATAACACAGAAGCTGCATCTGAAGTGGCAATTAGATGCATTTACACACATTTTGTTTAATGCAATACATGCATGCATTTAACCTGCAATTACAAATGCATAAAACATTTTTTGTTTTTAACATAAAACGTTGAATACAGATATTTTGAAATGATTTAAAACATGAAAAAAAGAAAATGGAAAAAAAAAAAAAAAAAAAAGGGCGAAATTTGAAATTAAAACCGCCAGTAGGTGGCAGCAAATCAGTTAATAAGTGAGTCATTACGATTGAACCGAACCATTTTGGTTGATTCATTCAAGAACGAAACACCGTCATGTTGCTCAGAGACACAAAACAGAACTGTGGCTGTATTCGGAATGATTTTTGTTTTTGCGAAATAGAGCAAAAACAAGCAATTGGTGTCTAAAATAAAGTCTCTTAATTAACTGATTTTTATGAATTCATTGTCACTTTGTAATCTATGGTAATTTTTGTGAGAAAAAACCGAAGAATTGTGTATGCGATATAAAAGGGTTTGCGTAGCTGTTAGGGACTCGGCACGTGAAAATACCACATTTAATAACATATTTTCAAACTCACTTCATAACGTCAGTCGATTGTTTGAAATAAATCCTTTTGTGAGATGTGGCTTCTTGCACAGAAGGCACAAAACACATTTCATAGTATTCCAAGCAGTGATAAAGGCTATGTCTATTAGCATTGCGTTATTATATAATAAAAATTATAAGACGACGAACTCTGATAAAAAAAAAAAAAAACTGTCGTAGCGTGTGTTTAGTAGAGAGCTGAATTAATGAAAGCAGTTAAATCTGTTTATTCAGCAACCGCTATAGCCATTTCCTGGGTTTCTTCTGCGAGGCGTATTCGGAGTTTCAGCGCTGACGCGAGCGCCTCTGGCCTTCAGATGGAGATTTACTGCTGATCACAGAACCGTGCTTCACTGAAAGATACGCATGACAATCACAGCTTCGGCCTAATCGTGATTTCATTTCGATTAATCGTGCAGCCCTAAAAGGGATTGCACATTCAAAATAGCAGGCGACATTGTGAAGCAAACAGACGTTGCACAGCAAACAGTAACAAATAAAATTACTCCAGCGCTAGTTGACAACATTATCTAGCCTCCTTTGCAGTTGTAGTAGAAAAGACAACGTATTGTTTTTATTCCACTACATAAACCAATTCAGAGACAGATTACGCTAGATTCACCATTTAGATGTCCTCAGAACGCACGTTTCGAGAGCATCTACTGGTTGAAGTATTGTAAATGCAACAAGTGCAACAAAAACAGACCGTTATCGTTCACTGGTGTGGACACAAATAGTGATCATTGTATTTATAGTTATCGCTCTTGGTGTGAACGGGCCTCAAAAGATGAGACACTGGGCAAACACACCTATTTAACGCATGTTTAAACAGAAAAACAATGCTGAAAAACACATTCTGCATGAACAAACCCTTACTTCCACACTTGACTTAGGTCAGGTGGGTCAAGCACTCGTACCAACCTGGCAGAAAATGGGAGCGTGTGTGTCAGTCAGCACACTGCTGAGATCCTGAGCGGTGAGGATGTTTTGAGGTAGTCGGTCCACACAGAGGCAGCGTGAGTGCAGCATGGGAAACGTGAGAGAGCCAACCTCTGTCCAGTGTACATACAGCATTCGTGACCCAAGCTGCTTCCCCAGCAGCTCTGACTTCGCCCTGGCTGCAGAGTCCTTCTTCATGTACTCAACAAAGCCATAGCCCTCTGGACGTGGCAATATGGTGGCACTGTGCAACAGGAAGCGCGGGGGGGGGGGCGGGGCTTTTTTTCCAATGTTTTCCGAAGGGGGGACAAGCTCCTCAAACTGTTGCGGGTGAAAGCCATGGAAGGTTGGCGATGCACAGCAGAGCGTCTGTCGGCTGCAGCTGCACAGAGATCTCACGGTCACGGAGAACATCTGGTGAAACTCCTTTATCGCAAACTGGGCCTGCTCACCGTTCAGTAGCGGCACAAAGGCTTGAATAGGAAAAACAGAAAAATTAGTAAAAACTCCCATAAAGGGGAAAAAAAAAAAATTGATATACTGCTAATCAAATTTGGGGTTGAAAATAAGTCTTATGCTCACCAAGGTTGCATTTATTTGATCAAAAATAAAGCAAAAACAAAAAGCTTTATTTTTTCTATGATAATACATCTTAAAATATTTTAACTATGTGATGGCAAAGTGATACTGTGATACTACAGTCTTCAGTGTCACATGATCCTTCAGAAATCATTCTAAATATGCAGATTTACTGCACAAGAAACATTTCTTACTATTATCAATATTGAAAACAGTTGTGATGCTTAATATTTTGTGGAAACTGGATACATTTTTTAGGATACTTTGATTTTCTAAAAAAAAATTATAATTTACATTTATAAAAATCTCTTTTAACATTTTAAATGTTCTGACTGTCAGTGGATCAAATTTAATCTTCACGAAAAAAATAAAAAATAAGTTTACTGACAAAACCTTACATTCTTAAAAAGCACCAAAATAAAAAAATAAAAAAATAAAAGAAATAAAATGAACACCTAAGACTACAATATCAGTCAATAAATTATTATTAAGAATAAAAGTAAATAACCCTATACGGACACCTGGCAATGAATCACGTGGCTAGTAATATTGTAGTTACTCACCAGACATAAATTAGGGATGGGAAGATTCACCGATGTCGCTCGGTGAAGCCATAAAAGGAACGATAATCGGGTAAAAAAAAAAACAAACAAACAAAAAAAGGCCAAACAGTGAATTGATCACGATGCATCATTTCTAACATTTGCATCGGTAAAAAGAGATTTATTTATATACAATTACTAGTGGATGCGCTATACTTTTATTATTTATTCACAAAACCACGGAGACCCGAGAAAAAACTGGGATTAAAGTCCAAAACCTGACTTGAAATAACCTAACAAATCAATTGGGGCTAAAGCGGTTTTATTAACGACAAATTAAATTCACACAATCCCACTAATTTGTGCACGCTTATTCTTAAGCAGCCCATAATGTCGATCATGGATCAAATCGATACACTATGGCGGTTTAAGCATTTTGAGACGTTGTGTTTTCCTCAGTGCATAACTGACATGTCACAGGTATATTTTTAAGCTGTAAATGTTAGAAAGTTATGCAAATATATCCATTTTGCAGTCAGGAGTGGGCGAGGCTTACCCGAGTGAACGAGCTCTGCTGCGCGCATGCACGCTAAACAGAGCGCAATCGAATAGGAGTGCAATAATTCCGAGTAAAATATACATTCTGTTAAAAAATTTGTTTTTGGACATTAAATGTCTCTTTTGTAGAATTTTAAACATACATATAAATGTATTTTTATGATAGCAGTAACTGTAAAGGGACTATTGTAATGGGTAAATCAAATGTAAGCTATTTCAGTACTAATTACTAAGCTCAAATGAGTTAATGTGCGTTTCTTATAGCAGTTTAATAGTCATTTTCATTCAGTGATTTTAATGCTTTAAAGAGCAATTTTAGATTGTAATGTTCTGTTCTGCAAAGGTACAGCTGTCATAAAACCAGAGAGAGCCTTTCTGCTTGACTAGAAACTGTAAAAAAAAAAAAAAAAAAAAAAAAAAAAATATAGCATTCTAGTGGTCAGTGTGGTTGTTAGCGGACTAGCCAGTAGTGGCGAGCTAAACCTGCTTTAGTTTCCCAGCATAAGTTGCCACAGTGACTGAAGTTGATCTATGTTAAATTTGCTTTATGGAACCAAATCATTTGACAATGAGTCAGACTAACTGAAATAAGCCTGGCTTATTTGGTAAACTTGTTTTATGAAACAGGCCTTGAGGCATTAAAATTGATCATATTGTTTCCATTGCATCGTATCGCACTGCATCGTAATAGGGGAGAATCGTATCTCTTTTCGTTTCTTTCGCATCGTAGCTGCTTTCATATGTATCGGTACTAACAGTCATGAGATGCAAATCAATAATATACATCATGATAGGTCTGCGCCGAGGGGTAAACTAAAAAAAACAGTGGGTACGGAAAGTATTCAGACCCCTTTAAATTTTTCACTATTTGTTATATTGAAGCCATTTGCTAAAATCGTTTAAGTTTTTTTTTTTCCTCATTAATGTACGCACAGCACACCATATTGACAGAAAAAACACAGAATTGTTGACATTTTTGAAAAAAAGAAAAACTGAAATATCACAATGGTCCTAAGTATTCAGACCCTTTGCTGTGACACTCATATTTAACTCAGGTGCTGTCCATTTCTTCTGATCATCCTTGAGATGGTTCTACACCTTCATTTGAGGCCAGCTGTGTTTGATTATACAGATTGGACTTGAATAGGAAAGCCACACACCTGTCTATATAAGACCTCACAGTGCATGTCAGAGCAAATGAAATCATGAGGTCAAAGGAACTGCCTGAGAGCTCAGAGACAGAATTGTGGCAAACCACAGATCTGGCCAAGGTTACAAAAAAAAAAATCTGCTACACTTAAGGTTCATAAGAGCACAGTGGCCTCTATAATCCTTAAATGGAAGATGTTTGGGATGACCATAACCCTTCCTAGAGCTGGCCGTCCGGGCAAACTGAGCTATCGGGGGAGAAGAGCCTTGGTGAGAGAGGTAAAGAAGAACCCAAAGATCACTGTGGCTGAGCTCCAGAGATGCAGCCGGGAGATGGGAGAAAGTTGTAGAAAGTCAACCATCACTGCAGCCCTCCACCAGTCGGGGCTTTATGGCAGAGTGGCCCGACGGAAGCCTCTCCTCCATGCGGGCTTTCATGTGTCTTGCACTGAGTTTGCTAAAAAACACCTGAAGGACTCCAAGATGGTGAGAAATAAGATTCTCTGGTCTGATGAGACCAAGATAGAACTTTTTGGCCTTAATTCTAAGCGGTATGTGTGAAGAAAACCAGTCACTGCTCATCACCTGTCCAATACAGTCCCAAACAGTGAAGCATGGTGGTGGCAGCATCATGCTGTGGGGGTGTTTTTCAGCTGCAGGGACTGGTTGCAATCGAGGGAAAGATGAATGCGGCCAAGTACAGGGATATCCTGGACGAAAACCTTCTCCAGAGTGCTCAGGACCTCAGACTGGGCCGAAGGTTTACCTTCCAACAAGACAATGACCCTAAGCACACAGCTAAAATAACGAAGGAGTGGCTTCACAACAACTCTGTGACTGTTCTTGAATGGCCCAGCCAGAGCCCTGACATAAACCCAATTGAGCATCTCTGGAGAAACCTAAAAATGGCTGACCACCAACGTTTACCATCCAACCTGACAGAACTGGAGAGGATCTGCAAGGAGGAATGGCAGAGGACCACAAATCCAGGTGTGAAAAAAGTTGTTGCATCTTTCCAAAAGGACCATGGCTGTTTAGATCAAAAAGCGCTTCTACTAAATCACCTGAGCAAAGGGTATGAATAATAGGACCAGGTGAGATTTCAGTTTTTGCTGTTTTTTTTTTTTTTTAAAATATAAATCATGCAAAAAATTGTCAACAATTCTGTGTTTTCTGTCAATATGGGTTGCTGTGTGTACATTGAGGAAAAAAAAAAAACTTAAATGAATTTAGCAAATGGCTGCAATATAACAAAGAGTGGAAAATTTAAGGGGGTATGAATACTTTCCGTACCAAAGTATATTAAAAATGCTGCGAAAGTATCATACACCTTCGGTATGTTGCTGCCTTATGTTAACTAAAATGCCTTAAAATTACCTTTTTCCTTCTCTCTCCACGGCTCTTCTCCCTGTACACCAACGACTACACATCTAAAGACCCCTCTGTCAAGCTCATGAAGTTTGCAGATGAAACCCACTCATCGGCCTCATTCAGGACGGTGATGAGTCTGTTTACAGACAGGAGGTCGAGCAGCTGGCAGTCTGGTGCAGTCTCAACAACCTGGAACTCAACACGCTCAAAACTGTGGAGATGACCGGGGACTGCAGGAGAAACCCCTCTGCACTCCCCCCACTCACCATCATGGTCAGCACTGTGACTGCAGTGGAGTCATCCAGGTTCCTGGGCACACACAATCTCTCAGGACATGAAGTGGGACACTCACATTGACTCCATTGTGAAAAAAGGCCCAGCAGAGGTTGTACTTACTCCACCAGCTGAGGAAGTTCAACCTGCCACAAGAGCTGCTAAAACAGTTCTACTCCGCCATCATTGAATCCATCCTCTGCACTTCAATAACTGTCTGGGTCAGCTCAGCTACCAAATCTGACCTCAAAAGACTACAGAGGATAGTCCGGACAACTGAGCGAATCACTGGTACAACCCTCACTACTCTCCAAGAACTGTACTTATACAGAGCGAGCAAAAGGGCTGCCAAAATCACTCTGCACCCCTCACATCCAGCACACTCACTCTTTGAACTGTTGCCATCTGGTCGACGCTACAGAGCTCTGAGCACCAGAACGGCCAGACACAAGAACAGTTTCTTCCCTCAGGCCATCCATTTCATGAACACTTGACAATAACTGTGGATCACACACTATTTATTCACTCATACACGTATTTATCTAACACTCATACTCAGCCTAAACCTCAAATTTGCACATAATATACAGTACTTGTACAAAAAAAAAAAAAAATAGACTAGATACACCATTGTAATGAGTACGGCACACATACATACAATTGTCAATTTATATATTTTTATTCATTATTTACTTGTTCTATTTTTTATTTTTTTATTATCTGTTTTTTTTTTTGTTCTGTCACTGTCATTCTGTACACTGTGGAAGCTTCTGTCACGAAAAAAAAAATCCTCGTATGTGTAAACATACCTGGCAATAAAGCTCATTCTGATTCTGATTCGGATACACCCATATGACAAGGCAAAACCGGATCACAACTTGTAAATTGATAAAAAAAATAAATAAATGAAATTAGTACATTGCATAAGTAAGTAAATATTTAGCTGAAGCACCTTTACAGCCTCAATTGTTTTTTTTTTGTTTGATGTGACAAGCTTTGCTCTTCAGCATTTGGCAATTATCTGCCATTCCTTTCCTCATCTCTTCACCTCTCAAGCCCTGTCAGGTTGGATGGAGGTAGATGCACATTTTCAGGTTTCTCCAGAAATATTTGATTGGGTTCAATCCCAGGCTGTGGCTGGGCCACTCAAGGACATTCACAGGAGTTGTCTACACTCTTGCTGTGTGCTTAGGGTCATCGTCCTGTTGGAAGGTGAACCTTCTGCACAGTTCAGAACCTCTTGACTGAACAAATTTAAATGCGTCGATCACACTGTGTGATCGTACGCTGCACGGATGAACCAAGTGATCACAACATTGATCGCACACGTCAAATGTTGAGGAATGAAAGAGACGAATCATTGTAATTTAGGAATATAATCACGTTGGGGTTTGAATCGTGTTCGTGAACTTCTATTCGATCGATCTATTAAATTAAAGTGCTTTGTAATGTTGGTGGTGACCTCTCTTACAACATGTTTAGCTATCACAGATATTATACTTAGCTTTTTTTGGCTTCTGATTGCAAATGTAGCCAAACTTTGGAGCGCTTATGGCGCTTTTCCACTGCATGGTACGGTACGGTTCACTTTTGGGGGGTTTTCCATTGGGTACAGTACCTGGTACCTGGTACGTTTTTTAGTACCACCTCGGTTGGGGTTCCTAGTGAACCGTACCATTACCAAAACGTGACGTGTAAACTCTGCTGATCATGGATTGGCCGGAGAGAATAGTCACTACCTGCGTCACAAACACAAAAGAACCGCTAGATTTAAATCAACACAGCCAGCAAAAGATTGAACGTAACTTTTTTTTGAACGAGCGCACCTTTTTTTTTTTTCTTTAAAAAGGTTTTCAACAGTTTTGTTGTCTGTTGTGGAAGTACAGATGTTCCTCTCGTTGATAGCAGAGGAGCGATCCAGCGAGAGCTTGATGGGGCGACGCGGAATGAAAAGGTTTTTTTTTTTTTTTAGGAGTCGTGGTAGTAGACGGTTTTTTGTGGTTCGGCGACGCTACTATAACGAACTATGGAACATAATCCCGCCACTTAAAACGGTACTGACTGCAGTGGAAACGCAAACATGACGAGCACGTACTGGCGTGCAGGTCGAGTGTACCAAGCAGGTGGGGAAAGCACCATCGATTAGCGAGCAAGGTAATGGAAGATCGCTAGGTCCTGTCCTCACGAGATAGTTAAAGAAGATATAAAGATAATTTATAAAAAAAAAAAAAAAAAAAAAAAAAAAAGCGCATAGGAATCGATAGGCGGAAACAATTTTAAAGGGGTCATATGATTTGAAGTTTTCCTTTCCTTTGGAGTGTTACAAGCTCTTGGTGAAAAAAGATCTGTAAAGTTGCAAAGAATAAAGTATCAAATCCAAAGAGATATTCTTTATAAAAATTAAGACTTGTCCACGCCCTCCTAAATGCCTCATTTAAACACACCCCCACATATCTACATCACTGTGTAGGAAGATTTGCATAACACCACCCAAATGTTCACGCAAAGGAACTTTGATTCTCGCTGTAGTATTTTTAATGCCGCCATGTCGTGGAGACGCTGTGCGTTTTGTTGTGAAAGCGAAACTACTTTGTTTGGCCTTCCAAAAGAGGACACGACTACAAATCAGTGGTTAAGCTGAATTTACAACACTGGTCCAGAACAGTTCAAACCAACAATTCAGATGTGTGCACGCATCAGTTCGGAGGACGCGGAAGTTCCTGGGAGATAGCCTACAATGACGGTTGTTCCCGTGAATTCAGTCCACCGTTTCCTTCGGGGCGCGGAATGCTGGACCCTAGACAGTCTATGACGTGACAAATAATGACTCACGGACTGTAAGTACATTTTCATATTTAAAGGATTTGCCACTCACTATTCAAATGCGGGGGCTAGGGTTGGCCACTGCACTCACAACTGCTGCTTCGGTCACTTTTTCTCTCAACAAGAAGAACGACTGAATAACGGGAGACGTTTCAGACGCGCGCTCCACTTCGGTAAATGGTACTGTGCGCGAAGCGCGTGCTCTTCAATTGCACGCACAAAGGCGCCGGCGCACTGTAGCCTGTATTGCGAGCCCTACAGGACGCGAGCAGTGCGGCAAAATACTATAAAACTCATAATCAGTGATGCTACACTGGATGCGGCATAACACGACAAATCCCAGACAGTGAACTGCCTCGTTCTATTTATGAGGTACTGACACAGAGTTCAAATGCACTAGACCGACTCAACCGGTTGCGATGCGGCAGTGTCACGTCCGGTGTAGACACGGTTCACTGTTCCGCTACGGTTATTACACTAGTACACAACTTCGTATTATGCTTATGGAGTGAAGCAGAGTCACCCAGAGTGAAGATTTTGCCACATATGCGAGTGATATATTCGCAATGTAGAGGGTTGTAAATTATGGGTTGAGTTCATGCTAAATAAAGACTTTACTTGCTCAGAACGATAAAAATGTTACCAATATGTCCATTCAAAAAAATAAAAATAAAAAAGCACCCAACAACAACGTGATTACAACAAATGTCCATTCATGTGATAATGATTCATACACACCTGTCCCCTTGTATTTGTCCACAAAGCAGTACTTCAAATCATAGTTACTCAACAGCTCGTGCACCTCCTAAAAGGAAAACACAACAGAAAAAAGAAAAATTCACCATTCAGGAAGACTTTCATTCATTAACCATAATGATTGCATCTCCATTTTGCATGAACAATTAAGTCATCCAATAGATTCAAAACGACTTGAATGGCTGTTATCATTTCTGTCCTGTCATATTTGCAACTTCTATTCCCACAACTCTCATTTTAAAGTGTCACAAATAAATTGATCTTTCAGTGGTTATGATTGAGTGATTAATAAATTACTTTTGACAGCAACAGGGGGAAAAAACCTCCACTTTTGCTTTCAGGCTTCCTACGTGTTACCATAATATGCACCAGCACTTTCTTTCAGTGTCAGTGAAAGCAAAACATTTTGTTTCAGCACCTTCTGTCCTTTGTCATCCTCACTGTTCCAGATCGGAATGGGAGCAATACTAGAGTCGCTCAAACACACACACACACCTGTTTTCCCCATGAATCAAGCATTTTCCCAAGAGAACCACATCCACAAAGAAGAACAAGAACCAACCGAGCCATATGAATATTGCTTTGCTCATTCCCATAATATAACAGTTTGAGAACTTGGATGACAAAGAAAACCAAAAAAATAAGTGACTTGCAATGGAGCAGCTAGTAGCATCAAGAATAAAATTCTAAAGTTTAACATTTCCCAAATTAAGAAATGCAGTTAATCGTTTGATCATAGTACTTAGTACTAGAAACATGGGAATAGCTACGAGTAACAAACTGAATGCATACTTTTAGTCACTTAGCAGACGCTTTTATCCAAAGCGACTTACAAATAAGCACAAGTAATTAAAACTAAAACCTTTTAAGAAAATAAAAGAAATTAAATAAAAATGACAAATGCATACAACAACATTTATTAACACATTAAACATTAGCACATTCTGACCAGTTATTAAAATGACAAGTAAAATAAGCAACTGTTAAGTCACAAATGGGATAGACTAGTGTCTCATAAATTGGTACTAGTATTTAATTTAAAGCACTAGGTTAGCCAACCAGAAATCTATGAATAGTTATTAGTAAACAGCTCCGGCCACAACTGGAATGAATTTGTAATCATAATGACTAGTTGAGGTCTGAACCACAGACCACCTTAGAAGTTAGTTGAGAAAATCTGTAACTTATTTATATATATTTTTTTTAAATGGCATGCCAGATCCTTTGACCATTTTCACGGTGAAAACAACATTCAAGCTACTGATTTACAATAGAAGTGAAAAGCATTTAAGACCAGTTTACTTTCAAACTAAATTTGGATCAACTTGATTCAAACTTTTCATGAGTATCAACAATAACATTTTCTCTAGAAGAAACAACACAATCCAATAAAACATTTGACAGACAATGAGCTCCGACATGTACATATGAGTGGGATTTAATTTGCAATTTAACAATGAATTATTAACTAGTCACTGTTGGGATAGTGACTAGTAACAAAGGAACAAAATGACTAGCATGTAATCGAGCAATAGTGATACACTGAGCGTGTACTATTCCCGAAAGGAGCACGTTAGCTCTAGTAACTCACGAATAGGCATTAGTGAAATTAAATATACTAGTCACAACTGGATTACTTGGTATTAAGTTTAAAAAAAATAATAATGTGATAATAATTGTGAGAGGATTCCGATACTTGCGTCGCCTAAAGGAATTAAAAATAGTGAAATGAAGCAGCGAATATATAACACGAACCTGTAACTTCACGAGCTGTGATTGAGCACATTTTCAGGATAAGCATCCGGGGATTCAGCTCGATTAAATCAACGCTCAAACGGCCCGCGTCCGTTCATCGGACTCCATCCCGTTAACGCGGCTCGTTAATGGCTGCGACGACACGAGGTTCAGTATGAACGAAACAGCTCTACGACCATAGATCATTCACCTTTTGATTGTCACACCAGATTCAATTATCGACACCGAAACAATGTTAAACCCCAGTCTATTCACTACGGAGTCAGCATTTGGAAGTGTGACTCGATCCGTGTTTGGGATGCTCGTCCAAAGATCATCAATTGTTTAATGTACAAACCTGATTGCTGATATCGGCGGGGAGGCTCTTGATAATTATTTTTCGCCGATTATAAAACTCTCTTCTCGTTCTTTCCAAACGACTAGCAATCTCTTCTGGACCGAGGGCCGTCGGTTCATCATCGAGTCGCCGCGGACAGTCGCTCGCCGTCGGAGAACCCTCATCGCCGGTGTCCGCACCAACGTGTTTGCCCGTTTCAAACCCCCAGTTTTCGGGTTCGGCTGCTTGGTCGTAACTTTTAAAGAGTGGACTCAGGGCAAAGTTGGCAGCAGTTAAGTTTTTCTCGTCTCTGGTAGCTGAGCTAACGGACACCGCGGCCGCCATATCTCCGTGTGGACGTTTGTGCGCTCGCTCGTTTGCTTTGGCCAGTTTAAACAATACACACAAGCGAGAAACTCGCCCGCTGATTGGTCGAGGGGAAATGCGTTTTTCTTTCACGCCTTGAGGGGCGGGGCTAGCGAATGATTTGAACACAAAGCAGGTGGGTTGCCAGATACCATCAAAATGTAAAATATTTACCTAAGAATAAATTGTATCTTGTTCTTTTTTTATGATCTCCGTTTCTGTTTTTTTTGCTTTTTCTTGTTTTCATATTAAAAAGAAAGAGTAAAATACCTGATATCATGTTGTTCAGTGTACAGGTTGCAAGATATCACTTCGTCCTAACCATACAGTTTACAATATAGACGTCCTTGGTATGGGCTTATGAGTTTGTTTTATATTAATACCCCGATGTTTATAACTAGTATTTTTTTTCTCAGTCCTCTAGTTTTAACGGCATAAAAATGGGGACTGGTTGCCAGATCAAGATAAAAGAAGTCAGTGGGCCTCGTGGGTACTAATAAAAGTGGTTCACAATAGATTTGTTGTGAAAATGTTACTGTGAAGTCTGTCATTTCACTGGAAGATCGAGTTATATTTTATTATGGGGTAAAAAAAAAAAAGGTATACATGGATGAATCCTTCACCTAAAGATCAATAACATAAATAGACAGGGTGAATTTTCATTTCATGCTGACTTTGACTATTTCCCAAAAACCCAAAGGGATCCACTTTTAAATAACACAATGCCTCTCAAAAGATTGTATTTCGGTATATACTTTCAATAATTACATTCATGAAAAGAGTTTTATAGATACATTCAGTGGGACATTAAGACGACGTACAGAAGAAGAAGATGTACAAAAGGAAGATGAAAACATGGGAAGAATTGCACCTTTTTCGAAAAGAGAAAATATAAAGAAAAACATTCAAAGCGGCATTTATATCATACTGTAAACATCTCAATTCTTATTCTTAAGGCTATTAGCCTGTCACAGTCTTTGCTTACTCCCAATATATATATATGTCCCAATATATAGGTTGCATGTTCGAAACTAGCCCAGGAGGTCCCAATATTTATACTCAAAATTAATCAAACTAATCAAGCTCAAAATGGAATATAATAATTTTTTGAGATACTGAATTTTAAATTTTCCTAAGCTGCAGGTCGTAACATCAGAATTAAAACAAAAAAAACTCTTGAAATATTCCAGTTTGTGAGCAATGAATCTAGAATATAAGAAAGTTTGCTTTTTTTTATTAAATTACAAAAAATAAAGAACTTTTCCATGATATTCTAATTTTCTGAGATGCACCTGTATATTATAATAATATATATATATAAATAACAGCAAGGACTGTGTATGAGGAATAAACCTCGAAGCACTAAACCCCCCTTGAGTATCTACACAATAATACATTACATTTGGAATGAAATAAGGAATGAATAATGTCCACAACCATGCATTCTTTGGTTATTATGGTTTCAACAACAAGACACTTGACTTAAAGCAACTGTATGTAGTTTTGTGTATTTTTGCGACCCCTACAGTTAAGTGAGGAATTCAATGTAGTTTTTTTTACAGTGGACAGCTGTACGTAAAGCAAGTCACCAAACTTACATACTCCCAGAAGAGACGTTTGCGGTGAAGTGTGGGAAAGAAACCGAAGCCATTCACCTTCTTAGAAGTCAGTGTACCACCAGAATATGATTTTAAAACTGATTATTTCGAGGTCAAAACTTACATACGGTTGCTTTAAAGAGCACTTAATGTCACAGTTAACTTTTTTCCACCGACAGAGGACCTGTGCTGATGCTGGAGCTGGTGGCTATAGAGTAACAGTAAGTTAAGTTATTGTATACCTCTCAAGTGACTGAAAGCGGCGAACAGTTCAAAGAGAGGTTTGTAGAACCAAGCTCTGGGTCTAGCACAAACACCGGCACAGTTTCGGTAGAAAGAGAGGTACAGTATGTGGGTTCCCTCAACTGAATATTTAAAAAAAACATCCTCTTTTCTAAAACTAGGGCCCAATGAGCCAAGTGTGGTCAGGCTCATAGTGGAGTGCTGTGGTTACAGGCTGTGAGAACGGCACAGAGAGAGAGAAAGAGCAGGTCAGCGATGGTTGAGCTGAGCGAGCTGCACAGACGGTTGCTGTTTGTAGGTTCGCCGGATGTCCTTCAGAGACTCAGCCAGGGAATTGAATGATGGACGCTGCCCAGGGTTGAAATCCCAGCATTGCTCCATCAGTAAATAAACCTGCAATGAGGATTCACGGGTTGTGCAAATAAATGTTATGCTGTATTCTTTTGCATTTATGAATATTTGTGCTGCTTAATTTCACAGTACCTCATGAGGACAGTCTCGAGGGCACGGTAGTCTCTCGTTTTTCTCCAGGAGGGTAATAAGTTTAACCACAGTCATCTGACCATGGACCAATCCCATCATGTCAAAGAATTTCTATGGAAAACAAAGTCATCCATCAATTTAAAAGACACTGCAAACTTAAAGGAAAGGTTCGCAAAAAATTAAAAGAATTTATTTTAAGAAATGAGAAATTCTAATGAATGTTCACACTGTTCTTTTTGAACATTATAACTCCTTTTGGCCTTGGTGCATGAAGTTTGATTATTATTAAAGGGATCGTTCACCCAAAACTGAAAATTACTCCATGATTTACTCACCCTCAAGCCATCCTAGGTGTGTATGACTTTCTTCTTTCAGATGAATACAATCAGATATAGGCCTGTCACGATAACAACTTTTTGTTTTGCGATATATTGAAATAATTGCGATAAGCGATATTATTGTCATTCTAAAGACCATTTTATGCAACTGAATATATAATCGTAATGTAACAGCATAATAACGCAAGAAGGCCTACACTCTTCCAAATGACAACAAACTTTAATTTTTTAAGAATATTTAGATCATGGAAATTAAGTATCAATTTTAGATACCTTAAAAAACCTGAATAAATAGTAAATAAAAGTAGAAAAAAGTAGAAAAAAAGACAAATGCACAAAGAACTTGTCTGGAGATTTTTCCCCGACCTTCTTTTCTCTGTAAATCAAGGCTGCACACTATTGCTGAAAAACACAATCACTACTTATCAGTCAGATGTCCGTATGCAAAAAGGCACAGATCCCTGAACAAGACCATATCTGCAGATGAAACTTTTTTTGTTGAAGCATTTTTTAAATTTGAACTAGCACCTCATGACTACACCACTTTATGTAGGAGAAGCTGCAAAAGAGACAAGCGCAAGTGGAATGTACATAACATGGTGACATTACTTTTAAGTAAATATAATGGGCGATATTTTGCGTCACCAAAAATTATTGAGGTCTTGTACATATATTGCGTGATAAGTCGATAATATATTGATTATTGCGACAGGCCTAATCAGAGTTATATTAAAGATGCCGTGAAAGGGAGCATTGAAAGGGGTTTAAGAATTTGAAGCTAAAAAAAACTGCATCCATCCATCACAAAAAGTGCTCCACACATGGCTCTGGGGGTGAACAAAGGCCTCCTGTAGCGAATCATGCATTTTTGTTAGAAAAATATCCTTATTTAAAACTTTATAAACCGTAATCTCTAGCTTCCGCTAACTGTCTTGCGTGTGTTCACTGGGAGTGGCATTCAAGCGGATGACGTACTTTCTCGTGAATGTGTGTGCGACAGTTAGCGGAAGCTAGAGATTCAGCTTATAAAAAGTTTTATTTTTTTTTTTTAAATAAGGATATTTTTTCTAACAGAAACGCATCGATTCACTTCAGAAGGCATTTGTTAACCCCCCAGAGCCATGTGGAACACTTTTTATGATGGACGGATGCACTTTATTTTTCTTTAAAATCTCGACTATCATTCACTGCCATTAGCTTGGAAGAGCCAGGACATTTTTTAATATAACTCCGATTATATTTGTCTGAAAGTCATATACACCTTGGATAGCTTGAGGGCGAGTAAATCATGGGGTAATTTTCATTTTTGGGTGAACTATCCCTTTCGCTGCTGCTGCCTCACACTAGGGTTAACTCAAACTAAAACCATTAAAAAATTACTTTGAGAAAGAAAAAAAACATTTACTCAAATAAAATAAAAATTATAAAAATCCTGAAGCTCATTTTATTTCAGCTAGTTGCCAAGGAAACATTTCTCATTTGTATTTAGTTTAAATAAAATAACTAAAACTGACATAAAAATAATAAAAAAAAACACAACTAAATTACTGCAACTTGAACTAAAATGAAAAAGGAAAACATAAAACTAGAAATTGTTTTAAAAAAATAAATACTAATTACAAAGATTACAAAATATTAACTAAAATCACACTGCGTCACACCAGAGCTTTTTGCTGACCATTTGGTTTTTCTGTATTATATGACGCATGTAAATAAAACGGACATTTTTGTTGATTACTGCAGGTTTACAGAGACAGCATTACACTTGTCTTTCTTCATGTGCAAAACTGGAACATTACAGAATGCACTTTTTGCATAAACATTACAAAATGATGCAAAACTATCAAAGCGAGAGACATACCGAAGGGGGGCTTTGGCGATGGTTGCAGTGGGTTAAAATCTCATAGAGGGTCACAGCAAAGGACCAAACATCAGAGGCAAAGGAAAACTTGCTCTCCTTGAGGCACTCTATGGCATACCTAAAAAGCAAAAAATAATGTGTTTTGGAATAACTGCTGTTTGTTTAAACCCAGAGATAAATGTAAGGTGGCAAACATTTTTTTTTTTGGAATTATTCAATAATTGTGTCGATCGATATCAAACATACTTATGCTTTCACTGAGTTGACACCACAATATGTCTAATGACGTCCATAAATCCATTAACAGATCATGCTGCATTGATAAAAGCACTCAACATTAGAGAACATTACCCATCTCCCCAAGCCTCCAGCTATTACAGCTTACCAGAACACAGGGCTGTCTCCGTCCTCACGGACACGATAGTAGATCTCCCCTTCGGGAATGTACTTTGTCAAGCCGAAGTCACCGATCTTAACCACGCCTTCATTCTCCACCAAAACATTCCGTGCAGCCAAATCCCGGTGGATGTACCGCTTGGAGTGCAGATAGTCCATCCCCTATGGGTGCAGCAGTACAGATCGGACAGCAGAGTAAGGACTATTAGTTTTTCTGTAGTAGCTGCAGTTTGACTTTGAAGGATCTGAGTTCCTCACCATACAGATCTGCTGCGCAAACAGGAGACTTTGTGCGATTCCCAGCCGATGTTTAGGCAGGTACTCTCTGAGGCTTCCCAGTGGAAGATACTCCATGATTAACTGAACCACCTGTCCACCTAAAACAAAATACCACATATAGTACACCGCGAGTGCGGCCGTCACAGTTTGCATGAGTTTATGAAATATTTCCTATAGAAACAGGAAGTGGGGTGGGACATAGCCTAGGAAACAATGATTTGCTGCGGAGGCAGTTGATATTTATAAATTTGGTGGAGGTGGAGTTGTTATTCAAGAGAAGAATTATTGATGGCCTGTAATATACGTATATAAAAAATAAAAAAAATCCCTCTGTGTTTATCATTTAAATTTGGGTCCATATTCCTAGAATGTGAAACATATATTTGCTAAAAGTGGTATTTGTCAACTTTTATCTCTACATACATGTCATATTACACTAATAAACATATGACTAAAAGCCAATAAAATAAACATGAACTGAAATAAAACAAAATCCAGAGACTTATTTAATTCCAGGTAGCGGCCAAGGAAATTTTTCATTTTCATTCAGTTTAACTTGATATAGTAAAATAACTGAAATAAACAAACAAAATCTATACACACCTTAAAAAAAAAATAAAAAAATAATGAAAAGTAATGAAAACGCAATAAAATTAAAACGAAAATGAGAACTATAAAATAAAATCTAATTTGAAATTAATGAAAATGATGGTATCGCAACACTAAAATGTCACTGCCTCAGACCAGAGCTTTATTCAGTTTCAAATGAGTATTTCTATTTCAAATTAGTTTTAAATGAGTTTTTCTTAAATACAGGTGTCTTTTAGCTGTACACTAGAATATAGAAAGCTAATGAACATAAGCTAAAAGTGACAAAAATAAGCTAGTGTCTTTGCTCACCCAGTTCAGTACAGCACCCCTTGTATTTGACAATATTGCTGTGGTAAAGTGACTTGAGTATCTCAATCTCCTTCATCCAGGAATCGTGGAGGTTACTTCCACTCTCTTGTTTCAAGGCCTTCACCGCCACATATTCTCCCGTTCCATCATTGCCAGGGTCATAGACGTACAGCATCACCTTTCCAAAATGTCCCTGGAGGCAAGTCACAGAGTATCATAAGAAACTGAATATGACCGTAAGACCTGAAGAAATGATTGAGCAGAAACCGTAAACGGACCTCTCCCAGATCCCTGATCTTCTTCAGGTAGCGTTTGTAAAAGAGGCTGGGGTCTCTATCTGGGAGTGACTCACATTCGGATGAAATGTCTGGATCTTATTGAAGAAGACAATAACATATCAATTTCTGAAGTCACAAACACATTTTTTTTTGTTGGTATTAACACTGTATTATTATGGTATTCAAGTAACTTGAATTGCCATTCAAAACTATGGAACATAAATATATTATTAATAATTCAATAACATGTTTTTACCTAAGGTAGTGGTATTACCCAAATAGGGATATTATGGTTATTAACCAATATGATGGCTGATAATATGAACTGATCCTGTAAGTGTTGATGCTTCAAGACATCAATATATGCTAATATACTATAAAAGACAAATAATTGTTTTGTAACATGTGACAGAAAAAAAATTGTGTTAGTCAGAGAACAAAATATGATCTGATATTGCCTGCTGATACTGATACAGATTATTTGACAAAGACTAAAAATGGCCAATTACAGTGATGGAATGAAATGAAAAAAAAAATGGTGCGAAAATCAGAAATGCCTATTTTAAGTGATATTTTGTTTGGAACAACTACACAATTCTGACAAAAACATTAGTGTTATGAATACATTATGAAATACATCATGTTCTTCTTTTCATTAAGTGTCAACAACATTAAAATATTGTACATTTTAAACATTTTGTAAATGAAACTTTATTGAAAGATGTTGCTTAGTGCATTATTGAAGAAATTCTGTTGCAAACAAATGTTACAATTACTATTATGATGTGCAGATAAAGAATGCCTAACAGAGATCTCAAACCCATTTTTCTTAATAGATACACTTATTATGCCTTTTAACACCGAAAATTGATGTTTTGCATTTCTGAAAGACTAACAGCATGTTCTTTATTAGCAGCAGCAGTAACTTCTCTATCTGCTCACTTTAGAGATGGTTTCTAATTGCATTAAATAGCCCCGCAGCTTCTGTTCAAGAACAGGGAAATGCTTGTAATTGCTTACTGTGGCACTAATAAGACACAGCAATCATGAATTCATCTACAATTTTGCATTAGGAGAGTTGGATAGATACTGTACATTTTGAGTCCCTAGTATTAAAGATATAGTTCCCCCAAAAATGAAGATTCTGTCATCATTTACTCACCTTCATGTCAAACCTGTATGACTTGCTTCTATATAACACACAAAAAAAGATAGTTTGAAGAACACTGGGGCCCAAACAACACTAGGCCCCGTTAACTTTCATTAAATGGATAAAAGAAGACATTTGTTCTTCTTTTGATGTTAGGAACAACATGAGGATTAGTAAATTATGACAGAATTTTCATTTTTGGATGAACTATCACTATAATCGTACCATGGTAGCGATAACACAACAGAAAAACCCTGATTGTTCAGACACTCACTTTTAATCTGAATCTCTGTTAGCTCTCTCAGAATGGTCCGGAAGGACGGCCGTGCCGCGGAGTCGTAGGTCAGACACATGCTGATAAAGCTGGCCAGCTCCTGAGAAGACGGCACCGCCAGGCGACTCTGCGTCTCGTAGAATCGCTCTTTCTGTAGACGGAGGAGAGCTTATGAGAAAGCGGTGCGAGTGTGTGGTGTCAGTACACAGCTGGAGGAAGCCGTACCTCAGGCAGTGTGCTGCCGCTGATAGGAAGATCTCCGTTGTTGCAGATTTCCAGCAGAGTCGCTCCGAAGCTCCACTGGTCCGCAGCGCTTCCTACACGGGCCCCGTCAGCGATACACTCCGGAGCGATCCACGGGATGCGCTCCACGCGCTCTTCAAGTAAGACACAAACATATGAAACAAAGACTGTCATTTTCTGACATAAAATGCGATCCTAGGGTGTTTGGGGTATTTTTTAGTCTGGTTGATTTCTCACTCATCAGGTCGATTTTTTCATATAAAGTAATACGATGCCTCTCCTCAAAAAGTCATGTGATTTGAGGTATTTGTATGACAAACAATGTGTTGAAGGGTTTCTGTCACTGTGCATTCTGGACAGCTGCTTCACTGCTGTAAATATGATCATCCTGACATTAATAAATGTGCTTGACTAAAGGAAGTGTGCATCACCATAAGGAAGTGGTTGGTTCGTAGCTTCCTGTTCTGTGAACCATGAGAGAATCTGATGAAGTAAACAGTAGTGACAAGCACACTGAGGTAACAAGAGAAATGACACAGATAGAGGGGTACAGGATGTACTCGTCTCTACAGTACATGTGAATAACAACACAGTTCTCGCTTACCTCCACGAGACAGAGCCGACAGAGAAATGCCAGGGTCACTGAGCTTCACAAATGGGGACGTGCCCTCCTCCAAACCCTTCCTGACCACCAGAATATTCTTGCCACAGACATTTCCATGGACCAAACGCTTTGTCTCCTGTAAAGAGCAAGGTTATGGATGGCTCAATCTCATAAGGAAGTAAAATAAAACTTTAAAAAAGAAAAGAAATAATATATTGCATTAGGATGTTGTGAAATTTCATGACATTTAATGATTACTTATCTCATTCTCATTACTGTAATACAGTATGAAAACCATCCTGTCCTTAATCAAAATGCTTTAAATAAATTTTTTTTTAATAATTATAATGATATACAGTAGCGTTATCTTTTTTCCACATTAGAGTAATAATAACTGGCCTTGTCAATAATGTTACAATGAAAAATATAAGATTCAATTTCCTTAACGCAAACACAATTTCTTATAATAGTAATTGTTCTTTTGATTTTGAGGTGAAATATCAGACATTTCTTAAAAGGTACAGTATACTTTACAAAATAACATTTCATTCAAAAACATCAAATGTATTTTTCAGATTACAGAAACGAGAATTGGTTGTAACTGTCAATCATATTAAAAATAGGCTTTAAAAAAACAAACAAAAAAACGATTTCTTTATATTTTTTAATATTTTCCCTTTGATTTAGAGGTGTAATATGTCTTGAATTACTTGTTTATGTTTAAATGATTGCGATTTAATACAATTTTCTTGAAATTAAATATTTTCTTGAGTTTTACTTTGCTTATAAATATAGTAAAGAATATTTCTTGTTATATAATGTTCCCATGCAAAAACAAACAATTATCACTTGAATTAAATTACTTTAACATTTTCAAGGTGACCTTGTTGCACATATTACATGTACTTACTATTGTAATAACAATAAATTATGCATAATTACATGCAAGTAGCCCTAAGCCAGACCCTAATCCTAACCATAACCATATAGTATGTGCATGTAGTTAATTAATATCACTCAGTATTTAAATGTAGAATTACACTGTAACAAGGACACCTTAAAATAAAGTGTAACCATTTTACATTATTAATATTTAATTAATATTTCTTGAAATTCAATATTTTCTTGAGTTTTACTTTGCTCGTTAAAATATCAAATAATATTTTTTTATTATATAATGTTCCCATGCAAAAACAAACAAACACATTCTTTTGATTTTAGGGTGAACTATGACGGTTTTTGTGTGATTCACATAATTACATAGAATGATCTGAGAGAATGATCTTGGCAATTATTGATGCAAGCGGTTCTATTTTAAAAATCCCATATTGAATGAATAACTCACAAGATAGCAAAGAGCGCTGGCAAGCTGTTTAGCCACAGTAAACTTCCACTGAGGAGTGACACGTGACTTCTCTCTGTGCAGGAACACGTCTAATGGGCCGAACTCCACAAACTCCTCCACCATGATGTCTGTTCACATAACAGCAGTACAGTCAACAGATACATAACGTGTTTGGCGGATGGTAAAAAGTACAGTTTGCATAAAAAAGACAACGAAAACAAATGACGACACTTGCGGCCTTTAAAGAGGAAGTCAAAAAGGGCACAGCACTCACTCTCAGATCCCTTGACTGAAACTCCATGCACAAAGACCAGATGACAGTGTGACACCTGATTCATGAGACTAGCCGTCTCAAAGAATGCCTAGACATGAACACAATCAATGAGACATCATCTGTGCTTTCGCTGGTGTTTACCGTACATTATCAGATGACTCTTACTAGTGCTATATCCTTGTGGCTCTGGTCCAGAATTTTAAGGACAACTCGGATGCCTTTCACGTTGCGGTGATTGTTATTAGACTCGTCGTCTTCATCCTCTAGTGAACTGTGAACCTTCAGCCAGCCTGAGTAAATGTTAGTCCTGGTCCCTCGTCCCAAGTGCTGCTCCTGCATCCATCAAATAATGTCAAAAAGAGTTTCTTCAGTCACGGATACTTCATGACCCAGGGGTTAACATTTCTCTCTTTGCATTTCTCTCTTTTCAAATGATTTATAAAAAAAAAAGGCAACCTCATTCACTGCCATTTTCATCACAACAACAACAAAAAAAGTACTTGATGTCAGCGAAGGCCGAAAAACATAAATAAATAAGACATTTTAAAGTTGGTGCATTTTTTTATCGTTTTTGTTATTGCACAATATATTTGATATCATTTCCAAACTAGCAACATTATGCAAATTAGTAATTAATTTAAAAACAAAATGACTCGATTTAGGAAAAAACGTAATGTTTTATACACTATTTTAATGTTTCTTTTGGTCAAAAGTGCCCAAACTTAAAGAAACACTCCAACACATTTGAAATATGAAAAACTACAAGTCGGATATCTAGAGAAGAGCTGTCTGCTTTCATTTTATCAGTGCAACTAATCTACCAAAGTGGAATGCATGAAAAAGCCCCTTATCAATGGTTTGGTACTGTAGTGTTCAACTCGTGAGGATAAGGTGAATGATTGCGTATGATCACATACCTTTGTAATTTCCTTGTCCTTAATTTGATGAAACCGCAGCTGGCTCAGGTTTAGGGCTTCAGAGACTGTTTTAATGCTACTGTTGGCACCCTTTCTCATTACGAGAAGGTTTGATAGCTCTGCAAGACGACCATAAAAACCCGTTAACAGGATGACTCACTAAATGATAAGAATCATGTACTTCTGTGGAATTTTTCCTAATCAGAGATGCACTCCAGGATGACTCAGAGGTTTGAACGCAAAGTCTGCCAAGCAGCAAATACACACTCACCTCCTAGTCTGGGCAGGCAGCACTTCTTCAAAGTGAAGCTGTCTTCTCCAGACTTCAGCACGAAGGTCTTTAAGCTACTGGTGAGCTCCTTTATGCTGGAGAACTCTTGATCCCAGCCTTCCAGTTTGAACGTGGAGCCCCTCTGTGTAATTCTGAACTGTTTGTATGTTGGATTTTCTCCATCCTGTCAGAATCCAAGTCAATCAGAGATATACATTTACATTTAAAGGATGTAGCCACAGACATTTTTTTTTTCTGTATTGTGACGTCCATCTGTGAAACTGGTCATCAAAAAAGAAAAAAAAATCTACTGTAGGGTGGGGACTTCAGTCTATGAAATGATTGTTTAAATATTTATTTTTACCATTTTTGCCTTTATTATGATAGGGCAGTTTAGGGCTGGCAGGAAGCAAAGTGTAAGAGAGAGAGGGGGACGGGATAATGGCCATGTGATTGATTGAGAATAGAGTCATCTTTCGTTGCACAATGATATACGGCAACCACTAAAAGATCCTTCGCTAGCAATTGTACACAACAAAGTGGCATGATTCTCACAAACAAGCTGGTCTCTTTCACTGAATTAATTAATTGTAGACTTGCAGTTGCCACCTATCTAAGTCAAGCCAAGGCAAGTTTGCCTGTCTATCAAGTTAATAATTAAGCTGATGCATGTAAAACTATTAAGCACCACTAATAATACTTCACCAGCGTTGGGGAGTGACTAGTTACATGTAATGCCATTACGTAATTTAATTACACACTAAATGCAATTGTAATCAGTAACAGTTACTGAGAAAAAATATGTAATTAAATTACAGTTACTTATGAAAGCGATTACAAAGGGGGTTACATCTGAATCGTTTCTGTAAAAAGCTGCCTTTGCCTGTTTTTGATGTGCACAATATCTCCTGCCATTTAAAGGCTTTTAGTTAGCTGATGCTATTCTGATTGGTTCTCTTGTATGAATTTGCAGAGCAGCACGTCTGCCCATTACATCAATCCACATTGCCGCTGAAAGCTTTAGGCTACAACCTGTCTTGCCACCATAGCAAGTGACAAAAATGCTTTCCAGTGCTGGAAAATTACAACACAGAACAATCTCAAAGTAAAAAGAGGTGCCAAAGTCTGATTTTGTGGTGGCTGTGCTTTATATTTAAATGATTATAATCTTGCGTTTAGTGTTGAGTACTACTATAAGGTTAACCCTTCCTGGTTTAGATGTTCGAAAATGATTAACAGTTGAAAACATTCATTAGAAAAGTAATCAAATGTAATCAGTTACAATACTTTAATGAAGTAATTGAAATAGTTACACTACTTATTACATTTTAAATAGGGTAACTTGTAATCAGTAACCTATTACATTTCCAAAGTAACCTTCCCAACACTTAACATATTTCACATTAATTTCACAAATTCTTTAATTCCACCAATCAAATTGTCAGAGTTAACATAAAAACCCGTAACTAGAGCATTACCTTTGTCCGACTCAGAGATGCCAGGATAATGCGATGGTAATCCAAAACACTCCAGCGCACAATAAACGCTCCCTCCTCTGCTTCTTTCTTCAGTTTTTGGAGCACAAACTCATCTCTAAGAGCAAGATAAAGAGATGAACACATCAATAAAAATGGGGGAAGACCACATGGCTGCATGTGGAAATGCGAGGGACGTACAGTATGGGACCGTGCAGGTCATTGGTCCCACTGAGAACCACTCTGGGCGGAGCCACTTCGTGACAAAGATAATGATGTGAGTCGGTTGTAAGGCGGAAATATCCATCCAGCAGTGAAACCAGAGACCGAGCCTGAAGACTGGAGCCCAAACGCATGTCCTGGAACACAAATACATGTAGGTGAGTCACGTACAATACGAACACAAAAGATGGAAACCAAATACAGCTTTACCAGACTGTTTACCATTGACATGTTGTCTTGCCGACTGATGCAGACGTTTATGCCCTGAATGGCAATATGAGAGATCTCAGGGAAGTCACAGAAGGTGCTCCAGTTGTCCATTTCCTGTTCATCGGGTGGCTGTGCTTCTCTGTTTTGACTAGGATTATAGTCATTCCCCTGGAAAGTGGGAAGAATTTAAGAGTACAGTTCTATTAGCGAAGACGAAGGTTAAAGTCCCCATGAAATCAAAATTAAAGTTTTTGTGTGTGTTGGGTGTTAGTATCAATATGTTAGTCTTAAGGTTATCTATAAGGCAGTGTGCTCCAAAACAGTGACACAATTCGCATTTAGAAGATATAAGCATTCAAAACTTGCAGTTCGTCACTTCGCCCAAAACGGCTCAACGATTTTTTTGACATCACATCGTACTTCATCTTCTCATCAAATCTTCTGACCAATCAAACGCTCTCTAGAATCCAAAGCACCCGACCCCTTCACTACAAATAGACGCTGAAGCGCCGGCTGAGACCGGTCACTTGTTCACAGTGTAGTATTTCCTGTACAGTGAATGGCTCAAAGTGCACAATGTAGGCGATAGGGAACGATTCAGACAGTGTAAATATGCTTTCAATTGGTGCAAATGATCTGGTTTCCCTTGTTTTTCACTGCGAACTGCGCGCACACACAGTCCTGTCACGTACTCTGCTCCGGTCCAGAGACCCGATCACACGGAGCGGATCATATGCGCGAGTCGGCATATATTAGTACTTTTAAAACTACACAGCCTCAGCATGATTATGACCACTATTTTGTTTTACTAAGAGTTTCATATTGAATCTAGGGGGTAATCTATTAGACTGTGGCTGTCAAATGCGGCTTTACCGAGCTCAACGGCTCTGGCCCAAGCAGATATAAACAGAATGCTATTGGCTATTTTAAAAAGGGGGCGGGGCTGCTCGATATGTCCCGCCCTGTCTTCCTGTTTCAGTTGAAATTACGTCACCACATAGAATAGTTCTGCGTGTTTCAAGGCACTTCAGGGGACCTTTAACTATGTACTTCATCAACTTACACATTGTGCTGATGTCTTCCTCCACCATATGCCTGCTGAGCCAGACACTCTGATCTCATAAGTAGGCTGACCGTTCCCAGTGTCCTCAGAGGGAGCTTGTGTTCGGGAGGCATTGAGGTACGACCCACTGCCATCTCCATCAGCTCTCAGGTCAAGATTGAACACAGGGAAGGTCTCGACACCAAAATTTGGTGCCAGGCGCTCCAGTGTGGATATATACTTGTACACGACCTCTTGCGATCCAAGTTTTCCCATGCCCACTGTGTGCTGCTGGAAAGTTTTCACAAAGTTCGTGAACACACGTCGAATACGGAACCTCGTCAGGACATTGTTCCGGGCAATGTGTCGGGAAAAGGATTGAGGGATGCAATGGAGGAAGCTGAAGGATAGAGCACAGACACGTTAATATGCTTGATGGAGCTATTATCAATACTGTAATGACTATCAGCATTACTAAATATTGTACATTTTAAAGTGCTCCATTATAAAATGCACTTATGTACTGCAGAGTTTTAGATACAGCTACCTAACTAAACTATTTTATAATCTGGACAACATATTTAAAGAGGTTCACATTATAAGGAATGCATTTTTATTAATGTAGCTTAATGTAGTATGAAAGCATATTGTAACTTCCTCCTTAGTGAACAAAAAAAGACTACTTATTGAAACTATGCTAGAAAAATGCCTCATTCTGTACTATGGCAGTTTGTTGACATCTGGTGAATTATATTTGGACACATGGACACACCCACTTTTACACATCAGCAATGGCTATTTAATGTTCAGAAACTGTCCGTCTGTCTGTGTGTGTAGCACATACAGCTCTGCATTTCATATACAAATAAACAAAGATTTATTTTTAACAAGGTGCCTGATCATTTTAGTATGACTTTCATACTGTGTAGCACATTTTTTAAAATTAAGATTTATACATCATCTGAAAGCTTTTTGTTAGGACAGGACAATATTTGGCTGAGATACACCTATTTGAAAATCTGGAATCTGACGGTGCAAAAAAATCTAAATATTGAGAAAATCGCCTTTAAAGTTGTCCAAATGAAGTTCTTAGCAATGCATATTACTAATCAAAAATGAAGTTTTGATATATTTACGGTAGGAAATTTACAAAATATCTTCATGGAACATGATCTTTACCTTAATATCCTAATGATTTTTGGCATAAAAGAAAAAGATAATTTTGACCCATACAATGTATTGTTGGCTATTGCTACAAATATACCCCAGCGACTTAAGACTGGTTTTGTGGTCGAGGGTCACATTTGAAGGATGACACAGTTTAAAACTGCATTTGACACAACAAACCTTCAGCTTGTTAGTGACTGCAGGAAAGCTATAAGTCAATGTATTTTCCATTGTATTCATATACAATGAGAGTAATCACTTAGAATTCAACAAGACACAGTAGCATATGAGAGAGGGTGGGAAAAGTCACTAACTAAACTGCGACTTTGTGTTCAGAAAAAAAAAAAACCTTACTAAAATTGTCAATCATTTTGTAAGATAGGACTTTAAAGACAGCAGCTTTATAAATGATAACATTATAACAAATTATAACATTCTTCAATAACATATCTTTTAATTAACTTCCTCTTTAAACCGCTTTGTTTCAAATCTTTCTCTGAGCAGTAAAGAAAGCTGAAGCCCGCACCTGGTCTGCTTGGCCACATCCTGTAGAGAAGAGCCACTCTGCAGTGCTGTGTAAGAGAGGTGAAGCACAGCCAAACCTAGGCATTCATTCTTAAAGCGACTGATCTCTTCCTCTCCCCTCACTGCATCCAAACACGTCAAGTCATTCACAAAATCATATTTAGCCTGGTAAGAGAATCAACAAAATCAACTTAAAAGACTTAAGACAATTTAAAGAATTCTTTGGACAGTAGTTAGTACATAAAAGTAGCAAAATACAATTTATCATAGAATTTATCATCATTTAGTTTTTATTTAGTTTTTCTACTATTGTTACATTATTATTGTTATACTTTTTTTTCAAAACTTGAAGTGATGTGAAGTGTGAAAAAAAAAAATCCCACATTATGTTCAATAAAGACCAAAAGATCCAATATGCAATCTAAAAAGTTTTACTAAAAATTTACATGGTGGCACACAAAAACAATGTGCACAAAAAGATTATTTTCAGTGCTTATAAAGCAATGTAATGCCTTAACATCAGAAGAAGATAAAACATCACTAAAGATAAAAGTAAAAAGAGGATAAGTCTGTCAAACATTGTGCTGTCCCTGGCTGTGTGTAGAACCTGCAGCTCTGCATATCTTCCTGATGCCAATGTCACAAAGCATAATGAAATGTGACACACCCGAGTGTAACATATTATTGAAAGAGAAAACAAAATATAGGGTGGGGACTTGATTCTATAAATCGGATGTTAATAGAATTTCTGTCATTTTGACTGGAAGGTCCAGTTCTGACATTTTGAGTAAACATCACAAGGTTACAATTATTTTTAAATGTACCATGTACAAGGATGAATCATTTACAATTAGATCTATAACATGCATTTAGAAAATGAGTAACTCTTCCTCATGAGATAATTAGAAAATAACAACAACTCATTTTAGGCTGACATTATCTGGCACATTTAAGTGCATGGTTTGTTTTATGATTCTGTCCTAAAGTAATGCAAAGCATTACAAACTACATTCTAAATGATCTTGGATGCCAACATTAGGAGGAAACATTATAATAAGAACCTCACAAGGACAGATTATTTAGTTTGAGTAATGCAGGTGTTTCATGATCGCCAGACATCGCTGTTCAGTCTAGAAAGATTTCTCAAAAACAGTGATGCTATAGCATTTCAGTAATATCTCTTGCAGTTATTTTTAGAGATTGTAAAAATCACCTGAGCAAAGAGGTATTCCAGGGAGGTCATCTCCAGCAAAGGAGACGTCACCGGCTCTGCCCCTGTTCCGGTCCGTAATGCATGACGTGTCACTACCGGTTCCTTTTCACCTAATCCGTGCCAGTTTCGGAAGTAAAATCTAAGAAACAATAAAGTTTATTGATGTTTAACACCATTCAAGCAGACAAGCACAATACATATCTCTATGCATATTGCATAAATCTCTTCATGTGCACACAATCTCATTTACCTCATACGGAAATGCAACAAAAGGCCAGACTGGTCTTCTCCATTAAATTTGTGATTTGGACTGTACCAACATGAAGATGCCGGGTCATACAGAGCAAACAAGGCATGACAGACTGGAGTGATCCCTGAGGAAGGCAGAAAACATTTTAGATGGCTGAGAGCAAAGAAAATTCAAGCTTTTACTGGCACCCACACCCAAACCTACCCACAGCCTTTGCTGCGAAGATGGTGAGATCTTCAGCAGTCACCTCACCCTCCTTGTAAGACAGGCAGCGCTCTCCCTCTTTGGTCCAGTACAGAAACACATGGACCCCCGGACCCTCACACTGTCCTGTGAATGTGTGAGCTTGATTTTTTTTGAACGTCCTCGTCGAGACATTATACATCGAGTTCAGCACCTGGGTCAACAATATAGAAGAACGTTCACGATTAAAACCGTGAAGAACGTCTGGTTTAAAACACTTGTGTCCAGATCTTACAAATGTAGTCTTCGTATTGGTTTCATATGATTTCGAAACATTTGTACCATCTTCAACAAAAGTTTGCATTTAATCCCACTAATTATATCATGTGTTGTAACAGGGTTCCCACACCTTGGTTAACTTAAAATTCAAGGACCTTTCAAGAATTTTTCAGGTCCAATACCCTCAAATTCAAGGACTTAATGTGAGGACACTTTCAAGTGAGAAGCAGGTTACACCGTGTAACCTTGTAGATGCATTTGTACGTTTTCTGTGTCAAACACAACTATGGCAAAACAAAAAAAAAGCATTTTTTTTTGGCCATATGACAGAGATCTGATATTATATTTGTCGTATTTCTGTTTTGCATAAAACTGAAGAATATTCGGTACATCCTATACTGTATTCTAAAATGATCTGATATTAACTTTTGCATGGATTTTATTGAAAAGAGCTTAGGCTCATGAAACCAGAAGTTTTAAGATACAGTGGGGCAAAAAAGTATTTAGTCAGCCACCAATTGTGTAAGTTCTCCCACTTAAAAAGATGAGAGAGGCCTGTAATTTTCATCATAGGTATACCTCAACTATGAGAGACAAAATGAGAAAAAAAATTATTTTATAAAAAGGATTTTTAAAGAATTAATTGGTAAATTCCTCGGTAAAATTTTTTGGTCACCTACAAACAAGCAAGATTTCTGTCTCTCACAGACCTGTAACTTCTTCTTTAAGAGGCTCCTCTCCTCTGTCCTCCACTCGTTACCTGTATAATGGCATCTGTTTGAACTTCTTATCAGTATAAAAGACACCTGTCCACACCCTCAAACAGTCACACTCCAAACTTCACCATGGCCAAGACCAAAGAGCTGTCAAAGGACACAGAACAAAAAAAAAATTGTAGACCTGCACCAGGCTGGGAAGACTGAATCTGCAATAGGTAAGCAGTTTGGTGTGAAGAAATCAACTGTGGGAGGAATTTTTAGAAAATGGAAGACATACAAGACCATTGATAATCTCCCTTGATCTGGGGCTCCACTCAAGATCTCACCCCGTGGGTTCAAAATGATCACAAGAACTGTGAGCAAAAAATCCCAGAACCACACGGGGGGACCTAGTTAATGACCTGCAGAGAGCTGGGACCAAAGTAACAAGGCTACCATCAGTAACACACTGCGCCGCCAGGGACTCAAATCCTGCAGTGCCAGACGTGTCCCCCTGCTTAAGCAGTACATGTCCAGGCCCGTCTGAAGGTTGCTAGAGAGCATTTGGATGATCCAAAAGGGGATTGGGAGAATGTCATATGGTCAGATGAAACCAAATTAGAACTTTTTGGTAAAAACTCAACTTGTCTTGTTTGGAGGAGAAAGAATGCTGAGTTACTTCCAAAGAACACCATACCTACTTTGAAGCATGGGGGTGGAAACATCATGTTTTTGGGGCTGTTTTTCTGCAAAGGGACAGGACGACTGATCCGTGTAAACGAAGAATGAATGGGGCCATGTATCGTGAGATTTTGAGTTAAAAACCTCCTTCCATCAGCAAGGGCATTGAAGATGAACGTGGCTGGGTCTTTCAGCATGACAATGATCCCAAACACACCGCCCGGGCAAACGAAGGAGTGGCTTCGTAAGAAGCATTTCAAGGTCCTGGAGTGGCCTAGCAAGTCTCCAGATCTCAACCCCATAGAAAATCTTTGGAGGGAGTTGAAAATCCATTTTGCCCAGCGACAGCCCCAAAATATTATTGCTCTAGAGGAGATCTGCATGGAGGTATGGGCCAAAATACCAGCAACAGTGTAGTGTGTGAAAACCTTGTGAAGACTTCAGAAAACGTTTGACCTCTGTCATTGCCAACAAAGGGTATATAACAAAGTATTGAGATGAAATTTTGTTATTGACCAAATACTTATTTTCCACCATAATTTGCAAATAAATTCTTTAAAAAGCCTACAATGTGATTTTCTGGATTTTTTTTTCTCATTTTGTCTCTCATAGTTTAGGTATATCTATGATGAAAATTACAGTCCTCTCTCATCTTTTTAAGTGGGAGAACTTGCACAATTGGTGGCTGACAAAATACTTTTTTCCCCACTGTATATGAATATGCTTTTCAGTTTTTCTTGCCTCAAGGGTTAACATTATCTTAACAAGCAAAGCAATTCAACATTAATTTCACGGTGTGTCTGTGAAACATTAAGGTACCATTGTAGTAGTTTTGTGCGCACGTGAACATCATGGCACCGTACAACTATGGCAAGCCAAAAGAGTCAGAATTATGCTATAGATAAATCGCATTTACATATTACATTTACATACACTATATCGTTGACTTGATTGGACAGATACCATTTAAACTGAACTGAGCTGGATGATGACATCACTGAATTCAATGATGAACTGCCTTTAACTGAAAAATGAGTGTTTACTATTGTCATTTTGCATTATTGACACACTATTGTCCTAATTAATGCTGTACAATTGCTTTTACACAATCTGTATTGTTAAAAGCGCTAAAGGTGACTTGACTTGACATACAAACCGCTGTTTTTTCCGGCGTTTTTAAACAGCATTTTTGGTAAGGTTATAGCAGACGCCATAAAAAAACGTGCGTTAACGGTAAAAAACACCTGTTTAACAGCATAAATTTAATTCTGACTTTTTTGGCTTGCCATATACAACACAAAGTATCTCACACGGGAAACACTTAATGTAGCGCGTAACTAATGTACTAAATCAAGCAAGCTAGTATGAATAGGCCACGAAGTGTTGGCGAAATAACACAGTAGCGGACCAGAGGGAATAATATGGATTTTTTTCTTGCACAAAATAAATTCAAGCACTTTCAAAGACCTGTATCTATGTACATCTATTTTCAAAAACTTTCCAGGGCCTTGATTTATTTTTTTTCAGATTCACAAACTTTCAAGGACCCGTGGGAACCCTGTTGTAACCATCAAGTAAAAGCATTGACACTCAAAAATTATCTTAAAAACAAAGCATACAAGACGCAAGTCCGTGTATACATTAATTGCATTTTTGATGTCTTTATGAAAAAATGTTTTATCCAGACAAAAAGAAAATTGTGTCTCAGCTATAACATTGTGAGAAGTCCTCTAGTCCTCAACCACAACCTTACAGATGATAAAACAACATAATTTGTTTTAAGAGAACGGGGGTAGCAGGTTAAGCAACTTGGTAAGCAGGTAAGCGACCCAGGTAAGCATAAAAAGATAATTTAAACTTTTGGTTCCCATAGCAACTTATTTTCTAAACTAGACTTGCTCCATTGAGCACATACATTCCATTTTGATGAGTCTCCAGTGGGTGTGACAACTCATATTATGCATAATATTATATAGGCCTAGTTATATTTTCTCAATTATAAAGCAGTTTTATAACATGAAGCAATGTTTATTTTATCTTACCCTCACAAATCTTAAAACATTTTCTCATTTCAACCATCGTGGATCTGCATTCAAAAGTGTATTTATTTATTTAGCAACCAGACCTTTTCTATGCAGTGTATTTCTAGAATAAAAAGCACAGACTATTTTAGATCAATCAATCATTTTTAAATTTATCTATCTAGCACCAAACAATATACATTTTCTTCACAGTACTGTTGTAGTCAAGACTAAACTGAGGCCAAGTCAAGATCAAAAGACCAAGGAAGGGTGAGACTGAATCAAGACCAAGACCACATGAGCACTTCCTCTGAAACATCCACATTTACTGCCTGTCTTGTTAAAATAATAAAAAGTAATTGAAATTATCCCTTTTCCTTTGGTTACTATTAACTTATCTTTATTCAACAAAATATAACATTTTAAATATAGAAATATAACGGAAAAACAAAATGCTACTTTTAAATATGAAACTAAAGCCACCCGTAGGTGGCAGCAAATCAATTAATGAGTGAGTCACGGAATGATTTATTCAACCGATTCGTTCAAAGTAGCTCATTCATTCAGTAGTGAACCACAGGTGTGTGTTACTGGGAAATGCACAACAATTCGACTACGAATTTTTTTGGAACTATTTTTGTTGGCAAAATAGAGCAATAAAGTTAACATGACACAAAAACGTATGTTTTTAGTGACGTATGTCTGACTGAAGAGAAGTGACGTGTGGCCAAGTATGGTGACCCATACTCAGAATTTGTGCTCTGCATTTAACCCATCCAGGCGCACACACACAGCAGTGAACACACACACACACACACACCGTGAACACACACTTGGAGCAGTGGGCAGCCATATTGCTGTGTGGAGGTTCGGTGCCTTGCTCAAGGGTCTCATCTCAGTCGTGGTATTGAAGGTGGAAGAGAGCGCTGGTTATTAATCCGTGAGCTTCGGGTTACAAGTCCGACTCTCTATATATTAGGCCACGACTGCCTTAAAGGGGTCATATGATGCGATTTCAATTTTTCCTTTCTCTTTGGAGTGTTACAAGCTCTTGGTGCATAAAGAAGATCTGTAAAGTTGCAAAGACTAAAGTCTCAAACCAAAGAGATATTCTTTATAAAAGATAAGAGTCAGCCACACCTACCTAAAACTTCTCGTTCTAACACGCCCCCACATACCTACGTCACTATCTGGGAAGATTTGCATAACGCCGCCCAAATGTTCACGCAAAGAAAGAAGGCGTAACTTTTATTCTCACTGTAGTATTGTTTACGCTGCAGCCATGTCGTGAAGACGCTGTGTGCTTCGTTGTGAAAGCGAAACTACTTTGTTTTGGTCTTCCAAAAGAGGACGATATCGCTTCGTAATGCCTGGAGCGATCCGTGCTGGTCGCTGAGGAAATACATCAACCTTCACCGTGGATGCGGAACGGCTTTCACCGTGGAAGAAGGGAGTCCGCTCCTTCGTCAAATCGCCTGACGCGCCATTTCAAGCCTGCGCTCTGCCACTCTAACCCTACCGCCGTTCCTTATGCTAGCCCCGGCCTCGGCTCACTGTAGGACAGGTGTGTGACGCTGCGTTCGTTGTGAAAGCGAAATACTTGTTGGGCCTTCCAAATGGACAAGACTAGAAAGCAGTGGTTAGTTGTTTTCTAGTTACATCAAGTTCCTGAACAGTTTAACCCAAATATCCAGATAGGTGCAGCACATTTTGTGGAGGACTTTTTACTGATCCTGGGAGAGTAGACTACAATGCCGGCTGTTCTGACTCAAAGACTGTAAGTACGTTTTTTATATTTAAAGAGTTTTTATATTTTATATATTTAAAGCGAGTTTTTTTGGGCAGTGTAGAGTAGGGCTTGTTGTTTGTCATTTCTCCGATCACAAATGCAGACATGGTTTTATGTTTACGCGGCGCGATGCAACGCAACGCGTAAAAATACAGTATATGTCATTATAATCCATAATTATGTACCCACTGGATGAAACAAATGCCTCGTCTATAATGGGTTTTTCATGGTTTGAATCACGATAGGCCAGACAGGGCCTCATCACATGTGGTAAGGGGACGTAACATTTCAGTCACAACGCGAGTATTCGGCCAATCACAAGCACGGATAGATGGCCAATTCAGAGCACAACCTCGCTTCAGGGACGATGAGCTTGTAAAAATCAACGAGTTTCAGAAAGGCGGGGCATAGAGGAGAAACAATAATGTACAGTATGTGGAAAATAATGTGTTTTTTTAACCTTAAACCGCATAAACACATTTCATTACACCAAATAATTTTCTTTTTAGCAGCCTTCATATGACTTAACAAGAAAAAAAAAAAAAAAAAAAAAAAAAAAAAAGGACTTCTCTAGTGAGAAAAAAATGTAGGGTGGGTCTTCATTTTGTCGGTAATTGATTGGTTTGTTGGATAATTGTTGTTTAGCCGCGATCTGCAACGTTGCTTTTAAGAAAGGGATTATAGAGAATAAGTGTTGTTTTGCAAGAGGGAGAGGTTTTTGATCGAAGATTTTGAGGGCACATGAATACATTTTATTTTTTTTTAAACAGAGATTAGGCCTAAATGTCGCAATCAACTTGGATCACGTGTGCCTTGATAACCAATCACATTACAGCCTTGACGTCACTGAATTTCTGTCCGAGATGTACGACAGTCAATCCCTGTTTACAAATACCATAGAAATGAATGAGAAGTGCCGTAAACCTAATTCTCAAAAGTCGCAAAATTGTTCCTGACTTCTCTCATAAAACAGCTTTTTTCAGTGTAAATAGATACATCAAAAAGAACATTTAATGTTGAAGATTATGCTGTTGATTCATTAAATGATAATGCGTAGTGCAGAGTCTCCTCCACTGACATCAATAAAAAAACGGCCTCTGGTCTTTTTCCATCATCGCACGCAGCATTGCGCTTTTTTGCTAACCTTGGAGGCTTGCCTTAAAGCGGGTTTGCTATGGCGCACCTCTTCTAAATGTCTGTTTCCATGGTGACGCTCCGATTCGGCATTCTGTCTTTGTGTTTTCATTGTGAACCCTGAGTTCCAAACTCTGACTTGACTCGGATAACTCCTGAATTAGTTTTCTATAACCGAGAGTAAACAAAGTTTGGGTCAATCAACCGCAGGGGTGATTTTAGGATTTCAGTCATAGGGAGCTCACCCCTCAATGATAAAAATAAAGATAGAAAGATGAGTAACATCACTTGTGATTATTGAGCCAAATACAAGATTAATTCCTTCTTCCATGTAAAAACAAGGTACAAACACAGAAATGCACAAACATGTTTTTTTGTGTCTGGTACATTGGCTGGTTTACAATGGCTAAAAATAGGCGCTAGGTTTTAATGAGGGAGTCATTCAACCAACCGATTTGTTCTAGCAGCAGATTCATTCAGGAACAAAGAAAGTGAAAGTCTTCACGAATGTGCCGTTGAATCACTGACTCACCTGATTTATTCAAAAATACAGATTCATTCGATAAGGAAATACTGTTGCGTGTTGCTCAGTGTTGTGCAACAGTTCTGTTGTGGCTCAGTTGGAACTATTTTTGGTTGTGAAATAACATACAATATTGTGTCTAAAATGTAATTCACACACAGTGCCCACATATGAATATGAATGCTGATGTGTCTATGACACACACAAGGCAATACTATGGAATCCGTGCAAAATGTTAAAGATTTTTTGCACTTTTTGTACAAAATATACCATTTTGTGATGTCAAAATGCTACCAATGATTAAATATTTGACATTGTATAATTAAAAATATTTAATATTTTACATTAGATATTTAACATTAAACATTTTACATTAAAATATAATATGTTACATTAAAAAAAAAATTCCAACACATTTGCCAAATTTGGTTGTATTACTATTTCATTCTACATTCTAAGACATGATAATCATGAGATTGA
Source organism: Sinocyclocheilus anophthalmus (assembly GCA_018155175.1). Lineage (NCBI taxonomy): Eukaryota > Metazoa > Chordata > Actinopteri > Cypriniformes > Cyprinidae > Sinocyclocheilus > Sinocyclocheilus anophthalmus. The sequence goes on from JADLZN010001263.1 coordinate 123,417, forward strand.
TTATTTACTTTATTTTATTCATGTTAGAGATTTCTTTCCTAGGGTTTTTAACAGCCCTCGGAATGCTAATAAGAAATACAAATACAATCTGCTTATAGTTTGATGGGGGAAAAAAACATTTATTTCAAGTTCAACTCTCCTTTCTAGAGACGTAAATGCATTTATGAATAGCAGTTCAGAGTGTGTTTTCTGTAATATCCTCCAATACAACTGCTTTGAAAAAAGATTGATTGTGATGATCCACAAATAAATTTGCATTGAACTGAAAATGTTTCTCCTCAGATTGATGATACAGCTAACATCAATAGCTGTAACATCTCAGATACACTCCTAGCTTAATACTTAATACTACTAATACTTCTATTGTCATCGGTTGTAAGTCGCTTTGGATAAAAGCATCTGCTAAATGACTAAATGTAAACGTAACACGTATTTATATTAAACTTAAGTGGATGCTTTGCACATAATATTTCAATAATTTGCCTAAGTTTTAGTACAGTGACAATAAGAGCCAATTATTTAATTTAGCAAACAACAAGTTGTATTTTGTAATGGTTATAGCTTACAAGTGTTTTTAGTAGGCTATAATGATATTTTGTACAGTAACAATGCTATTGTATACCTTGAACACATCGATGTTCTTATATTTTAGGAAGGAGTCCCTCTCAAGTAGATTACCTTATTTGAGGGTCCATCAACTAGTCTGAAACCTCTAATGTAAGACACATTATAAACTTACTATTAATATAACATGCTGTAATGGCCGTGGTTGGCAAGTCTCAGAAGATCTGGTCTTAGATTTCCAAAAACGGATTGATCATGTCGGCAAAGGCCAACTATTACTATTACTAAATCAATAATGTGTTTACTGTCCTATTATGTCTGTGCAAATTAGCGATAAACAACCTTCCTTAAAGAAAATTACATATAAGCTACTTCCTGTTTCACATAACAGCCCCGCTGGGCAACTACCCGATCATTTCAATGTTACAAATAATTGGTAAAAAGTGTTGAAAACTGCTCATGAGTTGGTATTTACCTACAGGCAGATGAACGACGGTGTTTATCTCACACAGTGTTTAGTTGTCCTCTTATTACAGGATTCACATCTCTAGCCACTGACGCGCACAGCAGACATTGCGTATTTTCACTCTCGCTAAAGTGAAGCCTTCCAAGTATGAGGAGAAGAAGAAGTCACATTCTGTGCATAGCCTGCGTGCCTAAACGAGGGAGCTGCCTACTTAGAAATGACAGGGGCGTGTGAAAAATGCTGTCTGTATATTCAGGTCGAACGCTATTGAGACGCCGCCAGCAAGTGTTTTCGTCCACGAGCTCTTCAAATTAAGAGTTCTTTAAAGGCAAATATTTTACCCTAAACACACACATAAATAAGGTTTAGGTACAATTTAGGTATGATAATACACTTTTTATTTTATTAATAAATAAATGAAAAAAAAAATCTAGATTTTGAACTAAGACTATATATATATATTAAATAGCCTATTTAAATGAAGTCAATAAAACGCCACAAAGGCTTATGCAAATCCTGTTCTTGTTTTCAAACTTACATTTTCCAATTTCTTACGATATTCCAAGTTGGTTGCGAAATGCATCTTTTCGTGCAATGAAATTTCACCTAAAAGATAAAAAAAAAAGCTCTGTTTAATGTTTTTAACCAAGCACGTATCAATACATTAAGTGTTAAGTCTATGTTTTGTTTTTATTATTGTTGTTGTTGGTAACCATAGATGTTTCATTGATGAATTCAGTGACGCAACTTGTTTTCTGTGATGGTTTAAATAAATAAATATTGCTTTAATAATATAATTTACGGGTAGTTTATTCAATTACATTAAGTACTTTTCAAGTCAATATCTTTATGAATATATTTAAGTGATTGCATACTATGACAGATAGGCCTATGCCTATGCTATGATAAACCCAAGTTCAGTCACTATATTCGTTCTTCTTTATATATGTTATTTCAATTATTAATAATATTAAGTTACAGATTCAATCACATTTGTGTAACTTTAATGTAACGTTTCACATGGAATGTTTATTTTGTATTTATCCCACATTTCCTTACACTCTAAAACACGAGGCTTCTTTTTTACCTCCTCAAAATACTTTAGATTTGCGTTGATAAAGGGATGCTAGAAAACCCCTAGAGGGAGCAATTCGACAAACAAACACTCACTCAAGGAAAAGGCCAGCAGGTGATGGGATGATGCTTAAGAAAATCACGAAGAAGAGATGTGGGAAGTAACTGTAAGTTATTTTTTTTAAAACCCATCAAACATCCTTACAACATAATATCTCACATATTCCCTTGAGAAATTATACATGTCTTCATATGTCACAGCTGCTTAGGAGAGGTTTCATACTTATATGGGGACTGTGTGGTATTTAAAGAGGTCATATGATGCTAAAAAGAACATTATTTTGTGTTTTTGGTGTAATTAAATGTGTTTATGCAGTTTAAGGTTCAAAAAACACATTATTTTCTACATACTGTACATTATTGTTTCTCCTCTATGCCCCGCCTTTCTGAAACGCATCGATTTAAACAAAGCTCATCGGTCTGAAAAGCGAGGTGTGCTGTGATTGGCCAGCTATCCAGTGTGTTGTGATTGGCCGAATACCTCAAGCGTGAGACGGAAATGTTACATCCCTTACCATATTGTGATGCCTGCGGCAACAAATTGACGACCCGGGTTGGACTCCGCTTCGTCCACGGTGAACGCCGATCCGGCGATCCACAGCAAGAAGATTCCTCAGCGACCAGCACGGATTCTCAGCTCCAGGCATGGGACGACCCCGAAGCGATATCGTCCTCTTTTGGAGAAACAAACAAAGTATAGTAGTTCGTGCTTTCACAACGAAACACACAGCATCTTCACGACATGGCAGCGGCAGCAACAATACTACAGCGAGAATAAAAGTTACACCTTCTTTCTTTGCGTGAACATTTGTGCGGCGTTATGCAAATCTTTCCACATAGTGAGTTAGATATGTGGGGGTGTGTTAGAACGGGCTGTTTTAGGTGGGTGTGGCAGAGTCTTAACTTTGATCAAGAGTATTTCTTTGGTTTTGAGACTTTAGTCTTTTCAACTTTACAGATCTTCTTTATGCACCAAGAGCTTGTAACACTCCAAAGAGAAAGGAAAACTTGAAATCGCATCATATGACCCCTTTAAGGCCTTTTTAAGTTAACCACAGTCCTTAATTTAGCCGACTATAAATCCAAACAAGACTCTCGAGGGAACCTGTATGCCTATAAAATGCTAATTGTCTACTGGTTTTAGAAAAACTGAACCAGAGTTGTAGGCTAACTCCGAGTATGCAATTTCTAATGAAATGGCCTCCATCCTCTTCTTTGAAATCAAAATGTTTCTCTTTGCAAGTACTTCCTCATATTCTTCTACATATTTATACAGCCATTGGTTGACCTCAGGTTTCTCAATCAAGACAATGCAATGGAATTTCCGCCATTTGTTTACAAACCCCTGCATTATAAAATCAAACACCATGTTTACACAACTAAACTAGAAATGATTGCAAAGGAGTCTGTAAATCATATTGATACATCTATCATCTACTTGTCACAACTGTCCAGGATGAACTGCTGAGTGCTAAAGTAATTAACAAAATTAACATAAAAAGCTAAATTTCTCCAAATCTGTTCAAAATAAGGTAACAAGCTCAACTACATCTTGGATGGCCTGAGAGTGAGTACATTTTCTATTCCTTTAATTATATGTTCCAAATTACGTAATAATTTATGATAACACAATTGAATTCCAAATAACAACAATCACGAACCCCACCCAAACAGCAGGCTTGAGTCTTGAAGAGCATTAAATGAATCGAACATGCTTTATCTTTTATACTGTATTCATAACTTTTTTATTATTAATATTATTGGGTGAGTAAATATCTAAAACATTAAAATGTCAGAGCCATCACAGTGTGTCATGGAACATACAAATATTCTGTTAAAACTATCTTACACACAATATTAATAAAGCTTACTAAGGATAGATTTTACACATATGTAGGTTTGACTCTCATATTTAACAAATCATAATCACCCTGAAAAGAGAGTCCCCTAAAAACGCATCTAAAATGTAACAAAGAGCCAAGCTAGATGTTGATCTCCCACGTCCAGAAAGTCCTGAGCGTACCATCTAGAACTATATGTCTTCGGTGCGTTCTCAAGGTCTCTGGACTTAAACACCTGTAAAACACACACATTAATGGTGAATTGCAGATTAGCATTATAAAAATGCTCATGAAACATTTGGTCATCTGCTGTTTTGAGATTGCCTAGATGTTTAGCAGGACACAAAAACAAACATTTCAAAACTCATTTATGTAGATCTGTGAAAATAAGACATAAGACGTTTTGTACACAAACAGGAGGATCTTTACATCAATGTTTAATTTAATTAAAAGCCTATGCAATGTGATTATTTTCCATGTAGACCCATGAAGCATGATAAAAAGCATGCAGGACTCATATTACAGCAGTATCTAACAATAAAAAGTAGTCATGAGACAGAGGACCAGTTACAGGATATCCTGTTCTTGCTTTGCTTCCTGTTGCTGTTATATTTGAGAGATATCACATCAGCACTAAGTTCTGTTATGGCTATCATGCTTTTTTCCACTCTGGGAAGCCATTAAAGAACAGCTTTTCCAAAAACTTTAAACACTTCGCTCAAAACTCATGTGATTTAGTTTGATCCATTAAACACCAAAAGCTTTTTACTGATGAAGAAGCAAAAGAAGAACAGAAAAGAAGAACCAGGGTACGAGGAACTAGAGGACAGAACTTATGAACCAAGAACATAGGAAACACAAGGGCTATATATACAGACAAGGGCAGGGAACACTTGGGGAGACAACCAGGGTTAACCAATCAATAACCAAACTACAGAGAGGCTACAAAACCAGGGGCCCGTTCTTCGTACGTCGCTTATTACATCCGAGACGATATCATCGCGCTAATCAGGTTCTGGCTAATTTGGTTCTTCGAACGCAGCTGTTGTTGATGATTAGTCTGGCTGGATTGAGTTATCTGAGATCATTGCGCGTTCATGGGTTGGTTTAAAAGGGGCTATGTATCGATTCTCGAAACCACGATTAGCAATGCAGCGATTGGCTGGCGGAAAGACAGCAACGTCATATAATTAAAAAAGACACCTGACGAAAAACTTGACACATTTTTGGACTTTTATAAGGAAACAGCCAAGCGAACAAAACTACATAAATGTTTTAATAGATAAATGTTAACATGTTCAAGACCATGCGATGTGCTACTCCAATCATGCGCTCCCACACTCCACCCACGTGTGAAGAGTGGGGAGGATTGAAGATCCTGATACCATGATATCAAGATCATGTTATCTGTATTTCCTGCGCTCCACCAAGCCACTCTCATAATAGCTGTCATTGCTCAAATTAATGCACGACTCTACATTATCTACATGTGTGTAAGACTCGAATACAATTATGAAGTAATCATTTTATGACGAATAAATTTTTCAGTGAGTGTTGAAGTTGGGTATGTTGTTTGTTTAAACTGGCTGTGTCTGTTAGTATATTAAAGACTACACAACATAATTCTATTATCTTTAAATTAATTTTTAAATGATTATTATTTTAAATTATTGTCCCTTGGTAGCGGTGGTAGCGAACAGATTTTAAGTATTAATTATGCTTAAAAAGATGCAATCTAATCCTGTTTACATAAAATAAGCCTGCTCTCGAGCAGGTTTAAATTTAAGGAGCTGTTGCTATGACAGAAACTCCGGGATGAGCTTCGAAGAACCAAACAATCCAAGATCATGCCAAATCGTCAACAATCAAATCCAGCTAACTGAGTTAGCAACGTACGAAGAACGGGCCCCAGAACAGGAAACCAATTACCAAACTATAAACACAACACAAGGAATGTGTATCACACGTGAATGCCACAAACACTTGTGAAAAGTATTACACATTAAAGTATATTTTAGTTTACCAAAAATGCTTGTCAGTACATTCAGCAGTGCACTTTAAACCATATTGTGACCCTGGAGCAAAAAACAGTTATAAGTAGCATGGGTATATTTGTAGCAATAGCCAACAATACATTGTATGGGTCAAAATGATTGATTTTTATCTTTTATGCCAAAAATCATTAGGATATTAAGTAAAGATCATGTTCCATGAAGATATTTTGTAAATTTCCTACCGTAAATATATTAAAACTTAATTGATTAGTAATATGCATTGCTAAGGACTTCATTTGGACAACTTTAAAGGTGATTTTCTCAATATTTGGATTTTTTGCACCCTCAGATTCCAGATTTTCAAATAGTTGCATCTCGGCCAAATATTGTCCTATCATAACATACCATACATCAATGGAAAACGTATTTATTCAGCTTTCAGTTTCGAAAAATTGACCCTTATGACTGGTTTTGTGGTCCAGGGTCACATATTTCAAAGACAATAGAAGTAATTATGAAATTACATATAAAAATGCACTTATGTCCTACATAAGAGAGCCAAAAACACTCTAAAGTTCAGCTAATTGTATTTAATATAAATTTAAACTATAATAAGTTTTCATTTAATTGCAATTAACATGCAATGGAGAAGTGTTTGAAATTATACTAATTACTAATTATTTCTGTAATTTGTATTCTTTTTAAACCTGCAAAAGTGTACTTCTTGTTCACAAGGTTTGTATGCTATCTGTTGAAACTAAATGTGTGTAATGTCTTATCTTTTGGGAGTATCTGTTTTTGGTAATATCTGTTTTTGGGAGTATCTGTACGCTGAGGGGATCAACTCAGTGAATGGTACTACGATGCTACACTGGCCAAAAAAATAGTTTGAGTGCTTCGGAAGCTTGGGGCAGTGCATGAATAAAGTATGTGGTTAATGTAAAAGATTATGTTTTTCTGTTATTTTGTCAATTACCTATTTTGATGTTTGTAGCTGTTGAGGTCTGTGTGCATCTTTTGCTTTTTAAAATGCTTTACTCTTCAAAGCCAATTATTTTAGGCTTTACTTCATTTTAACTATGTGTAAAACTAAAATATTGAATACTGAAAACTTCTTGTGTTGCTAAATGATAATTAGCTAAGCAATGAATCAATAATTTAAAACTGGCTAGGCAAACGAGTATTAGTGGGGACTGATATTAAAGGGGTCATATGATGCAATTTAAATTTTTCCTTTCTCTTTGGAGTGTTACAAGCTCTTGGAACATAAAGAAGATCTGTAAAGTTGCAAAGACTAAAGTCTCAAATCCAAAGAGATATTCTTTATAAAAGTTAAGAGTCAGCCACACCTACCTAAAACGGCTCGTTCTAACACACCCCCACATATCTACGTCACTATGTGAGAAGATTTGCATAACGCCGCCCAAATGTTCACGCAAAGAAAGAAGGCGTAACTTTTATTCTCGCTGTAGTATTGATGTTGCCGCCGCCATGTTGTGAAGGGCACTGTGTTTCGTGAAAAGTTGAAACTACTTTGTTTGGCCTTCCAAAAAAAGAGGATATTATCTGGCTTAGTCATGCCTGAGGCTGATCCGTGCTGGTCGCTGAGGGAATACATCAACTTTGCGCTGTGGATCGCCGGATCGGCTTTCACCGTGGACGAAGCGGAGTCCAGCCTGGGGTCGTCACATGTGGTTGCCGCAAGCCCGCCGGACGCTCCTTCGTCGAATCCGCCGCCTCTGCTCACTCTAGCCCTCCGGCCGTTCCTCACTTTAGCCCCCGGCCTCTGCTCACTCTAGCCCACCCGCCTCCGCTCACTCTAGCCCACCGTGTTTGAAAGGAAACTACTTTGTTTGGCCTTCTAAAAATGGACATGACTAGAAATCAGTGGTTATGTTGTATTTACAACAGTGTTCCAGAACACTTCAACCTAAATATTAATTTGTGTGCAGCACATTTTATGGAGGACCGTTTCCTGATCCTGGGAGAGTAGACTACAATGCCGGCTGTTCTGACTCAAAGACTGTAAGTACGTTTTTTTATATTTAAAGAGTTTTTATATTTTATATATTTAAAGCGAGTTTTTTGGGCAGTGTAGAGTAGGGCTTGTTGTTTGTCATTTCTCCGATCACAAATTCAGTCAGGGTTTTATGTTTACGCGGCACGATACGCAACGCAACGCGTAAAAAGACAGTATAAGTCATTATACATCCATAATTAGGTCCCCACTGGATGCAACGAATGCCTTGCGTTTATAATGGGTTTTCATGTTTTGGAATCATCGCTCCGGCCTGACAGGGCATCATCACAATATGGTAAGGGGCGTAACATTTCCGTCACACGCTTGAGGTATTCGGCCAATCACAATGCACTGGATAGCTGGCCAATCAGGGCTCACCTCACTTTTTCAGAACGATGAGCTTTGTAAAAATCGACGCGTTTCAGAAAGACGGGGCATAGAGGAGAAACAATAATGTACAGTATGTGGAAAATAATGGGTTTTTAACCTAAACCACATAAACAAATTTCATTACACCAAAAACACAAAATAATATTCTTTTTAGCAACATAATATGACCCACTTTTAAAGGGATATTTCACCCAAAAATTTTAATTCTGTCATGAATTACCCACCCTCATGTCGTTCTAAACCGTCAAGACATTCGTCATCTTCAGAACCACATTAATTATTGGTATTTTTGATAAATTTCGCGAGCTGTCTGACCCACCATAGACAAGCAATGTAAATACCACGACTCAGGGGTTAAAACTAAATAACGACTTTTATTCAAAATTCGTCTCCTCCGCGTTCAACCCTAGCGCCATTTTGCGGAATATAACGATGGACGTAAACAGTGGATGCTGTTTGTTCAGCTGCGTCACACGTTTTTACCGTTGTTTTAAGCTTTGATGGTGGAACCAAGAAGACGTAATTGTTGAGTAAAGTTGTTATTTTTGTTTTCTTTGAGTACAAAAAGTATTCTCGTAGCTTCGTAAAATTACGGCTGAACCCCTGATGTCATATGGATTATTTTACTGATGTCCTTGCTACGTTTCTGAACCCTGAACGTGGTAATTACATTGTTGTCTATGGGAGGGTCAGACAGCTCTCAGAATTCAACAAAAATATCTTAATTTGTGTTCCGAAGATGAATGGAGGTCTTACAGGTTTGGAACGACATGAGGGTGAGTAATTAATTACAGAATTTTCATTTTTGGGTGAACTATCGTTTTAAGAGAGAACTCAAGTAACTAAGTGTGCATCATGTTGCCTTGATTCAAAAGACAAAGAAAATGCATTAATATTTACATTTTTAGTGTTTTATTGCTCTCACCTTTGGATTTGTGCTTGATGACAAACTGTTTGCTCTTTTTCCCCAGGATATTGGACGCAATGCATGTATATACTCCTGGGCTCAAAGTTGCAGCTCTCAAAACAGGCTGATCAGCCTTCTCCTGAAGGTTTGAGGAGGTCCAGACATACACAGGAGGTGGGTTACCCTCCGCAGTACAATCCAGCACCGTTTCACTATCCTCACTGATGTCCAGTATCTCTTCCTCTGGACTACGGAAGACAGGCGGGTCTGATGGGAAAAAAAATTAACAAAGATTTAACATTAATAGCTATAAAAGGTCTTCACTATTGGGTATTGTTGACTTTATTCACCTACATTGAACAGCAATGTTGAGAACTTCCGACTGAACTGTTGGAGGAGGTTGAGGTCCTTCTGCTCCCAGTTCCAGCTGTGCTTCACACCTGTATTGAGCTCCATCATCAGCTCTGTTTGGGACAATCAGCAAGGTGGAGGACACCTGGACCGGTGTTGCAGGGGATAACTCTGAGAACGAGTGGTTGTAAACCTCAGTTTTTCCTCTGTACCATCGTAAAACAAGGTACTGGACAGGTGCGACATTCTGCACCTCACACTGTAGCTGGTACTCTCTTCCTTCCACCACTGGACTGCTGTGATTCACTAAACTTATGGACACACTGTCTGGTTTCTCTGCGTGAAGACAATTGCGAATTTAAACAAAGGCATTTAATGGAGATATTCATAACAAAACATATTAGTTTAGACCAGTTTGGACCAGCTTAAATACCAAAGTGGTTTTGTTTTAGATGGTTAGTGCTGGTCTGTTTCTGGCACAAGCTGGTTATTGTTGCAGGTCGACCTGTTTTACCAGTGTAACCATGTTAAAAGCCACTTGGTAACCAAAAGTATAGTTTGCACCAAAATGACAACTGTGTCAATTTTTACTCACCCTCATTATTCCTTGATGATCTTTTTCTTCACCAAATCTATTGAAATTTAAATTCTGCTTATGTTCATTTAAAAATGCTGCCACACAGACTCATTGAATGAGTAATGACAGCATTTACTCTTTTTAAATGGATTGACATTAAGGTGGTCATTTGAAGCTAGATGCAGCTAGTCTACACTGATTTGTTTTCTTCAGAAGATCATTTTAAATACTGTACTTACTGTATAGAACAAGGTTGAGTTTTTCCTCACACTGTCTGGGTGCAGTAAAAAAAACACCATAGCAGATTGGCTCCTCGATCCAGTCAGTCAAACTGTCCACCCGCCACTGAACGCTGAGGTCATTCTGAGTGTGCGATGCGGCAATGACCGATTCCCATCCCAGCACGCGCACTGGACGAGAGGCCACACAGCTGACCGACACCGGATCCCCAAATTTCACCACTACTCTGGAGGGAGATATCTCTAGCGAGCAACTGTCAGCTGACACTGAAGGAGGTGTGAATCAGAATCGACAATATCACAAAATGCTGGGTTGTTTCAACCCAACTTTGGGTCAAATATGGACTAACCCAGCAGTTGGGTTCAATTTTTACATTCAATTTTTCACCCAAAAGTTGGGTTAGTCCATATTTAACCCAAAGCTGGGCTGAAACAACCCAGCATTTTTTAGAGTGTAATATGCCATACAGTGGGGAAAAAAAGTATTTAGTCAGCCACCAATTGTGCAAGTTCTCCCACTTAAAAAGATGAGAGAGGCCTGTAATTTTCATCATAGGTATAACTCAACTATGAGAGACAACATGAGAAAAAAAATCCAGAAAATCACATTGTAGGATTTTTTTTAAAGAATTTATTTGCAAATTAAGGTGGAAAATAAGTATTTGGTCAATAACAAAATTTCATCTCAATACTTGTTATATACCCTTTGTTGGCAATGACAGAGGTCAAACGTTTTCTGTAAGTCTTCACAAGGTTTTCACACACTGTTGCTGGTATTTTGGCCCATTCCTCCATGCAGATCTCCTCTAGAGCAGAAATGTTTTGGGGCTATCGCTGGGCAACACAGATTTTCAACTACCTCCAAAGATTTTCTATGGGGTTGAAATCTCAAGACTGGCTAGGCCACTCCAGGACCTAGAAATGCTTCTTACGAAGCCACTCCTACGTTGCCCGGGCGGTGTGTTTGGGATCATTGTAATGCTGAAAGACCAAGCCACGTTTCATCTTCAATGCCCTTGCTGATGGAAAGGAGGTTTTCACTCAAAATCTCACGATATATATGGCCCCATTCATTCTTTCGTTTACACGGGACCCGCCCCCACGCAGCGACCCGTCCCCCCTGGTCCCTTTGCAGAAAAAACAGCCCCAAAGCATGATGTTTCCAACCCCATGCTTCACAGTAGTTATGGTGTTCTTTGGATGCAACTCAGCATTCTTTCTCCTCCAAATACGACAAGTTGAGTTTTTACCAAAAAGTTCTATTTTGGTTTCATCTGACCATATGACATACTCCCAATCCTCTTCTGGATCATCCAAATGCTCTATAGCAAACTTCAGACGGGCCTGGACATGTAATGGCTTAAGCAGGGGGACACGTCTGGAACTGCAGGATTTGAGTCCCTGGCGGCGCAGTGTTACTGATGGTAGCCTTTGTTACTTTGGTCCCAGCTCTCTGCAGGTCATTCACTAGGTCCCCCCGTGTGGTTCTGGGATTTTTGCTCACAGTTCTTGTGATCATTTGACCCCACGGGGTGAGATCTTGCGTAGAGCCCCAGATCGAGGGAGATTATCAGTGGTCTTGTATGTCTTCCATTTTCTAATAATTGCTCCCACATTTGATTTCTTCACACCAAGCTGCTAACCTATTGCAGATTCAGTCTTCCCAGCCTGGTGCAGGTCTAGAATTTTGTTTCTGGTGTCCTTTGACAGCTCTTTGGTCTTGGCCATGGTGGAGTTTGGAGTGTGACTGTTTGAGGTTGTGGACAGGTGTCTTTTATACTGATAACGAGTTCAAACAGAAGCCATTAATACAGGTAACGAGTGGAGGACAGAGGAGCCTCTTAAAGAAGAAGTTACAGGTCTGTGAGAGCCAGAAATCTTGCTTGTTTGTAGGTGACCAAATACTTATTTTACCGAGGAATTTACCAATTAATTCTTTAAAAATCCTACAATGTGATTTTCTGGATTTTTTTTCTCATTTTGTCTCTCATAGTTGAGGTATACCTATGATGAAAATTACAGGCCTCTCTCATCTTTTTAAGTGGGAGAACTTGCACAATTGGTGGCTGACTAAATACTTTTTTGCCCCACTGTATATAGAAAATGTAAATGCTATTTGAAAACAATTATTACGCAGTAAGCCTTATTTCTTCTAAGAAATACTTTTATGTAAAAAAGTTTTGAATGAAATGTACAAACTTCCAGAAACATTACAGTTAAGTTCAATAGGTTTTCATTGGAAGTTGGTAAGCGTAAACAGATATGCACCTCATAACTGTTTACTCTCAACTTAACCTGAAATATTACTAAACAACTAGCGTTATTTTCACAGAGAAACATCTTACCTATTCCGATAATGGACAGACCGAGAAAGCAAAGGAGATTGTTCTTCATTTTGATGAAAATGGTTGAAATCTGCTATAGTCCGCATACAGAGGAGAAAGAAATTCCGACTCGGTCTTGCTTGGCAACTAAAAACTGTGAACAGTGACAGCCAACAAAAGCCTTGTACTGAAGGGCCTGGAGGGGGATTGAAGTAGTGGGCCTCATTACAATCAGCTCTCCCTCTTCTCGCACCTCAGTATTTCTCATCTTCTGCAATGTATCTTGTGAAACTGTCTTTTTTATATCACATTTGAGACTAGCGTACTGAAGCATTACCACATTAGAATGTCTCTTTAATTTTATAATCGTATTTGTCTTTCAACTTGTAGTTGCTAATTGCAATAAATAGTTACAATTGCTCATGCTTATTGTTTTTGTGGATTGCCGCATGCATCACACATAAACTATATTTTAACTGATTGTGCACATTTCATTTTCCATTATTTCACTGTTTACGCATACCGTCTCGTTAATTTTTAAATGAGCTTATATGAGTTAAGAGCTACTGAGCTCCAGCTATAGCTGTCTTAAAATGCTTCACTGCAGTGAGGTTGCTATGCCAACACTCACTCAGGTTTTGGCAGACTGAAGTCGCACAGGTCACTGTGTTAAACACACAAAAGAGACACAAAGAAGACTTCATTTAAAAAAAAACATAAGGATTAGAATTGATGTGTTTCCCTACTTCCTTGGGTGTGATACACACCCCAGTGACTTAGAAAGATTCATGGGTCCCACTTTATATTAGGTGGCCTTTACTATGTACTTACACTTAAATTAATCATTTGATACAATGCACTACATGTTTTTACGTTGTACTTATGTTTTAAAAAATACCTGCATGTAATTAAATCTGTAATTCATTTATGTAATTACATTTATAATTACACTGTTGACCCATCCCTTACACCTTAACCCACCCTTAAACCTACCTATACCACCAAACCTGTCCCTAACCTTACCCCATCCCACCTCAATAGCAGCAAAAGTGTTTTGCAATACAATATGAACATAATAACTATGGTGTACTTGTTTTATGTAAGTATATAGTAGTTAAGGCCACCTAATATAAAGTGGGACAGATTCTTGACATTCATGTAGCTATCCAGATGCTAGTAATTTGTTCAGGTTATTAATATTGACACATTATAAATTAAACTAGATTTGTTTTAGGCTCAGGTGTTCAGGGTGGTTGTTTACTGGGCCAAGTCAAAAGAGCCCACCCACAAGTATTGTGATATACGTATGGCAAATTCACACTCTGGTTGAAGGTTTTGTTGTGATTAACACCTTCTAAACATATAACACTTTGAGTCATTTTGACTCCACCCTGTCACAGTTTCCACTGATACTCATCAAGCACATTTCCCCTAACAAACTGAAACTGAGCAAAATGAGAAAATAAAATGAGAAGGAAATCAAAGCCAAAGAAGTCAACATTTATTTTGCTGCTGTTCAACCACTCAAAATACATTTTCTTGTGTTTTCCAAAACATCCTAAAGGGCATCCGCTAGCCAAAAGGATGTACATCGGGGGGGGAAAGCTTTTGGAGGTGGGGGCCGAGGGAAATGAGATGTCCCCCTTGGTAGTTGACGCCCTGTGCAGTCTGAGTGCTCATCTTGTGCTCAGCTCACATTCACACCGAATACAGAAGAATTTTAAAAGCTGCTCTGTGCAATGAATACACAGTGCAATGAATATACATACAGTATATGCTAAATACTTTCTAAATGCCGTGTTACAGGGTGGCAAACCATATACTATATTACTAATGCAATATTGTAATGTTTTCAAACGTGCAACTTTATATACCCTCATATTAATTAAGAGACAAAATGGAATATTTGTTCTGTAAAATGAATTTGTCATACAGCAGTGAGGAAAAGCTTAGGAGAACAGTAAAAAAGTAAAAAAATTCAAATGAACATTCATGAAAATACACTTTCCAGTTATTGTCAGATGTTAATTTCATGCTAACATCTAAAGGCAGGGATTTATTTATAAATAAAAGTGATGTGTTGTAGTGGTTCCCACTGACTTCATATGTATGGCTGATGAACCACTACAAGTCAACACATTTTTATGAATTCCCAGCAGAGTAGAAAGAAAGAAAATACAATACTGTGACTAATTATCTCTGTTGTGTGACTATTATTTACATGATAGTAATCAATGCAACCGACAACTGGAAAAAAGTAAGAACAGTCCAGAATGTGGGACGAATACCTGTGGAAGAAAAGCTGTGTTAATGACGTAATTTAAACACTCAAGTGTTTTCAATGCTGAATCCCTGTCTACAGATGCACTCTTTAAAAATACAGGTTCCAAAAGGGGGTTTACCGATGGTGCCATAGAAGAACTATTCTTGGTTCCACAAAAGTTCTTAAAACTGAAGCTGAACTGTTTTTGTAAAGAATATTTTAATAATCTAAAGAAACATTTTCCAGAAAGCACCCTTTAGTGGAATGGAAAGATTTCCATGGATGTTAAAGGTTATTTGTGAATCCATAGATGCCAATAAAGAACCTTTATTTTTAAGAGTGTACAAAAGAGTGACTCTGGTTTTACACCCAGAAATCAAACACGATGTATAAAATAAGAAACACCCAAACCAACATTTAGAAAAAAACTAAATCATAAATATGCACAAAGTATTTAAGTCATCAGATAATGTCTCATATGTGCACTCATTATTAATGAGAGCAAAATAATACACACATTTAAAAAAAAAATAGAATACATAATGCAAATTTGAAATGTTTAAATTAACATTAATTAAATCTTATTCAAATATAAACAAAATAATAATTAATGCAATTTCGCGTTTTACAAAAATCAGATGATATGACATTTTCATTCATAACCCACCTGTAGATTTGACGATGAACATTTTGCTGTCTCTTCCCAGAGTGTTTGTGGCGGTGCATTTGTAGTTTCCTGGACTGAGTGCTGAGGACTTGAGCACTGAGGAGCTGTTCTTCTCTTTCAGATGATCCCATGTGTACGTAGGAGCCGGGTTTGCCTTCACTGTACAATCTAGCATGACCTTATCGTCTTTAATGATGGTTTCTGTTGAACTGGAGTGTTGTGGTTTATCTGAGGAGGACAGAGATACATTTCTCAGCACAACAGCATCATGATGAGCAGCCGTTAGTAACAGATCACTAAAAATACTGCACAAATAAAACTGAATTATATGGCTAGCTTAGCAATAATAAACTTACAGTATACTTCAACATTAAGAGGTTTTGATGAAATTGTTGGATGAGGTTGAGGTCCTTCTGCTCCCAGATCCAGCTCTGCTTCACACCTGTATTGAGCTCCATCATCAGCTCTGTCTGGACGGATCAGGAGTGTGACAGTTTCATTCACTGGAGTCTCGCTAGTGTCAGTGAAGGTGGTTTGATGCAGCAGAGTCTGTCTTTTGTACCATTTGACCGTGAGAATCTGAACAGGAGCCACATTGTGAACGTCACACTGGAGATGATACGGCTCTCTCTCCTTCATTGGTCCGCTGTGATTCACACTGATGAACACACTGTCTGGAGTCTCTGTGGAGGAAGATTTACACACTCTGAAATCTGCTGTGATGAATGATGAATGTACATTTATTGGATATTTCTGAGAATGAACAGAAAAAATATCAGTAACAGAGAAACTGACTGTAAACAGTGACTGGGAGCTCTTCTTGACATTGATCCTCATCGCCTATTTTATAGTTTATGTAGCAGACTGGCTTTATGTCCCATTCTGTCAGTTCTGACACTCTCCATGTGATCAGATTGTCTTTGGTCATGGGCACTGCTCCCTCACTGGCTTCCCATCCCATCCCTTTATGCAGGACTGAAGTGCTACAGTTAGCTGCAACAGAATCGCCGTATCTCACAACAACTCTCTGTGGGTTGAGCTGAAGAGGACATTCAGCTTGTGCACCTGTTAAACACATTGAGAAGGATGCGATTTAAAACTGGTGAAGTTACAGCACAGAATAGCAGCACAGAAGTATCAGATTACAAGCAGACACAAAAATAACCTACAGTACCATGAGTCCTTAAGACTTACAAACTGACCACTGTGTGCATCTAGAGCTTTGTATTTTATAGAGCTGGGCAGATAACATTTTGTTTTTGGTTGCTGTAGAAGTCCATCTATTGTCATAATCATGATATGTAACAAAAAGCTGTACTGATAAATGCAGTAGCAAGACAACATTTGGCAGTGTTGGTCCAAGCTCAAACATGTCAACTGAATAGAAATTAATTCAACACTCCAAACATTGGTCCTAAGAAAAAAAAGACTAAGTTATATGAGCAATATCACTCGAGTACGAGAGCGATACGATTACGATTAACTCAGTGAATAATAAAACAAAAGCATAGACCTGGCTAGAACAAGCGGAGTGATACAAAATTGTGAAAGGGCGTTCCTGTAGCAATACCAGTACAATATATCACGGTTCTCAACCAATCAGATTTGAGAACCAGCACGAAATGTTGTATAAAATCATTTAATCTCAAAGAAAGCAAAAACTAAAAACGTATCTAGGCTCATTCCATATAAAGAAAGGTTGCGCTTCAGCATACAAACCTGTGAGACTCACAAGCTGTGAAACTGCCGAGAAATAAACAAATCCAAAGAAAAGTTGAAGCATATTCAGCGTGCTCAAGGAAAAGCAATTGAACAGAAAATGTTGGAAATAAGGCCCAACTCTCGGACAGAAACTCTGACTGTACAGTCTGTGACTGAATAGCTGTGCTTTGAGCACACAATAATGAAGCAAAAAAAAAAAAGGACCAACCCTGTCCCCGCCCAGAAAATATTTTGAGAGGTCATTTCAGTGGACTGACTCCAAGAACCGTTCACATTAATAGATGGCCGCAAAACAGAAGCAGAAATTAAACTAAATTAACTCTAGTAATAACCTGAATCCTTGAAATGAGCTGAGTTGTGGTTACCCTATCCAGATAACCAGAACATCTGTAGACGCAGCTTGGGGTTGATTGACACAGGGTTCCTTTTTTGGGTCATCAGTCACTTCTGCGGAGAACGAGTTAGTCACCCTGCTCATTGTGCTCAACATAGCGTTTCTAGCTTATGTTTGAATTTGAACACTGAAATTATAACTAGATCAAGTACTATGTGCCAGCTCAGCTCTCAGCTCTCTGCCTCTGCCTCCTCTGTTTCCTTTTTTGGGTCAAAATTTGATGCTTTCACAGAAATTTTAACATGCAAAACAACAAAAACCAATGTGAAGTTTCTTTAAAACATTTTCCAAGGCGGACAAATGGCCCAGTTTTTTTTTTTTTTTGGATACAGTGCCCTCTTGTGGTAATTGCAGAATACAACAACAAAAACCAGAAACATCTGCCTGACTTCAATGGTGAGCGTTCATCCACAGCATCAGGCTGCGAGATCATGCGGACTGTGGCCTGGGTTCCTGTGAAATAGACTGCATGTGCTGAATATACAGTAGGCTATGTCTGGAACCTCACATGCCATTCTGACCAGTGTTTGGTGGCAGACATGAAAGAAGTGACACCATGTGTTTGCAAAGCTCACATCGATCCAATTTCCAATTCAGACACCATAGAGGGGAAGAAGAATACTTTTATAACCGTTTTTGGTGCAGTTTCTGAGATTATCAATAGCCTACTTTGCACAGCAGCACAAACTTTTTTTTTTTTAGTTCAGGTTTGTTGATGCACCACTTTGTAAGTTCTATTCTGATTTATTTTTTCAGTTTCATCATTGCTATTGAGTACCAACTGTCATTACAATGGTGTCATCTGTGATTGATGCCACTTTTGTGCTCTGTGTTGCACTCAGTAGGTAAACATTGAAAACAGCTTGAGGCTGGAAAATGGTCATTAATATCAAATATTAGGCTAAATGATTAAAACAATCATTCACCAAATGAATCATTCGTCATTTAAATGGTTAAATGATGAATGATTCACAACACTTGATATTCAACAACCATGTTTCTGTATAAATCTTAAAGGGGTCACATGATGCGATTTCAAGTTTTCCTTTCTCTTTGGAGTTTACAAGCTGTTCGTGAATAGATAAGATCCCTGAAGTTTCAAAGACTACAGTCTCAAACCCAAAGAGATATTCTTTATAAAAGTTAAAGGGTTAGTTCATCCAAAAATGAAAATTAGCCTGTGTTTAACTCGCCCTCGAAGCATCCTAGGTGTATATGACTTTCTTCTTTCAGACGAATCCAGTCGGAGTTATATTAAAAATTGTCTTTGATCTTTCAAGCTGTTTAATGCCACTCAGCAGGTGTTGCAGTGCATCAGTCCAAAAGAAGTTAAATAAAAAGTGTCCACGCAATAATAAAAAAAGTGCCTCACATGGCTCCGGGGGGTGAACAAAGACATCTTGTAGCGAATCAATGTGTTTTTGTAAGAAAAATATCCATATTCAAAACGTAATAATCACTTTAATGTAGCTTGTGCCAACAGTTGTACAAGGAAGCAGCTCCGGGCGTATGATGTATGATTTCAGCGTTGCGCATGCGCCGCTCAGAAGTGACGAACGCAGAAGTGCAGGGGAGAGATCAAAACAAAACAACGGTCACTTATTAGAAGTACAAAACGAGGATTTGTAAAGAAGAATGTCGGAGGATTTTGATATAAGCCAAGAGGAGACTGGTTTTTCCTTTGCTAAAGTAAGGAAACTTTGCTTCCTTTGCTCCTGTTAACAAACGCCGACCTCATACGTCATCCTCCCGGAGCTGCTTCTGTGTACAATTGTTGGCACAAGCTAGATTAAAGTGAATTATTACGGCAAGCAATAGCAATGGAAAATTACCATTCAGTGACGGTAAAAAGCTTGAAATGGATCTTTTACGTCTTGTCTCTTACTTGTGAAGAAAAATATCCCTTGAAACCACACAACAATGGAAAATAGTTATAAATGGTTAAATGATTATAATAAATTATTATATGTTTAATAATAAAATGATTAAACGATAAATGATTACAAATTAATAAATGAATATAGAAGAGAGGAAAAAAACACAAATATACAGTATGTTTGTTCTCTTGAAGCAACATACATGTTTCTACAAAGAACCCTTAGATCCTTCAAACACATTTGTTTATTTGAAAACATTCAAAATACATATTAAAATATATTCATGATGGAAATGTGTGTATTATATCGCAACAAAACAATTTAATTTATTCTACATGTTTGGCTTTTATTAAAGTGTTAACTGTATATTGAGTTTCTTTATTTCTTTTGTTTTCTTATTTCTCTTTATTTTTAACCTTGAAATATCCGTTTTAAAATCATTCTGGTTGTGCGTTATTGTAAGTTTACTGAGCGGGTACAAAATCCCGCGAAAAGGTTTAATTGCGACAGTAACAAATGCACGTGTAGCTGATTCTAAATTATTCTGCTTATTACACTTAACAAATAAAATACATGCCCCGGAAAAACTTTGGGTTTCCAGCTGCTGAAAGCTGGTTGGCTGGTCTTAGCTGGTTTTAGCTGGAGGTAGCCAGATTTAGCTGATCTCCCAGCCTAGCCAAGCTGGTTTTAGCTGTTTGGTCAGCTGGTCTCCCAGCCTGAGCAGCTAAAGAAGTGGTCAAAACGCCCCTAAAACCAGCCTGCAAACCAGATAAGACCAGCTATGGCCAGGCTTGAAGACCAGAAGACCAGCTAAAACTGGCCAACAAGCTTAGGCTGGTTTTAGCGTTTTTATTTCTTTTTTTTTTTCTCAGTTTTCGGTTATAAAAAAATAAAACCTAAAAATAACCATTAGGAAACATTCTGTATAGGTTCCCTTTTGGTTGTCACAAAAAACCGCAATGTTCTGGTAAGGCAAGTTTTTGGTTATAAAATAATTAGGGTCAATAAGGGTCCATTTTTTTGAAATTGAGATTTATACAACAATTGAAAGCTGAATAAATAAGCTCTCCATTGATGTGTGGCTTGTTAGGCTATATGACAATATTTGGCTGAGATACAAATCTGGAATCTGAGGGTACAAAAAATTGAGGAAATTGTATTGAGGAAATCGCCTTTAAAGCTGTCCAAATGATGTCCTTAGCAATGCATATTACTAATCAAAAATTAAGTGTTGATATACTTTTGGTAGGAAATTAACAAAATCTTTACTTAATATCCTAATGATTTTTGACTTAAAAGAAAAATCTATCATTTTGACCCATACAATGTATGGTTGGCTATTGTTACAAATATACCCGTGCTACTTATGACTTATTTATGAGTTGCTAAGAACTTCATTTGGACTTCATTCAATATTTTTTATTTATTTTTCGCACCCTCAGATTTCAGATTTTCAAATATCTCTGCCAAATATGGTCCTATCCTAACATACATCAATGGAAAGCTTATTTATTCAGCTTTCAGATGATGTAGCCTATACATCTCAATTTCAAAAAAATTGACCCTTATGACTGGTTTTGTGGTCCAGGGTCACAACTATTCTTTATGTGTTCCCTTTGTTTAATTATCCTCATCAAATGAAAGAGGCAAAACTTGCCTCCTACTACGGCGAAGCCTTAATGCATGAATATTAATTAAGCAATGCTGACGTTGCTTGGTAACCTTGCAAGAGCGTCCTCTCAGTCAACCTAATTCATATTCATAATCCAAGCCTTGGCCGTAGTAGGATCTATATAAACTCGCCAGTGGGATTCACACACCTCCCATCTCCCATGTTTACGTCAAATCCTTCCCAGCAGCGGATGTTATTGGGAAAGTGGGGCTACAAACGTGAACATATGAGCTAGAAAGCACTGAAAAGTTGTCAGGCCTGATATTTTCATGATCACGGTGGATACAGAAGGTAACGGCGCGTTGTCTGAGCGACTATTGCTCTGTGTTTTGTGTGCTGGGAGCATAGCTGCAGCCGCCAGGCCTGTGGTCGTATCATTTACAAGTAACGTTATGCATCGCCGAGGGATTTTAATTGCTAACGATGTTTATCTGTCTGGGGAAGTTGTTACGTTTCGTTTGTAGATAACGCTTGGCTTTGTAACAGATAGACTTCGTTACTATGTTAATATGACTAAATGACAGCGAGACATGTTAGCTAGCCAGGCTTGTTGCTGACTCTACTGCGATGAATGAGGATTGCATGTAATTTATGCAACGAAGATGCACATAGTCATTCTACACTTGTGTGCTATATTTGGGGTTAGTGTAGAGACCGGGACTTATTTTAGCCAGAATAACGATAGCCTTTTCTTGTTAACGATGAGAGGCGAGTGGCTAATGGCCCAATCAGCAAATTGCGGTTTAATGGTGAATCACAGTAAAAGTTGAGTGATAGTGAAGGCTAGGGCGGTCTTATGTAATCGCTGCTAGCGGCGATGAAACAGGTTGGATAATCGCTGATCTCTGGTTGAGCGCATCATCTGCTCCAGAAAGCACCAGAACAAGCCAGGGCTTCTGCGGGACTTAATTTTCCCTTCCACAAACTAGTAAGGCCAAAAAAGGTCTTAAATCAGAGCAGAAAGTCTTCCATTCAAGCCAGTAAAGTTGCAGGCCAGTGCATTGCCAACGTATTCCTTTTTTTCCCCCCAGTATGTTTGATTTGTTTCCCAATACAAATATCTAACATCCTAACTCACGGATCTCATTCCATGAGCTGCAAATTGGCAAAAAACTGCAAGTGACTTTATGCTCAAAGTAAGAACAAATATTCAAAACAAGAACAAATATCTGTCAATGGGTTGTAAAAAAAAAAACTTGTTTTCCGTTTGAATTAAGCAGATTTTTCTGACACCATTAGCAGATACATTTCTAAAAAGACAAGACTTAATTTAGGCTGTCTTATTGCTCTCGACCTCGCATACGTATCTTGATTTACAATCAAGAACGCCTTTTTGCAGTGTCTCCAGAGAGCGCGAGCGTTACCGTCAAACACAGGGCCTTACCATGAACGGAGCTCTGTTGCCGTTTTATCTCAACCTTTGAAGCGTGCTCAACATAAAGCCAATGATATATATGCATTATACCCCATTACTCCCAGCCATGACTCGGTTCACCATTTCATGTTTCCCCTAAAATTGTTCTTCACTTCGATTTAACAAGTCATTGCCTTCAAGAAATCGTCCGAAACACTCCTGGCGCAAAAACACGACTTTTGGTTGGTCTTGGGACTCTCTCTATGTTAATATAGCCAAACCCTCAGACCCTAACTCACTTATAGTTGGATTCTCGCGCTCATACATTGAAACCTCTAATATTAAACATGCAGAAGTTGCTACGAATTGTACTTAATGTTGGTTTAATTGGCCAGTGTTTGTTACAAGCGACTATTGCCTATACCTCCTTTTATCTGCTGCGATGCAAGAACTCTCACGGATTTAGCCACTTTATGTTCCCCGCGCCTTTTTTATTGATATGTCCTTTAGTATGTTATCGCCATCCGGTAGCATACAGATGGTGTACCAATGCTGTGGATTAAAATATTCCGTGGGGCAGGTACATGCAATGTTAATGTTTGAGTATCACACGGGAAGGGCTCTTGTATTCTTCTGGTGTTTCTTCAGATCTGTTTTCCCTTGAAATTGAAACTGCCCGAATGGGACACAAGGAGAACATGCATTTACCGCTATGTGGACTAATTTGCCGGATTAGGGAGAACGCATTCTGTTAATTCACTTTCCATTATCTCAAGTACAAAGCGATGTGAATGCGGCACCAAATTACTTCATAAATCACAACAGCTGTTAGGAACATTTATGCTCCCCATCTATATGCCTTTTTGTTTTGCATTTCCTGCCCTCTCCACATTGGGCTGGTGGGAACATTCAGGGAAAATGGTCAATTAGATAGTATTATCACTGCCAGGCATGAAAAGGGACACTGCTGTTTGATGAACAATATGGAATAATTGTTATGGCCTATTATCGATTTGGCTTCAAATGAGGGTTGCTGTATTCATAAAGATTTTGTCCTAAAATGAAAATCATTTTCTTTTCCCCCAACAAACTGACAAACATTCACATGAAGGACGCCGTGTTTGCCTCTAGTTAGTCTTGAACCCCTACATGGTCCAAGAATACTGTGAATTGTGTTTCTACTGTAAATGTTATACTTTAATTCTAAAGGCCAAGCTGTTTACTTAAAACACTGGGCTGAAGATTGCATTACTACATAACATTGCTTTGTATCATCGTTATTATTTGATTGCTGTTTGATGTTCTCTGTGGATTTCTTAAATAATTGGGTACCAAGACGAATCTGATCCGTTGTACTAACAGCCACCCATCTTTAACAGTCGGGTAGGATGATGCACTTCACCCATTCAGGCCACAGTATCATATCTTATGAGGATTAGCATGATACAAACTGCCATTCAAAAGGTTGAGGTGGGTAAGATTTTTTAAATATTTATAATGTTAATGTGTCTATGCAAAAAAATAATATTGTCTCTTGATCCTGGGACTGCATTTATGTGATCAAAAAATACAGTAAAAAGTGTAATATTGTGAATATTATTACAATTAAAAACAGCATTTTTATATTTTGAAAATATTTTTAAATGTCATTTCTTTCTGTGATACAAAGCTGAACTTATTATTATCAATGTTAAAAACAGCTGGGCTGCTTCATATTGTGGGGAAAGCCATGAATATGAAGTTCAAAATAACAGCATTTATTTAAAATAGAAATCACTTTTACTTTTGATCAATTTAATGCATCTTTGCTGAAAGAAAATATTAATTGTTGTTTGTTTTCAGGATTTTTGTTTTCAGAATACTTGAGATATACAGTATATACAGGTGCGTCTCAATAAATAAGAATGACGTGGAAAAGTTCATTTATATCAGTAATTCAACTCAAATTGTGAAAAATAAATTCAATAAATTCAATAAATTCAATACACACAGACCGAAGTAGTTTAAGTCTTCGGTTCTTTTAATTATGATGATTTTGGCTCACATTTAACAAAAACACACCAATCGCAACACATTAGAATACTTCATAAGACCAATAAAAAAAAAACTTTTAGTGACTTGTTGGCCTTCTGGAAACTATGTTCATTTACTGTACATGTACTCAAAACTTGGTAGTGGCTCCTTTTGCTTTAATTACTGCCTCAATTCGGCGTGGCCTGGAGGTGATCAGTGTGTGGCACTGCTGAGGTGGTATCGAAGCCCAGGTTTCTTTGACAGTGGCCTTCAGCTAATCTGCATTTTTTGGTCTCTTGTTTCACAATTTCCTCTTGACAATACCCCATAGATAATCTATGGTGAATCAGGTCTGGTGAGTTTGCTGGCCAGTCAAGCACACAACACCATGGTTATTTAACCAACTTTTGGTGCATTTGGAAGTGTGGGTAGGTGCCAAATCCTGCTGGAAAATGAGGTCAGCATCTTCAAAAAGCTGGTCAGAAGAAGGAAGCATGAAGTGCTCCAAAAATTTCTTGTAAACAGGTGTGCAGTGACGTTGGTTTTCAAAAAAACACAATGGACCAACAACAGCAGATGACATTGCACCCCAAATCATCACGACTGTGGAAACTTAACACTGGACTTCAAGCAACTGGGCTATGAGCTTCTCCACCCTTCCCTCCAGACTC
Organism: Sinocyclocheilus anophthalmus; assembly: GCA_018155175.1. NCBI lineage: Eukaryota > Metazoa > Chordata > Actinopteri > Cypriniformes > Cyprinidae > Sinocyclocheilus > Sinocyclocheilus anophthalmus. The sequence continues at coordinate 148,857 of JADLZN010001263.1, forward strand.
TAGGACCTTGGTTTCCAAATGAAATACAAAACTTGCTCTCATCTGAAAAGAGGACTTTGGACCACTGGGCAACAGTCCAGTTCTTCTTCTCCTTAGCCCAGGTAAGACGCCTCTGACGTTGTCTGTGGTTCAGGATTGGCTTAACAAGAGGAATACGACAACTGTAGACAAATTCTTTGACACGTCTGTGTGTGGTGGCTCTTGCTGCTTGACCCCAGCCGCGGTGCCGATCTTGTGAAGTTCACTCAAATTCTTGAAGCGATTTTGCTTGACAATCCTCATAAGACCGGTTCTCTCGGTTGTGCATCTTTTTCTTCCACACTTTTTTCCTTCCACTCAACTTTCTGTTATCATGCTTGGATACAGCACTCTGTGAACAGCCAGCTTCTTTGGCAATGAATGTTTGTGGCTTACCCTCCTTGAGAAGGGTGTCAATGATTGTCTTCTGGACAACTGTCAGATCAGCAGTCTTCCCCGTAATTGTGTAGCCTAGTGAACCAAACTCAGAGACCATTTTGAAGGCTCAGGAAAATTTGCAGGTGTTTTGAGTTGATTAGCTGAGTGGCATGTCACCATATTCTAATTTGTAGAAATAGTGAATTGGTGGGTTTTTGTAAAATGTGAGCCAAAATCATCACAATTACAAGAACCAAAGACTTAAACTACTTCAGTCTGTGTGCATAGGATTTATTTAATACACGAGTTTCACAATTTGAGTTGAATTACTGAATATAACTTATGGTAACTGGTTCCACGGCCATTTAAATTTATTGCGGATGCATACTGTGTGTGTGTGCGGTGTGTGGTGTGTGTGGTGTGTGTGGGTGTGTGTGTGTGTGTGTGTATATGTATGTAGTTCTTATGTATTGTCATGTAGGTGTGTCGATCTAATATCTATATATAGATATATATATATCTATCTAGATTAATATATAGCGTTATGGATAGTATATGATATCTATGATGTTTTGATGTATATATGCTATTATTATAATATATATCGTTTGTCTATGTATTAATATATATGTATGTGTGATATATATATATATAAATCTCTTTTGTAACATGAATAAATGTCTTTACTGTCACTTTTGATCAATTAATGTGTCCTTGCTGAATAAAAGGTTTATTTACTTTAAAAAAAAAAAGCTATTAACCCAAAAACCTAAAAAAACATCGCGAAACTTTTGCCGTTATCTTGAAGTATATTGATGTAGTGTGTACCTTTGACTCAAAGATGATCACAGGATCTCCAGGTGCGTGTAGTACACCCCCAGTGATTTACTGTTCCCACATAATACCCCAACTCTGCTCTATGGGATCAGGTGGCCTTTATGCACAGCTCGGCCTCCTTACGTTAGGTCTAAAGTGCAAGAACATCTGCTGTTCAATAAGAGCCAGCGAGAAGAATTCATGCTTATGGTTTTTGTTTCTGGGCTCAGGGGAATGTAGAGGCAATGAGCCGCTGCAAATCGATGATAGCTGGATGCGCTTGAGCAACTATCTCGTCACGGCCGCCCAAGAGTACTAGTCAGGCATGGCACTATCACATTACACTGTGTGGTGACTGAACCTGCGGCCTGTTTGTGTTCACCTCAGAAACGCCGCTTGAACGTCAGCGCAGTGTGAGGAGAGCTCCCTTCTCTGGCCTCCTTCCAGCGAACCAACATGTCCAGTGACCCCCCTCCTCCTTACCCAGGGGGCCCCAGTGCCCCGCTTCTCGTGGAGAAAAATGGGCAACCTCCAGTTCCTGGTAAATTCCTAGATATTTTTCTCATCTTTATAGACATTAAATTAAGTCTTAGTTTTTAAACCTGTTTTGAAGACAGTCTCTTTGATGTATATATCTAAAAATAAGTCTTATATACCTTACTTTTTTTCTACCACTAGAGGAGTCATTTCTTTTAATTAACTGTGTGTTTCCTCAGCAGCCAGTGCTCCAGTAATGACAGGACCTCCACAAGGGCAGCCACTGCCTCCAGAATATGGACCTCCACCTTATGAAGCTACACTACAACCAGGCTTTGTTCCTCCACACGTCCCAGGAGAAGGTCCCATGCCTAAGCCTGTGCATATGCCAATGCCCATGCCTCATCCTCACGGTGAGTGTGCCTTCCTAACTGAAACCATTAGCATTTCAGAAAGAAGAACTACTACCCAATTGAAATCAAAATCTGTTGTGGTGCAACAGGTTTCCAGTTACAGGTAATTTTTCTGTTCACAGTGAAACTGAAAGTGATGTGTCAGGGCTAGGAGCAGTATTACACAGAATTTATCCTTTTCTCTTTTTTTTAACACACATTCAGGTATTTTTGGCCGCTGCTGGTTTCTATTATTCCTAGAACCCCGCTTGGTTGCAATCTTTCATTAAAATGTCAACTCGCCCCGACCAATTGGACCCTTTTACACATCGCGTAACAGGAATCGGTTAGGCCCACCTTTCTTCTGCCTCGTTCTTCCACCCCCATGTCCTTCTACCCCGCTTCCCTTCTTGGTGCCACACAACAGCGTCTTGATTTTTAGAACCCCACCAGTTTTGGTTCCCATAGACTTCCTTTTTTTTTTTACTTCTTCGCCTCTTTTTCTACACCTAGGACGTTTCCACTGGGTGCCCGCACCATTGAACATTTTGCTCTTCTTTCTTTGTCCTAATACAGCCTGCCTCCAGCTAGGGGTATTCCAATGTCCGGGCCTCCGAGACGATTTTTTGCGGACTGTGTACACTCTTCAATAGGTCCCGACGGTATTTATATGTGGTCACAGTTGCCCCTCTTTAATGTAAATTAGGGATGTTCTATCAACTGAGTTCCCACAGCGTGCGGCCAGTGTTGCGTACTTATTCTTTTTTGTAGACTGAGTTGTTGTTACGGTATTGTTCTACCAGATAGTGTGCAAATTCTGTCATAGTACTCACCTCCATGTCGTTCACTACCGCAACGGCCTTCGTGTGACCGTACGCTACTCTCGTGAAGAGGTCGCCACTTCGTCCCAAACCGCAGGGAATGCGACGGTTGTATTCCATGTTCCTACAGTCGTTATTTTTGTTTCCCTTTGAGCCACAAACAAGTATTCCGTAAGCGTTCATAAAATAGGGTTGAAACCACGATGTCACAGCGACTATTTAACAATGTCTTACACCTTCTGGGAGTCTGAATGTTGTAGGGTGTCCCCCCCTTTGGCTGTTCTATGCAGGTGTTCGACAGCCTTGGATTTCATACAATATTTAATCCTTTGTGTTTGACTAGATTGAAGCGAGGGCTTACAGGTTTGGAAAACCGACATGAGCGTACGTAATTAATGACAGAGTTTGTCATTTTTGGGGAATATCCTTAAGAAAACATATCATTTTTTGTTACACCTAGATTTCACCTACTTTTTCATTATCGACAAAATTGGTAGCTACATGGTCTACGAGTACATTGTGTTGCAGAGAATCTATAAAAATAAATTATGTGCTGCAGGTGCGTTTACTGATGCTCCGCCTGGGCTATTTCACTTCCGCATACGATAGCCGAGCCCTATGGTCCGGGGCCCGGTCACTTGCTCCAGGTACACAGGCCACAGTCATTGCCCCTATGGGGCCGCCACCCACCGTAAATGTTCTAAAGGGGGAGATGTTCAGGCGGCTCAGGGCAGACGGTTTGTCACACTGCCAAAACATTCTCAACCGCAATCAGCCCGAAACGCCTCATGAATACTCTTATTGTATGTTCTGCTTCTTGGTCGGGTAAGGTAGTGGAGTGTGGACAATGGACTAGTCCATGATCTTGATGATCTGAACCTCTCAAGTATATAGTTCAGTAAACTCCAACTAAACACACCTAAAAAGACATGTAGTTGAATAACATATTTAAAATATATATTTCGCATAATTTGGGATTTCATTTCATTCGGTAACTTGCTTCCTAAAATAACCTACCCCGACCTCCTGCCTACCACACATATCGCTATATTACAACCTCCGGACAAACACAAGATTACTAAAAACTTACATGCAAAAGGAATTTCTTATAATCTTATACAATTACTCTCTCTTACCTTCCTTGGTGTGTACAAGATCCTCTAATATCAATCACCCCCTTCTACCAGTCTTCCCCAGTTATAACAACTTATAATATTTGTCTGGATCTCTCTATGCCCCTCCTTTGTCCATGTTCCCTCGTAGTGGTGTGGATGTCATGGTTCCGTGGTGACCTGTTACTGATATCCTCTGTGCCCACTCCATTTCTATTTCTCGATGAAGTACGCAAACCGCAGTGTTATCCCTCACACTTCTTTTGCTACTCCCCTGGTATGTATGACCTCGCCCATTGAGACCACGCCTGCATATTCCCCTATGCAGCCATGTTCGTGTTGAGCTTGGGCCTCCCAAAGAGATAATTCTACTACCCCGCCGAGAACTGTTCAATAACCGCCTGGTTTAGGATTCGACCCATGTTGTCGTAGAGCGCGTTCTTTTCGTCCCTACACGGCGCCACGGTCCGATTTATGAGACCGATGTTTATTTAGTCGTATCAACTGTCCGCCACAAATTTTTGAGTATTTTGAGGAGATGCTGCACGTGCATCGTGCCACCCTTACCCCCCCCTTTTTTACTTCGGACTCGAAACATTTGTAACCGCCATTGCGTGTCCCCTTTTTCTGGCGCAATGTTTGATTGTAAAATGGTTTCAAGGCTGCTTGAGCTTTAAGTTCACTTGATATAAATTTCTGTGATTTCTAAAACGTTGATAGAGTACAACGGCCAACCAGAAGGGACTTTTTGCTACACAGGTCAGAACGCCTGTTATGATGTAGTGTTTGAGGTGCACGTCGGTCAGAATTAATCTATACTTTTCCTACATAATTTACAAAACATTGTTAAAAATATCTATTAGGAGCCTGGAACCTTTCCAACGATATACGACGTTATGTCTGATTAGATACTTATTGTTAAGTTTTGTTCGCCCAGATGTCGTTGCCATGGCACACTTTTCGGACAGAGGCGCTTTTCCTACGGGTGACCATACTAGGGGTTCATTACCAGTTAACAACACGGTGTTCTGTTTAAATATATTTTAAATTTTAATTTATTGTTGTGAAGCAAAGCTGAATTTTCAGCATCATTACTCCAGTCTTCAGTGTCACATGATTCTTCAGAAATCACTCTAATATGCTGATTTGCTGCTCAAGAAACATTTCTTAATATTATCAATGTTGAAAACCTTTATTATTTTTGTGGAAACCATGATAAAAAATGTAAAAGAACATGCGTATCGAAGAAGAATTTTTTTGTATCATTGTGAAAATGTCTTTAGTACTTTTGATCAATTTAATCCATCTTTAGTGAATAAAAGTGTTCATTTTGTTAAAAAAATCTCAAAACTCCAACTTTTGAATGGTGGTGTACATGAATTTTAGTACGGAAATTAAAGCAGTTTTCAAAGTAGAAGAGGTGTATTCGGGTCATGCCTGAATTGCATTTTTAATTTAGTTTTGAATAAATGAATACATAATGAGCCCTCAATGACATACAATAGTACCTCTTTGAGATTCCCTCTGACTTTTGTCTTTGTTTTGCAGTTGTGATCTAGGTTGCTGCTTGATCCCCTGTTTGATTGACGACCTCAAGGATGTGACGCACACTTGCCCGAACTGCAAGGGCTATATTTACACATACAAGCGCATATGCTAACAGTTTATCCCATCAACAATCATGCTGTCACCTCATTCTGGTGGGTGTCGATGAAGCCTCGCGTTTTCGTGTAATTTTGCCCCAACTGACAGTTAGATTTCCAGCCGCTTTAACTTAGGTATATTGATTCTCACACATTTGACATAGTTACTGATGCCTGTAAAGTTAAGCGGAGGTGATTAGCGGTCATTGAAGGATCGGTACATTTATACGCACAATGGTCAGGGTTACATTGTGCCACCCAAGTACTGTTTTAATTTTATTTTAGCAGTAGAGCAAAGTATATACATTTAGAGAATATGTGCAAACATTAACCTCGAAAAGCTCATTTGTGAATATTACTGAGTAGCGAAACTAAATGAAGTTCACTTCAGGGTCAGTATTGTTGGATTGTAGGATTATTATTGTATGCGTTATTGTTTTACTTTAACCTATTAAAATGAAAGTCTTTGATGGCTTGGACTTTTGAAGTCCTGGGGTAACACTGTTGCTTTTACATGCGAAAATGTTACCGTATTTGGCATTTTATGCAAAGTCAGGGATGTTGGTCTTCACTTTTTTTGTTCTATATTGTCGACAAGGCTCATTTCAAGTCGATTTGATATATGCGTATCAATGTAACGGGCATTGTGTCATTTTAGATGAAGTATTTCTACTGATAAAGGGATCTGTATGTCCATCTAAATCTCCTTTTAGTACTTTACAGATGCCATGCTAGGGACATATTTGTGGAATTCAACCAATATACACTTAATCTTTTTGAACTGTGAATCAAAAATACTGTATAGCCACGGTGCTTTTCAAACCACTTTACTAGCTGTTCGGTGTTGTCAGTAGTAGGCTGTTTGAGACTTCTGTAAACTATCATCTGCTATTCAGGTCAGTTTATTAATCATTAACAAGGTAGATCTGTGTTTGCTGATACTAAGGTTGGCGTAGAAACATCTATAATAACAGATAAGCGTCCTTTAACAGTTATTCTGCTGAAGAACATGTTTAGAAGTGGTTGTTGCATCATTTTTTCATTTCTACTTGACATTGTGAAGTCGTCGTCTTCAAAAAGAAAAAACATTGCTGGTTACACCAGCATGATGAAGGACGCTGCATGATATCACTGTAATCTTGCATAGCGCTCTGTTGGGCCATATGTGCCCTCAGTGTGTCACGCTGTGCTGGTTGCTGCACTAGGCTTCATAACTCAAAGCAGATTAACCCTTCGCTTATTAGTCCTTTGTGCAACAGGCCACACGGATTTAAAGGATGATTGTCCTGATTTTCCTTTTCTTTTTTTGTGGTCAGATTGTGATTTATATGGAATCATCCAAAGAGATTGTTTCCTTTATTTGGTTAGGGTTATTAGCTGTCTGTCCTGGCTGTGAAATTGAAAATTTTCTGTTCATTTTGTTCTGTCCATAAATGTGATTTACTGCTGAAATGGTACGAAATTTAAAAGCTACAACATCAGCAGTGCTTAGACACTATATATCTCTATTTACCTCTGTGTTTATTTTTTTTCTATAAAACTACACTAAGTAACATTTGGGTCTGTAGCGGTTACAAAAAATAAACCTGCATGCGTCTTGCGGAAGAACATTGTTTTGGTTGTGCTTCGGCTCCGGTGTTGTGCCGAATTATGCACCCCTGCCAGATTATGCCCCCCCTCGTTGAAGTCGCTACCTGATTGCCTAATCCCAACCCCACCCCTAATCCTAACCCCTCCCCCACACCTACTCCTAAACCTGCCAATACTAGGGGGTAATAATCTGGCAGGGGTCAGAATTGGGCACAACACCGGCACTCATGACCTGTCGTGGATGAATGTAGTGACGGGCTGTACGTATGAGGTGTTTCTTTGATTTTACAATCGCGATTCCCGGGGTGAAGATCCATGGTCAGTTTCTCGTTCGTGTGACAACACTTAAAAGCTGCAGTCCGTAACTTTTTTGGTTAAAAATTATCCGAAATCAAAACTTGAGAAAGTGCATAACTAGCCAGTGTTCAAAACTATCACCTTAATTTAGCCCGATTCACAACGGTTAGCTAATAATAATGTTTTCTAATTTGAGTGGTACGGGTAGGTTTTCGTGGGAAATTCGAGCATGGCACTGCGTCATTACGTCACGTCTGTAAACATGAAGTTGTCCCGGCTACTAGACTATCGCATGTGACGGAGGATCCTGCAGGTGGAGGATCGTTTATAGCCTTTCTCACAGCAGCTGGAATAATTAAAATTGTCTTTTTGATGGCGGTTTGTAATCCAGAAAGGATTATGTGTTCATGAAACATATGTGAATGAAATTAAATTATATTCCAGTTTTAAACGTGCTTCTGATTACAGATAGTCTGGGATTACAAAAGATATGTATTTGAAAGACAACTTTTTGGGTTAAAAGAATTTCTTAATATGAAATTCGAATGGTATGACAATTAGAGATTAGACTGTACAGAAATTGAAACCTACACGCTAATGCACACTACTCATAGCCACCAATGCTGATGTTGTTAACATTAACAAATTTGAGAATAAAGTATAAAATAATAATTATTTGCATGGTTTGATGTGATATGAGCTAACCGATCGTTACATTTAATCACCATTGGTAGCGTGATTTATTGTAATGCTTTTTTCCTCAGTTGGTCAGAACAAACGTGGCAGACATGTTACTACTTACTTATTCAGATGACAATATCCAGTGAAAATGCTTATTTGAGTCATATATTCCAAGACGGAGGCTAGAATCTGTGAGTGCAAAGTACAATATCCACACTGGTGCGGTGACTGACTGCCACACATACTCCTCAAAACATTAGATTCATCCGCGCTGGAGCCGTGCCGACTCACAAACCACGCAAGGAAGATAATTCCACACACAGCTGCAATTGCAGATTTTCAAACAGAGATGGTGACAAAGAGGCAAAACTTACGGACTGCAGCTTTAAGCTTCACACTTCTCCCACAACATAAACGCTAAGATATTTCTCTGTACGGATATATGCTGATAAATAATGCAATGCACGGAAGAATGTCGTAGCCTATGCAATTTCCTGCAAAATCCGTCCCGATTGCTCTAAAAAAAATAAGTAATTATTATAGGGTAATTAAATTGTATGAATTAAGGGCTTTTTTACTCTAGCTCTTTAATATTATTTGTTTTCATCAAAAAGTTACATAGTGTAGTTTTAAATGAAGATTCAGATAATAATTGTTTTTCTGGTAGACAATCTGCCAACATTATAGCTATTTAACAATCAGATTTTCCATCTTTCCATTGTACTATTTAACACCAAATGTAGCAGTCGCTCGGTAAATGCACACAAGCCTCATATCTTTTTAATCAGAAACACTGAATTTTCATAGCATTTGCCCTATATGCATATGCAGGTATTACAAACTGCCACATTCAATTCGGATTTCAAAGTATTCAGCTGTTAAAATTCCAATGTACTATTGTCTGACTGAAGAAAAAAAGAATTACATCATCCCATCCATCTTAATTTCATCCTATCAACCATGACCTGTAATATCAAGACACCTCTCCATCATCTGCAAAAACTACATGATGTCTGTCTAATCTCCAGTAAATATGTATGCATGATCATGGAGTTTACTTGCACAGTCCAGTCTGGCTCCCTTTAATATGGTCTTGACTACGTAGGTCTACTTGCTTTGTGACGTGACTTGATGCTGTTGCAGACAATAGATGTCAAGCTTGTGTTACAGGAATGCAGCTGTAGATAGATGCCTTGAGAATAGTATATGGCACTACACCAGATGCCATGCTCAACTCAAGTCTCAAATGTGTATGTAAAACAACTTCTGGACTGACTATTTGAACAAATAAAAAGACAACCTGTATCATATACGAGCAGTGATTGTATTACTTGCATGCGCGCGCACACACACTCACAAAATCAGTCATCAGGCCAATGAAGCTCATATAGTTAGTCATAATGATACATATAAAGGGTGTCTGTGGTTTTTAATCCTAATACATGATGACACGGTTTTGGCTCCAACAAATAAATATAAAATCTTCTATATGAAAACATATTCCGAGCCTCAAACAAAGTCCAAATCTGAGGTCTCTGATTTAGTCTTTCCAACGATGCCCACATTGTAGATTGCAGCACTTGTAGAAGGTTGTCATTGGTTCATCAGCAGACCTAGTTTGAATCTGCATAAAGTAGGCCCTTGGGTGCTCACATTTTGGACAAGGTTCTGCAAAGAAATATCATAAAGTGTTATACCTCAAATCGGATCAAGAAGGATTAAAAACATTCATTTAAAGCCACCAGAACGTGTTGTAAAATATTCACTGTGCATACAAGCACTGTTTTTAAGATACACGGTTTTACCTGGAGTGGAATCCACATTTTCCCAAGCAGCAGAGCCCCCGAGAACATCATCAACCTCCTTCAGTTTGGGGTACTTTCTGTTATTTACCTTTCAACATATCCAATTATTCCACACACACCATATAATATAATATATATATATATATATAATATACAGTTGTGCAAAAAGTATTAGCGCCACCAATTGTGCAAGTAATCTCCCACTTAAAAAGATGAGAGAGGCCTGTAATTTTTATCATAGGTATACCTCAACTATGAGACAAAAATGAGAAAAAAAATCCAGAAAAATCACATTGTAAGATTTTTAAAGAATTAATCGGTAAATTCCTCAGTAAAATAAGTATATGGTCACCTACAAACAAGCAATATTTCTGGCCCTCACAGACCTGTAACAACTTCTTTAAAAGGCTCCTCTGTCCTCCACTCGTTACATGTATTAATGTCATCTGTTTGAACTTGTTATCAGTATAAAAGACATTGTCCACAACCTCAAACAGTCACACTTCAAACTCCACTATGGCCAAGACCAAAGAGATGTCAAAGGACATCAGAAACAAAATTGTAGACCTGCACCTGGCTGGGAAGACTGAATCTGCAATAGTTTAGCAGCTTGGTGTGAAGAAATCAACTTGTGGGAGCAATTATTAGAAAATGGAATACATACAAGACCACTGATAATCTCCCGCGATCTGGGGCTCCACGCAAGATCTCAACCCGTGGGGTCAAAATGATCACAAGAACTGTGAGTAAAAATCCCAGAACCACATGGGGGGATCTAGTGAATGACCTGCAGAGAGCTGGACCAAAGTAACAAAGGCTACCATCAGTAACACACTGCGTCTCCAGGGACTCAAATCCTGCAGTGCCATACGTGTCCCCCTGCTTAAGCCAGTACATGTCCAGGCCCGCCTGAAGTTTGCTAGAGAGCATTTGGATGATCCAGAAGGATTGTTTGTGGGGCGAATGTCATATGGTCAGATGGAACCAAAATAGAACTTTTTGGTAAAAACTCAACTTGTCGTGTTTTGAGGAGAAAGAATGCTGAGTTGCATCAAAGAACACCATACCTACTGTGAAGCATTGGGGTGGAAACATCATGCTTTGGGGCTGTTTTCTGCAAAGGGACCAGGACGACGGATCCGTGTAAACAAAAGAATGAATGGAGCCATGTATCGTGAAATTTTGAGTGAAAACCTCCTTCCATCAACAAGGGCATTGAAGATGAAACTTGGCTGGGTCTTTCAGCATGACAATGATCTCAAACACACCGCCCGGGCAACGAAGGTGTGGCTTCGTAAGAAGCATTTCAAGGCCCTGGAGTGGCCTAGCCAGTCTCCAGATCTCAACCCCATAGAAAATCTTTGGAGGGAGTTGAAAATCCGTGTTGCCCAGCGACAGCCCCAAAACATTACTGCTCTAGAGGAGATCTGCATGGAGGAATGGGCCAAAATACCAGCAACAGTGTGTGAAAACCTTGTGAAGAATTACAGAAAACGTTTGACCTCTGTCATTGCAACAAAGGGTATATAACAAAGTATTTAGATTAAATTTTGTTATTGACCAAATACTTATTTTCCCACCATAATTTGCAAATAAATTCTTAAATCCTACAATGTGATTTTCTGGATATTTCTTCTCATTTTGTCTCTCATAGTCGAGGTATACCTATGATGAAAATTACAACCCTCTCTCATCTTTTTAAGTGGGAGAACTTGCACAATTGGTGGCTGACTAAATACTTTTTTTCCCCACTGTATATATATGTGTATATATATATGCTTTGGTGGCATCTGAAAATACATATTCTCAAAGCAGTTACTTCTTTTAAATAAGTATTTAATTCGTGACCATTGAAAATGTTTTATGTAGTACAAATTTGTGTATTTATTAATGTAATCCCGACATACCACATCTGTCATATTCAGATTATCATGTGACCTACAGTTGCGTACTTGTTTTCGTATACTGCTTTTTCTCCTACTACAAAGTATAATTGGCTGATGCTATGTAGAAACCATAATGTCTTTCATACTTCCCGTATGCTTATTCGGATGCAGCAGCCACCGAATCGAAAAGTCACATTATTTATTTTGCATTCAAATAAACGTATTACACGAATTCTAAAAGAAAAGTTCACGTTGTGTTCCAGCATTACATGCATTTGAATGGAACATTCACATCGTTTAATGCGAATTTAGTGTGTTGTATCGTTATAATGTTATAAACTGTAATCTTATCATGTTTTCGAATCACATGTCCACATGTTACATGTGTTGGAATCGAGCAATCGTTTTATTCCACGAGTAATCTAATCGAAGGTTCGCATCATCAGATATATGCTTGAATCATAATGTCCAATCATTTCACCTTCAAACTATTTTATTGTGTTCCATTTAAAAACAATCTACAGATAATCACGTATTTAAACAAAACGTTCCAAGCGCGTTTCTGTGTTGTAATGGTAACTCATTACCTTCCTCGTGATGTTGTGCACATATGGACAGGTGTTACACGCGAATCTGAAGCATCTCTGTCCCTCTTCAACGATTAACACATTCCCACAAGTTGGACAAAACAGGAGCATTTTCAAGAGGTTATATATATATAATACTGTAAACTAAATACTGTTCTTGTTTTTTTTCCCTGATGCAAATGAAGTGTGTTTACACACATTCTCACGCCTCTACAGGTTACACAACGTTCCTCACTAATCTAGGCTCGACATGAAACGAAATATAAACGCGAATAAACATTAATTATAGGGTATATAATAATGTTATATATACCTAGAACTGTCAGGAACTGTATATATGTTAAATTAAATTATTTAAATGTTAAGAATTGTATAGTCAGTATCGGAAATATAACATAGAAACGTATGCGGAACTAAAGTTTGGTGCATCACAGAAATATTCCGACAAAAAAAAATGGATATAAAGCTGGAACGTAACAGAACTGTAGATGTTACAATTTGATCAGAAATAATTTAGCAGCTGTGCCATAATTCCGTTTAAATTCACTAATTGATTTAATAAACATGGAGAGAACTTGACGACTTTATGTCTCGTATTTCTGGATGTAACGTTAGACTTGCATCAAGAAGTTTTCGCTGGTCATCAGTTGAAAATGGATGAATTAAAGGAAGGAAACCTAAAGAATGTCGATGAGGCTGAGCTTGAGGAGAAAACTGTTGTAGAGGAAATTAAAGAAGAGCAAGAAGAAGAAGAAGACGACGAGGAGGCATTGCCACACTCTGAATTTCTTGACATCTTTGAGGAAGGATTGGCTCTGATGGTCCAGGACCCTTTACTGTGCGACCTGCCAATTCAGGTCTACCATCAAACAGCAATAAAGAATTTGTTTTAATAGAATAATATTGAAACAAGCTACATGTTTGAATGTAAGGTCTAGAATTCCCAATCTTTTCTGATCTTTCAAATGTTCAGGTCACGTTGGAGGAGGTGAACTCTCAGGTGGCTTTGGAATATGGTCAAGCCATGACTGTTCGTGTTTGTAAGGCTGATGGAGAAGTCATGCGTGAGGTTTCTTGGAATTAGTTGGAATTGCTATACATTTATTGATTCTAACTGGAGCAAATCTCTTCACAGCTATTGTGGTTGTGCAGTCTGCTACGGTTCTGGATCTGAAGAAAGCCATTCGCAGATATATGGAGCTAAAACAACAACGAGAGGGAGGTGTCAAGCACATCAGCTGGTGAGACATGAAAAAAAGTATAGGATGTGATTTTGTATTTGTTTGTTTTGTCCTGATCCACTTTCCCTGTCAAGGAAATACGTGTGGAGGACATTTCATCTGGTCTTCAATGGAGAAAAATTAGAAGATGACAAAAGAAAGCTAAAGGAGTGAGTCCAAATAATCTGTTGCTTTTGTAGAGATGTGTTAACTTGTATTCATTTGGTGCACAGTGATTGCTTATAATATGGTTGGATTGTGTTTCCTCTGTCCTCAGCTACGGGATCAGGAACAGAGATGAAGTGACGTTTTTGAAGAATCTGAGAAGGAAATGAACAAATGAAGTTCTCTTTAATGGGTGAAATTTGTAAATAATGAATAGACATTTAAATATGTTCACCCAAAAACTAAAAACTCATCCTCATGGTGTGTCCTACCAAATACTGTCCCCTGTTATTTTTCTGTGGAACAAAAACGGGGGGAAAAGATTTGAATTGCATTTTTATTTTTCATCATGAGAATGAGTAAACGATGACTTCATGTTTTTTAAGGTAAACTTATCCTGTGAAGACGACACTTGTTGAAGCAATCTAGCAAGCAACTTAAATAGCTATTCTTAGAATACATTTGATAAAGGCTCTTTGTTCCTTTTAGTTAGACAGAAACCCAAACTGTCACATTTGCAAAGATGCAAATGTGTGATAGTCCTCCATTTCGAAGATGCCTAGTACATGTATACATGGTACATCCACAAAACAGCTAATTCACTGGAAGTAAATGTCTCATAAAGTGCTTACAAAAATCATATTTGTGTATTTCATGTTGCTTTTATAATGATCAAAATAATTAAACCTGAAAATGAGTTGTTTTCAAAAGTGCAATTTAAGTCCCATTACTGCTGCTTGTTAAAATGCTTAATATTAAAGTCCCACCAGATTTGCTGCAAAACTCTAGATGTTTCTATTTCAAGACCCTTGTCGCCATGTGAGTTGGTAGGAAAATACAGGTAAACCACACACTTTAAATATTATGGATATGTTCCTCATACTGTTCAGCTACAGTATGACCAGCCTCATATTTCCTTATTACTGCAATGTGAAGAGCGACTGAAGAGACACAGCAGCACACATGGGTAATTATTAAAATATATCATTTATTCTTTTATTTTAATTTTGTAATTGCAACAGTGTTTTTCATATCAGGAATAAACTTGTATTAAACAGTTCTTCTTGACTGGACGCTACGGCTCATTTCTGTTATGAAACTATCGTAGGCTATCTATTTCAGAGTGGATGCTGTATGAAGGTCTGAGGCTTTTGGAGGTTTAAGTGAACCGTCATCTCAACCCTCAACATGTCTGATGAACAGCTGACGAACATTTTTGAGGAGCTGAACCGGCTGTCCTCTCGCAGACAGCAGCTGATTGACAAACGCAATATCCTGGCAATGCTCATCCAGTTCAAGCGAAACAATGGCCAGAATGAGCAACGTGAGTCCCATTAACTGGAACTGCTTGATAACAGAAGCCAAATAAACAGTGGAAGACATTTATGGATTATTATTCATAAATAAAGAATTTGGTTATATATGCAAATATAGCAATTTCTCATTGTATAGTGTTACAGTACGTAAGGAAAAAGCTAATGTTGCTCACTCGAGATCTTGTAACCAACAGAGTATTCCAGAGAGACTGAAGAATTTAACGAGATTGATGAGCAGCTTAAAGTTCTCACTGAAAAGAAGCTTGAACTGGTGAATTTGCAAGAAATATCGGGAGGCAATCATTTAATAGGTATGGCAATTTGATATCTTTTTTTTGACAGGAATTATACTTAAACATTTGGAATTTAGGGATGGGCGTATCGATCCGAAGTATCGATATATACCGATGCGAGTATCGAAAGTATCGATACTCAAACTAAAAATATCGATACTAAGGTGCATTTTATTTACCAGTGGTTTTGTTTATTTAACAATAATAATAATTCAAGATTCAAGATTTTTATTTGTCACATACATGGTTATACAGGGAATAATATATAATAATATGAGGGGGGGGGGGGGGGGGGGGGGGGGGGGGGGGGGGGGGGGGGGGGGGGGGGGGGGTGTACAATATGCATTGAATTGGACGAATAACCTTTGTTAGCTTAGCTTAGTTAATATAAAAATGTGATGCTATATGTTACAAAAAAATTAACAATTTTGAAATACGTTGATGGTTGTATTTTTTGTATTTGATCTCAGTATTCCTATCAATGTTGTATAAGGGTTTTTTATGCATAATAGTAACCCTAGAATGTGATCAAACAGTTTAAAATAGCGGGGCTAAGATATATAACAATTTTTAAGACTGTAAAAAATATGTTAATTCAGTATACACGTTATCCCACCGGTTGCAATTGTGACTGACCATAAAATAAAAAATTTCGCACACTTTTCCAAAAAAAAAAAAAAAGATTGATTATTTCAAAGGGTTGCTAATGACACATCATTTGAATATTTTCATGTCTGGGAAAAATCTGGGATTAAACGGGTTAAAATGCGTTTTAAACATAAAGTTAAGTGGTTTTCATTACCCATTTTACTCTTAGTAATTTAATAATTTAATACATTTCATAATTTAAAAGTTTAGTGCAGAAGTATCGAATCGGTACCGATATCGGCGATACTGCCTTGAAAAATATCAGTATCGTATCGAAAACAAAATAAGGGGTATCGCTCATCCCTATTGGAATTTGACATCTTGTATTTGTATTTGATGGTGCAGTTCTTTTTTCATATGTCCTTATGTTTTTATTATTACAGACACTACTGTTTCATCTACAGACAGGCCGCCGTCTTATCCAGGTTGGTAGGTTTTGACACTAGTTTCAGTGATGGTAAGATGTGAAGTTTTTTGAGACAACTATGCAAATACAAAATCCAACAGGACCAGAGCTTCCTGAAAGCGGCTCATGTTTGTTTTTCTCAGCTCCGCAGGTGATTCTGGATGTCGAGCAACTTCCTCGACACTCAGCTCGGACGCAGTGTCCATTCTGTCGCCAGTATATAACCACAGATGTCTCAACCAAAGCTGGCAGTGCCGCCTATATTGTGTGTCTTATTTCCATTCTTTTTTGGTGAGATGAACTGCCGTCTGATATTTGACTTTATTTATTCTCGTTTACTTCCACTATGCCACTGTGTGATTACCATTATGTCTTTCTATTAAGGGTTAAACGTTGATATATTTGTGTTCTTGACTCTTTCTTGTGTAGTTGTATAGCTGGCTGCTGTGTCATCCCGTTCTGCATGGATAGATGCAAAGACGTCGTTCACAAGTGTCCAAAATGTCGGAGTCACATAAAAACATGCAAAAAGCTCTGAGGAGTTGAATGTTTGAATCCCGTAATGTGAACTGAAAAGGTTGCTGGAAATGTTTCAGTCGGTGTCATCCTGAACGTTTTACAGGGACAGTAGGCCTACCCATGGAATTACCTGAAGTGGCTTTTTTAAAGGATACGATATGGCGCTGTCACGGTTCGCTCTTTGTGGGGACGAAGCCAACTTTTCGGTTTGCCTTAAAACTGCCTCCAAAACTATCCATACCGAAAGGAAAATGCAAGACTTCTGTGAGATTTCAGTCTTCTGGTTTGAACTTAAAGAACATTCAATGCCAATTTAGAATTTTGGGTTGAATATTTGCAGCTAAAGCACTGAATACTTTCAGGTTGTGCAGGATTATAAAAAAAATTTATCAAAATGCAATCAGGGTTTCTGCGGTTTTAAGTCTTAAATCGCCCTTTTACAATTTAAGGCCTTAAAGTGGTCTTATATCAGAGTAGAAAGTCAAGATATTTACTTGAAATGCAAATGTATAAATGAAATCGTGCAAAAACTGAAAACAATTAAGTGAGTTTATGCTTACAGCAATAATACATATCTGCAATAGTGCTGTCAAATGATAAATCGCGATTAATCGCATCCAAAATAAAAGTTTTTGTTTACATAATATATATGTGTGTACTGTGTCCATTTATTATGTATATATAAATACATACACATGCATGTATATATTTCAGAAAAAATTTTATGTTTATATATTAAATATATTTATGTATAATATGAATAAAAATATAAACATAAATGCGTGTATTAGATTTTCAAAAGATATACTGTATGTGTGTATCTTTTTATATACAAAATAAATATACACAGTAGCCTACACACATATATTGTGTAAACAAAAACGTTTATTTTGGATGCGATTAATCGTTTGAAAGCACTAATCTCCAACAATGTGGTTTAATTAAGTTGATTTTTCAGAGCCTATGGGCAGATATTTAGGGGCCAACCACCGAAGGTCTGTCGATACCTTTAATGTTCTTCTTCTCGCTCTTGAGTCTATGGCAGCCCATAAAACCGTATGGAAAAAAGTTGTGAATTTTGGCACACATATAGAGGGCAGTCTGAGCATTAACCACAGCAGATTTGGATCCCTCTAGCGCCACCAACTGTCCAAAGTTGCACTCATGTTCATTTAAAATTAAAGGAAAACATTTTTTTTTTGTAAAAGGAAAAGAAAAACCCACCAACGTTACTTTTTTTCTTCTGATTCCTTGGCTGAAGATAATTCGATTGAACCCATGTCATTTTTCCATCATAAAAATTTTACAGATATTTTGAGTTTTCCGTAAAACCTACTTTTTCAAACTCCTCCTAGACCATTAGTCTGATTTACATAAAAAAAGTAAAATCAGATCATGTTCAGACAATGCTGACAAAAAGCAAGAAGAACATGGAATTCAAGTTGATTAGCCTTGAATAACAAGCAAATGAATTAAACAAAAACACATCAAAATGGCTATATGCAACGCTTTTGTTTATTTAGACTAAACTTGGTGTGTATGACAACCATGACCTGAGGGTACCTGCACAGTTTCGGCACAGCGCCACCTAGTTGTCAGGTGATGTGAAAACATTTATATTTTTGCTTATAACTTCTGAACAGTTTGGTCAAAAATCAAGACCACAATTATCTCTTTGGAGTCGGTGCAGCATACCAAGTTGATTGATACCCAATTTTCCCATGTTGGCCATTTTGAGTTTAACTTCACCATGTTTTACAAAAGCATTAGCGTATCGTTACGAACTCTGTATTTGTCTTTGGCACCATGCCCTGATGGAACTCAAAAAGTTTCAGGGCAACATCACCTTGTGGTCAAAAAATGCTAATAGCTTTTGATTATTTTTGTCATGAGTCTGGTCTTGATAGATTTCCTTGGATCATGCCGAGAACATTGATACCATCGATACTAATTACACCACAAATGTCCTGTCTGGCATTTTGATTTTCTTTGAAAACCTGCTTCTCCTCCTAAACCACTGGCCCAATTTTCACCAAATTTGACAATCTTCAGACTTGCTTGTCAAGTAAATGTATCTTGATTTAAGGATGTTTAGACATTTCAAAAGAACATCACTTTTTTGTGGTGTGATCAAAAGGTACAGTAAAGTAATTTCCATATTCTAGTGGTTGGGAGCAGAGCTATTTAAACCTTAAGCTGTATTTATTTATCTTGTCAAATAAATGGAAAAGTAATGGGGGTTAGTTGAAAGCTGTACTTTCGAATTTTGAAGTATTACTAATACAAGCCATTCTTTGCTACTTAGACATTTACATTTTGAAAACATTGTGTTCCCTTCAATTTATTCCTTAAAAGTTCCTTTACTTGGTCTTAAAAAGTGTACAATTTACCTTTATAAAATCTGCAGAAACCCTGGCAGTACTTTAACAAATGCCTGATTCTGTTTGCATGTAGTAGAGTAGGAGTTCTTCAGCTGGTTAAAAGCAATTCTAAATTATTTTATCTTGTAGGTTATGTTAGGTTAAAAATATTATCTTTGGTAAATTGTCAAATGTTAAGTATATTATTGTGTTGTTAGCTTTGCTAAATAAGGTTATGTGGGGCCAGGACATGGTTCTGTCCTTTGGAAGGCCAAACAAGTCATTTAAATGGTTTCAAATACAGAAACATTTTATTGATAAAAGGCTGTATATACAATAAAGATATGTACAAAGATAACCTCAAAACATCATTTACAGTTGCACAAATACATTTGTATAAAATGTATATTGTAAAAATATATACACTGTGCAAAATATGAGGCATACAATCTACATCGCACTTCAAAGGGTCAGTAAGATTTGATATATTTCTCTTCTTTTCCTTTTCATAACAGAGCAGTTACTCTGATGGACATATTGAAAAAAGGTACACAAACCCTAATAATCTTTACAGGTTCATTTAAGGTCTTATGATAGGATTTTGCTCGACCGCGGGCCTTTTTTCACACTAAAACAAATACACGTAGAGCCATAAAATATGTGAAAAATATATGTGAGAACTGCATAAATGCAGTAAAATGGTACGTTTACAAAATTAAAAGCTTTGGGTCTCTGATAGAGACAGAACTATGGTATCCCTTTAGAAATTACATTTCTAAATATAGAAATACATTTTCATTTTGACAATGTGTTTGGATAAGGAATTGATTGTCAACGAGTTCAGTCCAAGGTCAAGTAAGTGCACTATTTGGCATGCATGGCATATTTTCACAGCGTGTCTAAAGAGAGATCTGCTATTGCATCTGCCAAACACTGAAGGAAAACATTTCATAATTATCCATCTGAAGGGAGTGGTGATAAGAAATCATTCAGCCGTCTGTTTCAAACTGTGCCAGCAGATGACGCTACATTGTCACATTTTATAGAAAAAAAAAACTAAAACCAAAAACGAATAAGTGAAGTGACACGTGGCCAAGTATGGTGACCCATACTAGGAATTAGTGCTCTGCATTTAACCCATCCAAAGTGCACACACACAGCAGTGAACACACACCTGGAGCAGTGGGCAGCCATATTTATGCTGCGGCGCCCGGGGAGCAGTTGGGGGTTCGGTGCCTTGCTCAAGAGCACCTCAGTCGTGGTATTGAAGGTGGGAGAGAGCGCTGTACATTCACTCCCCCTACCTACAATCCCTGCCGGTATGAGACTCGAACCCGCAACCTTTGGGTTACGAGTCCGACTCTCTAACCATTAGGCCACAACTTCCCCCAAAAAATAAGTCCACGAGCCGGAACTCGAACTCGGGACGCCCGAAGCGCAAAGGCGCTATATGTGGGCAATTGATTTTTACAAATAACTGAGAAGGTGAGGTTTAGGTACATTAACAAAGGCAAATTACCTGCCAGCTACCTGCATTTCAGTGGTTATGAAGAAAGAAGCTCAGACTCTGTGAAATACAGTGAATTTCAGTTCATCTACGTCCAAAAAACACATCTGTACTGCAGTAAAGAGCCTGACCAATCAAAATGCAGCTGCTCTCTTTTGTCATTCTGATCTGAATATGAAAATTTCACAGGTCCTGTTTAGCCTTGTTTCCCTGGTCAAGACACGCAACACTGTCAGTTCAGACTGTAAGAGCTGAACCCTGTCCACTCTATCTACTCTTTTGATAGGGATAATAATGGCCCCTAGTCAGGCGTTTGTGTGCCTCTCTCCCTCCCTCTCTTTGGCCTCATGCTGGGTTTGGTAAACAACCTCACTCTGACCTTTCCCAGTCTATGCACTGGATGATTTCGAATGTTTAGAAATTTAATGTTATTATTTAGCTGCCACAATTTCGAGTACCCTAACACAACAGTTAACAGCTCATTGACCATGGCAGTTGAATGTAAGTGAGCCAATAAACAGGTTCCTAGTTAAAAGGATAGTTAACCCCAAAATTATAAGTCTGTCATTATGTTTTTTCCAAACTCAAATGGCTTTTTTTCTTCAACAACACAAAAGAAGATATTTTATAGAACGTTTCAGCTGATTTTTGTTAATACCATCAAGTTAATGGGGTCCAAAACTTTCAAGCTTCAATACGGACATAAAGGTAGCATGAAATGAATCCATATTAATCATTTTGTATGATATGCAGTTTTTAAGCCTTTATGTTGATTGGGTACATGACATACAGTGGGGTCTGACATTTAAAGTTGTGATTAAATGCAAGTCTTTTGTGTTGTGACATGTCTGAGTGAAACATGTTACTGAAAAAGAATCAGAAATATATATTAAAAAAAAATTCTTGAAGCCAAATTTAACTTAGTCTCTGTATGCACTGCTTAATGTTTTGAGAGTTAATAAAGACTTTGAGTAAATAAAGTTTGATCTGTTTAACATAGAAACTAATTGTGCTGCTTCTGAAAGCTTTGAATATACCAGTCAAGTCATATGGATTAATTTTATGCTACCTTTATGTCCTTTTTGGAGTTTGAAAGTTTTGGATCCCAATGGAAAAAAACAGCTGAACGAGATTCAAAACATTTTCTTTCGAGTTCAGAAAGAAAGAAAGATACGAGCTTGGAATGAGAACAATACTTTTTTGAACTTACTATCCCTTTAACTCTAAAACTACAGAGTTTCTGGACAACGCAAACAGCTAAGGCACTATGATTGTACTTGTAATCCTTGCTTTCCCCAAAATATATGATACATTTAAAATATGTTCCGTCTTAGGTAAGGAATTATACTTACCAGAATCTAAAAAAACAACAACATTCTAACATTCTCTATAACATAGGCCAGCAGTTTCAAAGACTGCTTCAAAATATGAAAAGCAGAAGCTCACTGCCTAAATATACAGGTGAAAAAAAGTGTCTCTACATTCTTCTTCTGCTTTGAAATAGGTGTTGGTGACAATAACGGCACACAAACCTGCACGTATAGGTGCAACTGAGAAAAGCTGATGCTACACTATCAGTGGTTTGCACACAGATCCGCAAATCTTTTCAGAACGTCTCCAATCTCCATCCCTTTGTGAGCTCAGTCCCAGTGTAACTGTAAATCAGTGGAGTCCAAGAAATCAGATGAAAAGACTGCAGTCGGTGAGGAGATACCAGCAGGACCTGGAATCGTAAGGTCCAACCACTCCATGTTGTCGAGGCCTGCGTCTTGCAGAGGGAGGGCAGAAGGCGGCGTGTCGGTGAAGGTCAGATCTGAAGTGTCCATTGGGGAGTGGGACCGCTCCAGCAGCTGGTTTTTAAGCTCCTCCATCAGTCTCAGGGTCCGTGGCTCAGCGTCCTCCAGCAGGGCCTCCAACTGGTTATCGGAGGCCAGGGCTACCATGTTGGGTGGAGGCACTTGGGTTTGGTTGGGCGTGCGGGCAACGTGTATCTGCGGTGGAGGACGAGACAGCACTGTGTTGATCGGCAGGGTGGTGATGTTTGCTGTCACTGGAAGTAGTTTGTCCAGAGAAGGATCCTGCCTGGATAGAGGGGATATTTCTGGGAAAGCACAGAAAACGGTTTAGTTATAGAAACCTATTGTAGCTGAAATTCAAGAGCGGTTTTGTCTTTTCTCACCTCCACTCTCGATCAAAACGTCAAACAAATCGTCCATGTGCTGACTGGTAGCAGTAGGAACCTTTATGGAAGAATACAAGGTATTAAGACAACAGAAAGTGTTCAAAATAGATTACGAAGTGTGCAATGTTAGTACTGTGCCCTTCAAATGGAATTCTGAGCACATGAATGACAGAGGGAAGTCATATTTCCGAGTGGGAAAGTCTGTTAACCTAAACCCCAGAGCATTCTTCAGTTTTTATGCATATGCCAGGGTATGCGTACAGTATACATGACATACATTTCATCATCAGCATATTTTCTAATGGCGTATTCTTGCACTAATTCATCTGTCCAGAAAGTGGCACCACTATTGATTCATATTTGAAAAAGAAACGGAAGAGACAGAAAATTACAACAAACTACTAGAGACGGTAACAACAAAAGACACCGGCATTGATGAGCGGGTTAAGAAATACCCGCAACTCTAGTTTATATGAGTTCGAAGATATTTATTATCAGATATAACGTCTGGAGAGAAATGTCGCAGACATTGTACAAAGATGAAACTTTCAGTTTTTGGTGCATACTTTGAAAGGTTATGTGTTTGGCTGTCAAAACTGAAGTATACTTTGGGCCTAACTTTAAATTACCTGCATTGTGGCTTGCAGACCTCTGGTCTGTTTGACAGCCTCCTCGTAACGGGGTGGGTCTTTGCTCTTTGGGTTGCGGTGATTGGGGAACTTTGATGGCTGAAGGATATAGTTGAGCTGACAGGGCGAGGGAGGCTGAACAAAACATATAACTTTCAAACTGTGTAATAGGGGTTACAAGGCAGAGCTCTAGAGTACTAGGCAAATATACAATAGAATATACATAAAGAGAATACAAGAGTATATAAGGATCTTGGCCTAAAACATAAATATATGCATTACACAGATTTAAATGCTTGTGCAAACTTGCCACAATGTTAAAGTGTTCTGTTCTGATTTTATGATAGTTAGCTAGCAAGTTGAGTTGAAGAAGCTGAAGAAGACGGTTTACTCTCCCACTGTGTAGATAGTTTAATACCCAATATAGCGCCCCTTATGGCAAAATTGAGAAAGCATGTTGTGCTTGTTTTGCATTATGAGTTCTAAACCATTTTTAAGTGCATCAGCACTTGAAACTTAGCTTGTGCTAGCTAGGAGAATTTGTGTTTGTGTGCTTGCATATGCTGAGTATGTTTCAGGACATAACAGAGTGGTCAGTTTGTCTTACTTTGTTAGTAGGTCCATTTGTGTGTCTGGGCGAGTTGTTGAGGAAGCACTGGGGCATTTCTGCCATGGGCTGGCTCTGGTTCTGTCTGTACTCAAACCCAGAAGATAAGCTTCCACACAGGGGTAAAGCCTGTAAACACATGCAGCAGGAGGCAGTTTAAGCCCAGTGCACTGAGTGAGTAAGAACAGCTGTGTATATCAGTGTGTAAACAGAGGCCTCTTGTTCTCGAACCAACTCTCTGTCTTAGTGATAAGTGCTCTTTCTGATTTTCTCTGTACTCTCTACTTCTGTCACCTATTTAGTCAGGTCTGCGTTTGATGTAGTTGAGAGGATAATGTATCACCTGAACTCAACTGGTATTGCCAGGGCAACAACAGAGATAAGCACAGAACATGTTGCAGGCCTCAGAAAGGCGTTCTATTTCAACCTACGTGCCAAATCAGAGAGAAATGCGTCTGGGCCTTGTCATCACAATAGTGAGCTGAACTGGATTTATGAAGTGCAGGAACATTGAAAGCAAGAGGAAAGGTTAAGTATACATGCATAACAAAACAACTCAGATCATATGGTGTATCCCTTTCTAACTGTTTTATTAATGTTACTATTTTACTGCAAAGTAAAATATCATTATTTGTGGTGTCTTTTCAATTAGAATTGTGCATAATGGATATCATAATTACCTTGTATGTCTAAAGTAGCTCATATAGTTCATATATTGCCCTGTGTCTGAGCTGAAAAGATGCGCTTGAACATGCCACAAAGACTATAGCCAATGGTCAACCAGCACATATGTTCTTAACCTGTTTGAGAGGAAATTGCTCTCCATACCAGTAGATGGCAGCAATCTGTATTAGTCGTTCCAAAAGGGAAACCACAAGAGCTAGGGTTGTGAATATACAAACCGTATACAAAGCCTCCCGTTTGCTTGTTTTCATCACTTCTGTTTTTTTTCTTGTTTGCTAATGCGCTATTTTAAATGACGTCAGATCGCTGCTCTTCTCACATTGCACGACTGTTTGGGGTACCATATAGTTGCTGTTGTGTGCACACTACATGATGGATTAGGCAATACTAATTTTCAATAGGAAGAGTAGAAGACAACTCTGGTTGTGAAATGTAGTTCTGTCATGACAACTCTCGAAGGGATTGGCATGGTAATGTACATGATAATGCAAATGTATTTGGTCTTGGCGGAATAGATCTGCTACGCTGCTGCTGCTGCAGAGCAAGTTAGCGAGACTTGCTACTGCCAAAACATCCACAACATGCTGCTGTGAGCATGTAAGAAATATTGCTGCTGCAGATATAACATACATGAAATAACCCCCATATAGCATACATGAATCACCTCATAGCATATCTATACAGGTGGAGCTGGGGAAGGTGGAGGGTTTCTGAAGCAAGCTGCAACTGTTACAGCAAGCACTAGTCATATATTTGAATGTTGAGCAACGAGCTCATTGGCTACCGATACAGGAGAGAACCAATCAGCTGTGCCATGTGATAATGATGTCATTAGGTCAGATTGAGTTAGACCTATCGGACTGTGCCATCTAGAGTTTCATGCCAGGACTCTGTATTTTGTAGACAAGGCAAACATGCGAGAATTGATACAGGAAATAACGCAAGTTCACGTGAGAGACAAGCATTCTCGCACAAGCATGGATTTATTCCTGTCAAAAAGGGTAGCCCGCAAAAAGCCTGCAAACCAAGTCATCTGTACACTGATATGCAGTGAAAATACAAAATAAAGAAGTATATTAAGGAGAGAATGGTTGCTTCCTCATGTTGTCTTGCAGATCTCCCCCTGAACTTTCCTTTCCGTTGCCCTGTATTCTGCTTTCTCATTAGCTGTAGGTCATTGCCAATGTCATTTCCAGTCAAAACACATTTCGCCGACCAGATATTTGGCATGGCAAATATCTCACGGGCATCTGTGATGCATTAACGCTTCTCTCAGATCGTATCTTTGATAACGCACACTACGTGATTGTCGCTCTCATGAACGAGCACCAATTTGCCTCTGATTTTGGGCATTTGCCAGCGATTTCCACTAAACTGTCGGCGAGAGAAAATCGGGGCTAAAATCGTAATGGTCTCTCACTAATAGACTATGCTGCAAACTCAAAATGCTCAGTTGCCTGAACAGCTGCTCAATGACAGCTGGACATTGGCTGATGACCGACTGTCGGCTTGGTGTGGCATGGTCTTTGTTAGGGTGTCAGTTATTAGGGTGTTCCGGGTGGTTGCAAAAACGTTTCTATAGGACTGCTAAAGTGTTTTGAGTGTTTGATAGTGTGCTGCCATGCAGTTGGTAGGGCAGTGTTCTCAAACTCAATTCCTGGAGGGCCACAGCTCTGCACAGTTTAATCAAACACCCCTGATCCAGCTAATCAAGGTCTTCAGGATTACTAGACACTTCCAAACAGGTTTGAGTTGGAGCTGGTTGGAGCTAAACCCTGCAGAGCTGTGGCCCTCCAGGAATTGAGTTTGAGGCCACTGTGGTAGGGTGTTCTGCATTTGTTACAAAAGGAACAGTTAACCACTGAGAATGGTTCAACCCAACAGTGGAAAAGCAGCCATGATAATGGTGATAACCGTGACTCTAGACATGGATCAGGACCCCTCTTTAATGTCTACAAGGTATATTTTTCACCCGTCCGATCATTTGCTTGATGTAAATCATTTTGCTTACTTGAGGTGGAGATGCCGTCTGATTTGAATGCTGTTGTAACATTGTGTTGTTGGACGTCTGTGTTTGCAGAAGTGGTGTTTGTATGATGCTTTGAGCCAAACTGGGCATTGTTTGTTGGAGAATGGTCTGCGCCTGCAAAAAGTATAGAGAAAAACTCCAAATGAGATGACGTTATTTTATACATTTTCCTTACTGTAAATAGAACTGGCATTTCATGAATGTTAAGAGACCTGTGTGCTGATGGGATTGTTGGGCAGGCTGATGGGCAGCAGGATTTGTGCGGCAGGCTGAGTGTTGGTCAGTGTCTGCTGATGCAGCACTTGAGGGACTTGCTGTGTGTTGATATAGAACTGCTGGACTGGGGTGTGGTGCTGCTGGGCATGTGGCTCTTCCTGTTTCACACCTGTAGTTTGCCGCAGGGGACTCTGCTTGGAGTTGCAGCTCGGGGAGGTTCCGTTCTCCTCTTTGACCTGGACTGATAGATTGGGTTCAGGCTGCTGCCCTCCGCCCTGCTGACTCCTCTTCTCCACCTCCAGCTGCATCTTCAGCTCCTCCACCAGCCGCTGCTCCTGCTCCAGCTTAAGCATGAGTTCCTCAATCTGGCGCTCCTTCTCGTGAAGCCGCTGGTCTTTTTCGGACACCTTGATGTCCATGGTCATGTCTTCAGGTGCGGGTTTGAGGGGTGAGGTGCCTGTTGGTGGACGGGCTGGAGACAACGTAAATAGAGCTTTGGTGGGACTGTCTCTGCTGTTCTTCATACTGATGTTGGAGGCCTCAGGAGAAACGGGTGGAGTTGTGTTCATGCTGTCAGGCTGCAGAGAAGCTTTGGAGATGTTTGTATCCATGGTTGTAGCAGATTGAGAGCTCTCCTGGTGGGCCTTAAGCCTTTCTATGAGATCTGTTTTGGTGCCGGATACAGGAAGTCCTCGCAATTTCAACTCCATCTTAAGCTCAGCCACCTAGAGGTTCAAAGAACAGTGGTACTTCTGCATACTTATATATTGTAGGAGTAGGAAAAAAATCAGCATGTTACCCACCTTCATCTCATCTAGGTTGGTAGGCAGAGACCCGGTTTTACGACCGGTCAAAGTGTTGTTGGCACGTGAAGGAGCCGCATTGGGCAGAGATACCACAATGGGAGCGGGAATACTCGGGCTGGTGCTCAATGTGATGTTGGGGCAGCTGTTCTGACTCTCAGCTACTGGCCTGTAGAGGATGAAGGATTTTAAATGCATTGGGAACTTCCTGTTCCCTCATCATTCACAATAAACGGTCTTTCTACACAATAGAAGCAGAGGTATATCTTGCAGCAACAGAAGCCAAAATGGAAAATAATTTGAGGAACTGCCGTACTACAGCTGGGGTGATGACAGGTCTTTTAGACATGATTAGTAGGTGAAACCATTATTTAAAGGCTATCGCTCATAGCACACAACGCTCACATTCTTTTCTGAGCTACATACTTCTGCTCCAAAGCAATCAGGCTCACAGTAAATCCTTTTAGTGTCAGAGCTGAAACTGATATATCCGAATCATATGCAATTGCACTGGTCCGTAACCAATTATTCAAATTAACTGACATCACGCAAGTGAACTAGCATTATGCTTTTATGCCATATGCACAAAGTGCCGTGTTCCCCAAGGCATTGAACTCTATAAAGTGAACTGCCAAACTACAGTGCTACTGTAGCAAGTTGATGCACCACTTTTTATGGACAATCTGAACAATGTACATATAAAAAGGGCAAATGTAATTATTGTATATACTGGAAAAATATACAGTGTTCCATCCCCTGCTCAATATTCTCCTCCAAAATAAAGTGCAAATTGAAGGCTATACAAAACAAATATAAAAGTATAATTGTAGGCTATGCTATACATTAATGCACACAAAAACTATACTAAAGACAGACAGACAGATTAAATCACTTACTACTACTAATAATAATACAAGAGGTATAATGTTCTGAACATATTACTATTCTATGAATATAATAGACTTATCATGTCTCTCATAACAATTGTATTATGTGTTAAATGTATGATTTCAATTCAGAATGTTCTAATTAAACTCAATTTAAAGCTGAATTATGTCCAAAAACAAAATATTTTGTCAAAATTAATATTTTAGTCAAAACTATATTATCAGTCTGGTCAATGTGCATGCAAGTCTTTTTGCAAAATGCAAATACTCAATTTGTAACACTTACAACTACACAATGCAACTGTAAAATGAAAGTTATGTATTGGAGGAAAACAAACATTAAACAGCACACACATCTAACATTAAATAAAATTGTCTTGTGATTTGGATAGCTTGAGCTGTCCACTTTTCTTGCAGCAAAGCATTTTTTTTTTCTTCAGAAATGTGTTTTTCATTCATGTAAAATTACATCACTGACTGAGTTTACCAAATACTCAGAAATTAAATGTGTTCCTGTTTCCAGATTCAAACAACATGTTATGACATTGAAAGAATAATTAACATAGTATACTCATGTTGAATCGTTCTATTATATAATATGTGAATTATTAAACAAATTGGTTGTGAAAAACGCTTTTCATGTTAAGGTTTTAGTGACAAGATGTTTATGCTAAGGGTTGCATGTTATGTTGGAAACTATATTGGAAGTGTGACATACTTGAGTGGTGCTGGTAATATGGCCTGGTAATTGTAATGCTGTTGCTGATGATTGAGAATCTGGAGCTGCAGGAACTGCTGCTGTTGCTGAAGCAGCCTGGCATATGCCGAGTCCATCGGGGCTTCATTGGGTTCCTGCTTCTGGTCGGGTGGGATGTACTGGTGATACTTGAGCTTCTTAATTCGCGGTTTGGGTTCTTTACTCTTCTTGCTTCGGCTCTTGTCACTGGACTGTTTGGGCTGGCTTTGCTGCATGGAAAAAGGACAGAAGAACTGAACAAAAGGTGAAATCCCACAGTCAGTGTTAGTGCTAGTCAGACTTGCAACACAAGTCTATTTGCTTTGTGATTTTTAGGTGATTCCCATAATGTTTCAAATAGCTCAGTTCTCTTGCTAACAGAGATGTCAGCACTCTGAGAATACCAGAAGCTGAGAGATTTGTGGGCAAAATCACAAGTTTGCAACTGCTGTGACTAGGTGGGACTTGTATGAACATCTACCTAAAATCACAGGAAGAGGAAACAGGATGCATGGAGGGGACATGACCCTCATTGTTCCTAAATATTGAGTCACAGGATACACATGAAAATGGTTTGGCATCTGAGGAAGGGAGCTGAAAGTCATCAGGATGTAATAACACACCATTTCAAGCCGGCTTATGTATGAGCAGGTTCCCGAAGCGCCACTGGGTCAGCAGTGACCCTCTGTCATGGAATAAATCTGTGGAGTATGCTTTGAAGGCATGGATTATGATAAATGCACAAGTTATTGCCTGACTCCTGTTTCATTGTCCCCAGCTTCAGTTTGTTCTTCTCCGCATTATGTGTGAATGTTAATAACCTCTACGAAGAGCAGAAAGGGCGGTGCTAGCACTTCTAGCTCTTCATCTGCTGCTCTTCTGAAACTGATTTGGCCTAAGGTAGCTTTGACAAGTTGTAGTAAACGAGCTTTTTAGAATAACAAAACAAAACAACGTCTTTGCTCGTCTGGCTGTGTTACCAATCTTTTTTTTTAAAGATTTAAACTACTGTTCAAATGGTTAGTGTCAGTATGATTTTTAAATATTTTTCAAAGATATTAATACTTTTATTCAGCAGGGATGCATTAAATTGATCAAAAGTAACAGTAAAGATGTTTATAATATATGCTGTTCTTTTCACAGTTTCCACAAAAATATTAAGCAGCACAATAGTTTTCAATATTGATAATGACAATAAATGTTTCTTAAGCAGCAAAGCACCATATTAGAATGATTTCTTGGAGTAACGATGCTGATAATTCAGTTTAGCATCACAGGCATAAATTACATTAAAAATACATTCAAACAGAAACAAGTTATTTAAAACTGTAACAATATTTCACAATATTACAATTTTTTTTACTGTATTTTGGATCAAATACATGCAGTCTTGTTGAGCATAAGAGACTTCTTTCAAAAACATGTTAAAAATCTTCCCGACCCCAAACTTTTGAATGCTAGTGCATATAAAATTCTATAAAAACTCTTTAGCATCAGTATTTTAATCAATCTATGACTCATATTTTCAGTTAATGTCTGACTATGATTACAGCATTATCAATTTATTACCTCTTACTCTTTCAGTTTCACAGTCAGTGTGGTGTATATATCATTATTTAGCTGGAGTTGCTATTGTGAAATTAGCCAGTAATGCTGTGAGTCACTGACCCTTATCTCAAAAATAAACATAGGCAGGAAATTACATCATGGTGGTTAGGACATATGGTTTACCTTCACAAGGGTGGGTCCAGGCTTTGTGGGAGCAGCAGCAGTGGCTGTCTGAGTGGAAGTCATTACTCGGCCATCTTCTACTGATGTTCTGTTCAGGAAGTCTGAACTCTGGGTTGTAGGTGGACACAGTTGATAAAAAGAGATTAAAAGCCATATGTCCATAAGAAGGGACAGAGACGTATAAATCTAACCAGCAACACAAGGCTGATGTCTGGATAACTTGTAGAGAAAACAGACACTACTTAGCTCTTCTGGAGAGCTTCATACGCTTTAATGAAAGCATTCTCTATCAGACCTATGCATCATAAGCTAACTGTAAATATTAGAAGTGAATATTTCTGAACTGGTAATCAGTCTGGATGTGAATCTAGGGACTGTTAAGATGCTGACCTGGAGTTTGGAGCCAGTTGGAGGTGAAACAGAGGATGGTTCAGGCAGTCTGGCTTCTACAGGAGAAGATACAGAGCCTTGAGACTCATGACTAGCTGGATGCTGGGAGACAGAGCTTACTGAGTCCTAATTGAGTTATAAAAATGTTCTCACTGCTATCGTGTCAAACAAAAACAAAACAAAATAAAAAAAAACACAAAACAAAAGCAATAAACACAAAAGCAACAAAAGAAAACCAATACCCCAAAACAAACATGACCAATAAACACAAAAAACAAAGAAAACCAAACCAAAACAAAAGCAATAAACACAAAAAACAAAGAAAACCAAACCAAAACAAAAGCAATAAACACAAAAAACAAAGAAAACCAAACCAAAACAAAAGCAATAAACACAAAAAACAAAGAAAACAAAAGCAATAAACACAAAAAACAAAGAAAACCAAACCAAAACAAAAGCAATAAACACAAAAAACAAAACAAAGAAAACCAAACCACAAAACAAAGGCAATAAACACAAAACAGAGAAAACCAAACCAAAACAAAAGAAGAAAAAACCCCACACAAAACAAAACTATTTAGTAACTGACATTTACTTTGGCAATTCCAGTTAATTTGATTAAGCATGAAAATAATACAGTATTTCATTGTTTTTTTTGTACCAATGTCAACAGGCAGAATTTTCTTCTCCACCAGTTCCATTGGTCCAGGCCTCTGTGCAAGCTTCTCATTGAGGTCATCTGCTAGACGCGCCCTCTTTAGTTTCATCTGAGTGGCTTGCAAAGAAGGCTCTGCGTGGGTTTCTGAAATACATAAACAACATCAGACCATACTGAACTAAAGCTGTGTGATAAATTAAGTATCCAGGAAGTGAAACAAAAGACTTTGACAATGCTCTTAAGAGCTAAAAAAAAAAATCACATCTGTTTGATAAGGTGCGTACCTTGTAAAATGTGCATACGAACAAGTTCAGAGCGGTCAGGTCTGCTGTGGATTTTATGCTTCAGGAAATTCTCAGTCTGTATGATGAAAATGCAATACGAGTAATTGAATTAAGAATTTCCATGAAATGCATCTGTTATTGTTCTCATAGCACTCTAGTAGCTGTCAAATGTTGATTTCTAGAAAACCGGGTGGCTGATGGCCAACATAAAGTGTAATATATTATGTAATTAATTAACTCAGTATGAAATAATGATGTAAACAAATCTGTTGAATTTCTTTACTCAGACTCATGACTTTAGCAAATTAAATGATGATAAACAACACGTATAATGGAACTGTTGTGATTTTTCTATAACATTATATTACTAAACCTGTGTAAAGTCCAGTTCACTAATAAATAATGCAAAGTGTAGGAATATTTGAGCGTTTGAGTCTTACTCTTGCTCTCTCCAGACTTCTGACCTGCCCGTGAAAAGCTGCAGGTGTCTTCAGCGCTGGAAAGAAAAATATATTCAAAGCCTTCATTTCAAAACAAGAAGTCAAATGACATTATTTAATGTCTTGTTATATAAAACATCATGTTTTCATGGCACAAAGATTTTTTTTAAATGTTTAATATTTTGCTATTTAAAGATATTTTGTTAGATATATGCATAAAACAAAAGTCAATCTGCCAATGTGTAAAGAAAAATAAAATTAATTCAAGATATACTCTCTGAAAACAAGTCGAATTATTTTATGCAATTTTCCTTTGCATAAATCATGTTTTAACCATTTTAGAATATTTTTGAAATATTGTTTACTGGAAGACAAAAATATTTTTTTCAAACAACATTTCAAGAAAAATTTCTGCTACGAGTATTTCAGTGGGTGTTGAATGGTCATCTACATTCATGGTCAACAGGAAATGAGTGCTATGTCACAGTCGCTATGGCTTGATTAGCAAAGACATTAGTTGCTCACCCTGATTAGTCGTATATCACTAACCAAGAGTGGACTCTTAAATAGTCTGCTGCACTGACATTAATATGATTAAAGAATGCAAGAACTGGTCTTTGTGGGAGAATCCGAGCCATTAAGCATTGACTAAAGCCTGGGAGGTAACCACAGATCTTGCTGAGCAAAAGTGCAGGCCCAGTCGCTGACTCACTCTTGTTACTCTTGGAGCTTGGATATACTATGACGTTAGGGGCCCTATACAGACGGCAAGCACAGAGAGAGCAGGACAGCTCCCGCTGTTCCAGACAGACATCAGTCACACCATTGTTCTAGCTCTCCTTCCTTATCAGTTTGTAACCTCAACAGACGCTTTCTTTTATTAGAACTGCTCTCCTTACCAACATGCATAACTTACTCCATCCCCCTGCTGTCAAAAGTGTAATCTACAAAAAACTGTGTCTGGAGGTAAATGTGTTCCACTTAATGAAGAATAAGTACAGTGTGTGTGCAGAGCTTAGGTGATAATGTGAGTGGCACTGTTAATGATGCTGCATTAAGAGTTAAAATAACAAGGAAGTAGATCATCTGATTAACATTTTTCGGGCGCAACGGATTTTTTCATGAAAGTCCACTGCATACAGGCTGAATTTGTCTAAACATTAATAGTTGACATTTGAGCGTTATGTTTCCATGAAGCATGCATACTCACGTGGCATGATGCCCTGGTCTGCGAGCTGCTCGCGTGTGCGCCTCTGCAGTAGTCTTAACTGAAGCACTGTGGAGGAAGCAAAAACAGAAAAATTTAACTTCGATGAGTTTCTACTTTTAAAGGGATAGTTCACCCAAAAATTAAAATTCTGTCATTAATTACTCACACCCTCATGTTGTTCCAAACCAGTAAGACCTTTGTTCATCTTCAGAACCCAAATCAAGGTATTTTAGAAGAAATCCAAGTATAGACAGCAGCGAAACTACCACAATGAAGGACCATAAAGGTAAAGGACATCATTAAAATAGCCCATGTGACGCAAGTGGTTCAGTTGTAATTTTATGAAGAGAATATCTTCTCTTCCGAGTCAGTTTTTGATGCACATTCATGAAAGTACAACGACGTAACTCTGTGCATTCCTCTGCTTGTAAACAAGACACAGTGCATCCGGGTTCTACGTCAGAAAGCCAGCTCTAATGTCATCAGCACCACACACGATGTGTCATGGTACTCTCGGGAATGTGCGTCGGCTGACACAGAAGAGAATAAATTATGAATAAAGTTGTTATTTTTGTTTTCTTTGTGCACAATAAGTATTCTCGTAGCTTCATAAAGTTACGGTTGAACCACTGATGTCACATGGACTATTTTAATGATGTCCTTACTACCTTTCTTGGTCTTGAACAATGCTGCTGCTGTCTATGCAGGGTCTGAAAGCTCTCGGATTTCATCAAAATATCTTAATTTGTGTTCAGAAGATGAACAAAGGTATTGTGGTTTTGGAACGACATGAGGGTAAGTAAACCACAGATTTTTCATTTTTGGGTGAACTATCCCTTTAACTAAAACTAAACTGAAAGAAACAAAACTAGAATTATTAATTCAGTTGTTGACAAGATTTCGCATTTCATTTAGTTTAACTTGATGTACTTGAATAACTCAAACTGAACCACAATTAAAAATTACTAAGAAACTATACAGATTTTTTTTTTTACATTTATGAATATGACAAAAACAACAAAATGATACAAAAAAATTAAAGCAAACATACAAATAAAAACTAATTCATAATAATAATAAATACTATAATAGTATATAAAAATACTAAAATGATGGACCGGGTTATAGCACCATATACACTGGGGGTACTACAATTATTAATATAATATAATAATAAAAAAATAATAATATAAAGAAGAATGAAGAAAGAAAGAAAGGCCAATACCCTTGTAGTAAATGTGGAATATAAAACTTGAATAGGTATGCATAATTTGAATAGCGAATAGTTAATAGTGGTAGTATTGCTTGATTTTGGTGTTTCTGGTAATAAATCATTTTAGAACTTAACACTTCACAAATAATCCACAACATTTAATCTTTCATCCAAAATGTTTCAGGGATGAAGGTCAACCCAAAATTTTTACTTGAAATGAAATGTATTAAAAGTATTAAGCTTTAAAAAAAATCCAAAAACTGTTTTGACCTCAAAAGCAAACATACAACAGAATGCTGTTTATAAAAGAGATCAACAACAGGACAGCGTCCAAAGCACAAAATAATAAACACTGCAATGGTCCTATCAACTTCTCGAGGTGATGTCATCTGAACTCTTGGCTTTGGATTTGCTGTCCATAAAAAGCGAGATGCAAGCTGTTACGCTTTGGATGAGGAGGCACTGGTGCATTAACAACCAAGAACATCAAAAAGACAAGCGAAAAGGTGAAATGCGGGCCGTTATGCACAGCCTACTACATACACCGTGAATGCTATTTCACCATCCTAACAAGACGGCTCGGTTTATACATTTCAAAACACAGGCATGTTGGTTCAAGAGAATAACACCACTCCTCTGCAAAACATTTAAAGAGGAGGATGGATGGCATTTGATCGTGACAAATGGGACAGTGGAGTGTGGAACATCCCCAGCAGACCCCCGCTTCCACCCATCATCGGCACTGGGGAGCACAGAGCTGATCTGATTGGCTGCAGAATGAGGCCTAGCACACCCAGTTCTGCCGAAGTCCCGGGAGAGCGACCACTCTGTCTGACTCACCCCTGCTAAAATAAACCCAGCAGTTGTGAGAACAAGGCCTGGGAAACAGAAGAGTTTGGAAATGGCATTGGGGGTTGGGGGGTACGTTGAACGCATACATTCTGTATCACAGCTGAATAAAGAGTAGACAGACTGAAGGAGGGGACCGAGTGCATCTACTAAAACCCCCCTACAGCTTGGAACACTCTGTCTCAAATCTTGTTTTCCATTATTATCTGCGCCAGGAGGTTCTCTGGTGGGTTTCAATATTAAAGCGGTTATCCATTACAAATCAAGATCCGTGCCACCACCAAGCAGCTTTTTCAGAACATTGAAGCCCAATGAAGCTTGATGGAAGAGTAATACCATAATCATCTTCATGTCAGTACGCCGGTACATGACATGCCTGCAGTCATCCCAGTGTTTGTTGAGCTGATGTCATTCCTGATGTTCTCTGCTGAACCCTGACTGACCTTTATCTGGCTCCAGGCCTCTCTCTTGCACTATACAATAAACAAAAGGCAGCTTAGATCCTCGTATGACTCCCTTCTCCAAAACCCTCTCAAGATTCAGTTTAAATCCAAAACCAAGCCTAAAGTTGTCATTTATCATCGTTTTGCTTTTTTGGGGGGTGAAATCAAGTTATTTCAACAGGAATCCAAGTCATTTCAATAGGAACATGTTTCAAGTTAGTCAAATTTGTCACATTGACTAACAGAAAGCCGCTTGGTTTAAAAGTGACTTCTGTGTGAGCTTCATTGACAAACAATGGATCTTTTTACCTAAAATTTCGCTAATATGACTCACCGAAAGGGGTCATTATGATGCGATTTCAATTTTTCTTTCTCTTTGAAGTGTTACAAACTCTTGGTGCAATAAAGAAGATCTGTAATTTTGCAAAGACGAAAGTCTCAAATCCAAAGAGATATTCTTTATAAAACTTAAGAGTCAACCACACCTACCTAAAACGGCTCGTTCTAACACGCCCCCACATACCTACGTCACTATTTGGGCAGCGTTATGCAACTCTTCCCACATCTTCACGCAAAGAAAGTGTTGTTGCCGCCGCCGCCGCCATGTAGAGAAGGCACTGTGTGCTTCGTTGTGAAAGCGAAACTACTTTGTTTGGCCTTCCAAAAGAGGACGATATCCACTTCGTCATTGCTGGAGCTGATCCGTGCTGGTCGCTGAGGAAATAATACAACTTTGCGCTGTCGATCGCAGGATCGGCTTTCACCGTGGACGAAGCGGAGTCCAGCCCGGGGTCGTCACATGTGGTTGCCGCAGTCATCACAATATGGTAAGGGACGTAACATTTCCGTCACACGCTTGAGGTATTCGGCCAATCACAACGCACTGGATAGCTGGCCAATCAGAGCACACCTCGCTTTTCAGACCGATGAGCTTTGTAAAAATCGACACGTTTCAGAAAGGTGGGGCATAGAGGAGAAACAATAATGTACAGTATGAGGAAAATAATGTGTTTTTTGAACCATAAACCGCATAAACATTTCATAACACAAAATGTATTTTTTGCAGCATCCTTTATGACCCCTTTAACGCAACCAGACGCTATCGTAAATTAAATGAATGGGCTGTGTTATGGCTACCAAGCCTGTTAATGTTGACTAAACTGAAGCGGTTTAAGAAACACTCTGACGTTGACCTGGACTGTGTTGACATTACTGTTGCAACAAATATTTCAGCTGTATCTTCATGGGTGCTTGCAGAGCTCCAGAGGACTGTAGAGACTGTATGATAAATGAATATACCATTTGGTTTACGGTTCACTGATGGGAACCATCCCAACGACTAATAACTCACTTGAAACTCTCACAAGTGAAACCATACATTAATAACAGTGAAGGCTGTAGAGATATCGTCATGCACTTGAAAGTCTGATTGTTAAGAAACCTGTGAAGAGGTGTTACTCCCTTAAGGCATTAAAAGCAGATAAACTTCCTGAACAGGCATGGTTAGCCAGCTAAATGATTAACTTAATGGTGAGATAATGTTTGGGTGTGAGTTTGAAAGAAAACCTAGATATTAATACAAAAATATACTGTATATATAATGAAACCAACATCAGACCGCTGAAATAAAACCCTGTACCCTCACCATAACCAAACCTTTAGTCACTTTTTCATGACATTTGATCACACATCTTATTTGATACAACAACATTTCTATCAGATCTTCTCAACATGCGCTCCAGTAATAATTACCAGATGCCTCATTCGTTGTCCTTCACTCATGTTTAGCATCAACATCCCCATTTTAATTCATGCTGACATGGAATTTTAAAAAGATTTCAAACTATCTGCATTTACCCCTGCAGACACTCAAGGTCTCCACTTCAAGGCAGGCCATGGAGCGGAGAGACGGATCGGAGAGCTGCCGTGTCTGGAGTCCCATGGATTGCTGTGGGAAATGAGGACAGAGGCAAAGGATCTGGCAGGAAAATCCCCAGCGTATTGTTCCGATTCCAGACCGTTCCGACAAGTTCCTTCACCGGTTCTGTCTCTAGACTGCTTGCGTGAGTGTTTGTGGGTGTGTAGTTCTCCGCGAGAGTCAGCGCTCTCTGCAGCACTTCAGCTCTGGCTCCAACACTGACTGACAGGAGAGGCGGAACTACAGAGCTGCAGCTGTTAACCCTCAACAGCACTGAACACTGGTTAAAAACAATAGTCCAAAAGCTAACTTAAACTTAGACAATAAAGAGGAAGCCAATGAAAAATTTACACGTACAACCACAACTTCCCATACTTCTTTTATATGCTACTTCAGCTTTAGCAAGGAGTAAATACATTTTGTACCTTTTTTTCCCTCTTGCAAACATGTTGTCATGGAACAAAAATGACAAAAACAACCAAGCAGCACCCCAGGGATATCTCTGTTTGTCTCTGTCACTTAGTGTGGACATAAACTATTCATATTCAGGGTTTACAGATGAGAGTCAGCATTTCACTCTTCTCATTTGTATTTCAACAATCCGCTTTTCTAATAAAGCACTATGTGTCTCATGGGGATTCAAGCAAAAATGCCATTAAATTTCTTATCTACATCCAGGGATGTTTCTTTCATAGTCGCTGGAGATTAATATTGCAGAGAGGGAAAGAAAATATTTAAACAAAGCCTATCTGAATTAGCTAAAGTGATTAAACACAATGGAACAGGAACATCCCGAGGGAAGGGAATAGGGAACATAGTCCCAGGTCCACTGAGGTGCTGTATGGTTTAGTCTATTTGGGATGTGCAAAACTACATATTTAGTACGGTGGCCGAGAAGTGCAGAACAAATCACAATTCTGAAAACAAAAGAACAAATACAAACGCATGAAGTCAGAAAACACAATGACAATTCAGACAAACCGGAAGAGGTATGTATAGTTTGAGACAGTGCCATTGGTTTGGGATTACTCACCGCTGACTGGACGAGAC
Source organism: Sinocyclocheilus anophthalmus (assembly GCA_018155175.1). Taxonomy (NCBI): domain Eukaryota; kingdom Metazoa; phylum Chordata; class Actinopteri; order Cypriniformes; family Cyprinidae; genus Sinocyclocheilus; species Sinocyclocheilus anophthalmus. The sequence continues at coordinate 188,753 of JADLZN010001263.1, forward strand.
ATCTGTCAATCAACGTATACTGGAAGAACCAGCCGAAGAACAGCAGAGTCGTGGTAGAAAGTTCGGAGCTGGTATTAAAGTAGCTCAGTTTAAATGTATTTTATGAATAGCCCTTACTATGGAATAAAAAATACAGGGTGTATATTTACATTTAGTAAAAAGTGGCTTGACACATAGATCCAGGGCGCAGATGAGAAGCGGGCATCAACGACTTTTTGACGCGATCGACCCGGGTTCGATCCCGCCTTTCGCCGAGTTTTTTTCCCCCCCCTTTCAAATCTCGAATTAGCAATGATCTATTGTCACTAAGTGAAATAGCAGTATTTTAGCAATATTGCTATTACATCTAAGTGCAAATACCTAGTTACATGGTAAAAATAGCAGGTTTTCTACTATCAAGTATACTACTTGTTGCAAATAGTGGCAATTATCTGCACTTCAGTATTGTAGTACATTATTAACAGTATGCGATAATAACGTATTGAGTGCAAATTATAATTTAATTTTAATTAAATGGATGCCACCTTATTGGTACAATAAACCCTCCCTACACCTACCCTAACACTACCCCATACTTTATTTTCAACTTTTTGATTATTTCCTTAATTTGTTGGAAAAATAAAGCCTTTACGAGTGATCCGAGATTTGAAAGGGAGGAAAAAAAAGTTCGGCAAAAAGCGGGATCGAACCCGGGTCGATCGCGTCAAAAAACCAAGGGCAAGCGCTTATCCATCTGCGCTACTGGATCTGATGATTTACAGCCACTTTTAACTAAATGTAAATATACACCCCATATTTTTTATTCCAGAGTAAGGGCAAATAATACAAATCATTTAAACTGAGATACTTTAATACCATCTCCACACTTTCTACCACGACTCTGCTGTTCTTCGGCAGGTTCTTCCTGTATACGTTGATTGACAGATGTCTAGTCCAGTCAGCGGTGAGTAATCCCAAAACAATGGCACTGTCTCAAACTATACCTAACTCTTCCGGTTTGTCATTGTGTTTTCTGACTTGTTAAATTTGTTTTCAGATTTGTCGTTGTGTTTTCTGACTTGTTATAATGTTTTCTAATAACTTTCTGAATTATTTTGTTTTTTAGACTTGCATTTGCGTTTGTAATTTGTTATTTTGTTTTCAGAATTAATGATCTGCTTTGCACTTCTCGGCCACCGTAATAGTGAGCGGGCTGGGGCGAACAATTAAATGGTCCTAAACAATGTTGGAAGGTTACTTTGGAAATGTAATAGGAAATTACATATTACAAGTTACCCTATTCAAAATGTAATAAGTAGTGTAAGTATTTCAATTACTTTATTAAAGTAATGTATCAAAGATTATAATCATTTAATTTTAAAGCACAGTCACCACAAAATCAGACTTTAGCACCTCTTTTCACTTTGAGATCGTTCTGATTTTTGATTTTGAAGCACTGGGATCCATTTTTATCCTTGCCGTTGCGGCAACTCTCAGACAGGTTTTTCAGCGGCAATGTGGATTGATGTAATTGGTAGATGTGCTGCTCAGTAAATTCAAACAAGAGAACCAATCAAAAGCATCAGAATAACATCGCTTTACTAAGACGCGCTTTTTTATTACAGGAGGGATTATAAATTGGCATTGCTATCTGAAAAATAGAAACCCTTAGGGGACCTCAAAAATAAAAAATATCATAATAAATTATATAAAAAAAAAGCACGCAAAAGCCAAAACATCCATCTGCATGTGTACGGGTTGAAGTGTTTGGGTCTCCACAGAATTCATTTAAAAGCTTCAACTTTAAAGCAAAGTGGTTTACAGTGTGTTCAACAGCGATCACTAAATATCAAACTAAAACTGCAAAAACAATTAATCCCAATTCCATAAAAAGTGGGACACTGTACAAATTGTGAGTAAAAAAGGAATTGAATAATTTACAAATCTCATAAACTTTTTTTTATTCACAATAGAATATAGATAACAAATGTTGAAAGTGAGACATTTTGAAATTTCATGCCAAATATTGGCTCATTTTGGTTTTCATGAGAGCTACACATTCCAAAATATTTGGGACAGGTAGCAATAAGAGGCCGAAAAATTTAAATGTGCATATAAGGAACAGCTGGAGGATCAATTTGCAACTTATTAGGTCAATTGTTAACATGATTGGGTATAAAAAGAGCCTATCAGAGTGGCAGTGTCTCTCAGAAGTAAAGATGGGCAGAGGATCACCAATTCCCCCAAAGCTGCGGCGAAAAATAGTGGAGCAATGTCAGAAAGGAGTTTCTCAGAGAAAAATTGCAAAGAGTTTGAAGTTATCATCATCTACAGTGCATAATATCATCCAAAGATTCAGAGAATCTGGAACAATCTCTGTGTGTAAGGGTCAAGGCCGGAAAACCATACTGGATGCCCGTGTTCTTCGGGCCCTTAGACGGCACTGCATCACATACAGGAATGCTACTGTAATGGAAATCACAACATGGGCTCAGGAATACTTCCAAAAAACACTGTCGGTGAACACAATCCACAGTGCCATTCGCCGTTGCCGGCTAAAACTCTATAGGTCAAAAAAGAAGCCATATCTAAACATGATCCAGAAGCACAGGAGTTTTCTCTGGGCCAAGGCTCATTTAAAATGGACTGTGGCAAATTGGAAAACGTTCTGTGATCAGACGAATCAAAATTTGAAGTTATTTTTTGGAAAACTGGGACGCCATGTCATCCGGACTAAAGAGGACAAGGACAACCCAAGTTGTTATCAGCGCTCAGTTCAGAAGCCTGCATCTCTGATGGTATGGGGTTGCATGAGTGCGTGTGGCATGGGCAGCTTACACATCTGGAAAGGCACCATCAATGCTGAAAGGTATATCCAAGTTCTAGAGCAACATATGCACCCATCCAGACGTCGTCTCTTTCAGGGAAGACCTTGCATTTCCAACATGACAATGCCAGACCACATACTGCATCAATTACAACATCATGGCTGCGTAGAAGAAGGATCCGGGTACTGAAATGGCCAGCCTGCAGTCCAGATCTTTCACCCATAGAAAACATTTGGCAATCATAAAGAGGAAGATGCGACAAAGAAGACCTAAGACAGTTGAGCAACTAGAAGCCTGTATTAGACAAGAATGGGACAACATTCCTATTCCGCAACTTGTCTCCTCAGTCCCCAGACGTTTGCAGACTGTTATAAAAAGAAGAGGGGATGCCACACAGTGGTGAACATGGCCTTGTCCCAACTTTTTTTTTTAGATGTGTTGATGCCATGAAATTTAATCAACTTATTTTTCCCTTAAAATTTATAAATTTTCTCAGTTTAAACATTTTATATTTCATCTATGTTGTATTCTGAATAAAAATATTGAAATTTGAAACTTCCACATCATTGCATTGTTTTTATTCAAAATTTGTACAGTGTCCAAACTGTTTGGAATCGGGTTTGTATGTGTATGTGTGTGTATATATAATACAAATTAAATAAATTAAGATGTGTTTGTCATGGATGATATGTGCACACTTGTGTCCAACCATAAAACTATATTTAGAAAAACCCATACATGGAGCTCAGGTGACCAATGGGACAAACAGATCCAACCAAAGATTAGAGTGAAAACAATCCATTTCCACTAAGCTGTAATGAGACAATACTAAGACTCATATGTCAATATAATATAACGTGTACGTCTCCAGATAACTTGTGGGAACATAGTCATAAATGTTTCAGTAGGGGAATTTGTGAGGAGTGGTGACATTAAGTTTCACTACAACTAGACGGGTGGGTTGAAAAGAGGAAGGATGGGTACAGTCTGTCCTCCAGCTGGAGCAGGAACAGATCATGTTGATTCAGGCCAGTGCAACAAACCCTCTATGAGTTCACAATATCTTTAGGCAGCAGTGAGCAGGACTCAATTACGAGAAAATACAAGAAAAGAGTGTTCCTTTAAAGGTATTTAATGGTGCAGTTATTCTGATAAATGGCATTTACTCAAACTCATAACTTAGTATCTCGAAGCTGATAAAAAGCAGAAATGATGCCTTGTATTAGGATTTATTGCAAGTCTCTTTCAAGTTTATTATCTTATGCTGAATGTTATGAGGTGGTCTGTTGCACATTATGTTCTCATGAAATACACCTTGTACAAGTTTGAGTTTGAGTATGAGCTCCGTCAAGTTAATTCTTTGTCGTCTAATTTTTTATCTTAAAATCAATTTTATACACCATCCTTTTTCAGTTTTATAATGTGTGAATATATCCCCTATCGTATGCTACAACAAAAACAATCAGCGCGCCTTGTTATCACTAACGTAGTTTTATTTTGATTTCCCGAGTCCACTATTAGCAAATAGCCCGCTAGCATCGCCAGCGTGGTAGCAGCTAATCTCGCTTACACTAATACTCTATTCACACACATTACCATTGTTTTACTCACTGTTACTTGCTTTAATGGCGGATGTGTGTCTACCTTTGAATGCAGGTGAGGACACGTTCAAGCTGAATTCGGTGCAGCTCGAGCTGGAGGCTGCGGAGAAGCAGATCCGCGACCTGGTGGAAAGGCAGACCCAGCTGAGAGAGCGGAGAGAGCTGGAATCATCCCAGGCTGACGCTCACAAATCCGAGGTAAGTATACAGCACGCTGTTAACTCTCCCACCACCTCTACTCCATGTGATTCTCTGCACAGGCCCAGTGCACCCAGAACGCCATCTTCCCAGATGTCCTGCACTCCGGCGCCGGGACACCACGGACACTGGGTGCAGCCGCAGCGGAAGACGCAAGCCAGGCCCCGGACGACGACCTCTCCACCTCCGCCGCCTCCGGTCTTCGAGATCTCCACCCGGAACCGCTTCGCTCCCCTCCGCGAGACGGAACGCGGGACGCTGTGTCATCGGCGACGCCATCGCGGTACGTTTCCGTGGGCGATTAGCTGAGGCTATAAAGGGCACACCACACTGTTTCCCTGGTGCTTGTGTTCTTGATGTTTCTGCGCAGATACCAGCGATCCTGAAGGGCGACTAGAGCACCGGAGCGGTCGTGCTTCACGCCGGGCTTAATGACACCAAGCTGTGGCAGATGGAGACACTGAAGAGGGACTTCAGGAGCCTGATCGAGACAGTGCGCAGCACATCGGCCGCGATGACGATCATCTTGTCAGGACCGCTTCCCACGTATCGAGGAGGACATGAAAGGTTCAGTAGGCTTTTTGCTTTAAATTAATGTTTATTGTCATGGTGTAAAGAACAGAATCTGCTCTTTGTTAATAAATGGAATCTTTTCTGGGAGCGTCCTAGGCTTTTTCGAGCTGATGGTCTGCACCCCAGCAGAGTGGGGGCGGAGCTCATGTCGGACAACATCTCCAGGACGCTGCGCTCCATGTGACTAGTAAGTCAAATCTCAAATAACTGCCCTGATGACTTTTGTTCTACCCGCTTAAATGATAGAAGTACTTGCGCTGTACAATCTATAAAGACTGTGTCTGTTCCCCGAATAGTGAGGTCAAAATATAAATTTAATGCAGGATCTAGAAAAAAAACCTGATCGTGATTAAACCAGAACAATTAAAATAAATGAACAAAAAACATTTTTAAAGTTTGGGCTCCTAAACATTAGATCACTCTCACCCAACGCAGTTATTGTAAATGAAATGATCACATATAATCGTTTTGATGTACTCTGCTTGACTGAAACCTGGCTAAAACCTAATGATTAAATTGGTCTAAATGAGTCTACTCCACCAAGCTACTATTATAAGCATGAGCCCCGTCAGACTGGTCGTGGCGGCGGTGTTGCAACAATATATAGTGATATTCTCAATGTTACTCAGAAGACAGGATACAGGTTTAACTCATTCGAAATACTAATGATTAATGTTACACTGTCAGATATGCAAAAGAAATCTATCGTATCTCTTGCTCTGCCTACAGTGTATAGACCACCAGAGCCGTATACAGACTTCCTAAAAGAATTTGCAGATTTCCTCTCAGACAGATTGGTTAATGTTGATAAAGCGCTAATTGTCTGAGATTTTAATATTCACGTTGATAATACAAATGATGCATTAGGACTTGCGTTTACTGACCTAATAAACTCTTTTGGAGTCAAGCAAAACGTCACCGGGCCCACTCATCGTTTTAATCATACGCTAGATTTAATTATATCGCATGGAATTGATCTTACTGATATAGATATCGTACCTCAAAGCGATGATGTTACTGACCATTTCCTTGTATCGTGCATGCTACATATTACTGATATTAACTAAATGGCGCCGCGTTATTGTCCGGGCAGAACTATAGTTCCAGCCACCAAAGACAGATTCACAAAAAACCTGCATGATTTATCTCAACTGCTCTGTGTACAATAAGTACACATGAACTAGACGAAATAACTAGCAACATGGGCACTATCTTCTCTAATACATTAGAAGCTGTTGCCCCCATCAAATTGAAAAAGGTTAGAGAAAAACGTACTGCGCCATGGTACAACAGTAATACCCATTCTCTCAAAAAAAAAACTCGTAGTCTTGAGCGCAAAATGGAGAAAAACTAACTTGGAAGTATTTAGAATTGCATGGAAAAACAGTATGCACAGCTATAGACAGGCTCTAAAAGCTGACAGGGCCGAGCATATCCACAAACTCATAAAAAATAACCAAAACAATCCAAGGCTTATTTAGCACAGTGGCTAGATTAACAAAAAACCAGACGCCACCCGATCTAAATATACCCTCACAGTTTAATAGTAATGACTTTAAGACTTTCTTCACTGATAAAATAGATAACATCAGAAATACAATAACAAATGTAGATTCTACAGCGTATAATACTTAGCTTCATTCATCGCACCAAAAGAAAAACTGCAGTGCTTTACAACTACAGGACAGGAAGAACTAAATAAACTTATCACTGCATCTAAACAACAACATGCCTGTTAGATCCTGTACCCACTAAATTTCTGAAAGAGTTGTTACCTGTAGCAGATGAACCGCTTCTCAATATTATTAACTCTTTGTTGTCTTTAGGTCACGTCCCAAAAAACATTCAAGCTGGCGGTTATTAAGCCTCTAATTAAGAAACCACAACTAGATCCTAGGGAACTGGCAAATTACAGACCCATCTCAAAACTTCCTTTTATGTCTAAAATTTTAGAAAAAAATTGTCTGCTCAATTGTGCTCCTTCCTACAAAAAAAAAGATCTCTATGAAGAATTTCAGTCAGGTTTTAGGCCCCACCATAGCAAAGAAACTGCACTTGTTAAAATTACAAATGACTTGCTTCTTGCGTTCAGACCAGCTGCGTCTCATGACTCGTTTTACTTGATCTTAGTGCGGCCTTCGATACTATAGATCAGGACATACTCATAGATCGATTACAAAACTATAAAGGTATCCAAGGGCAGGCTTTAAGATGGTTTAGATCCTACCGGTCCGATCGCTACAATTTTGTTCATTTAAATGGGGAGTCATCTCAATATCACCAGTAAAATATGGAGTGCAAAAAGGATCTGTCCTAGGTCCTCTGCCATTTTCAATATACATGTTGCCCCTTTGTAATAATATTAGAAAATATGGGATTAGTTTCCAATGTTATGCTGATGACACTCAACTATATATCTCAACAAGACCATATGAAACTTCTAAATTATCTAAGCTACAGTGGGGAAAAAATGAAAAGATTGGATGACCCATAATTTTCTCCTATTAAATTCGGATAGGACAGAAATATTACTTATTGGACCAAAAGGCAGTACAACGAATCTCGTGGATTACAATTTGCAACTAGACGGATGCACGGTTACTTCCCCTCAGTCAAAAAAATTGGTGTTATATTAGATAGCAACTTATCTTTTGAAAAACATATTTCCCATGTTACAAAAACGGCATTCTTCCATCTTAAAAACATTGCCAAGTTACGAAACATGATACCTGTTTCTGATGCGGAAAAGCTAGCTCATGCATTCATGACCTCAAGACTGGAATATTGTAATAGACAGCTAGGTGGTTGTCCTGCATCTTCAAAAAACAAGCTACAAGTAGTCCAAAATGCAATGGCTAGGGTCCTTACCAGGTCAAGAAAATACGACCATATTACCCCAATTTTACAGTCTCTACACTGGATACCTATTAAGTTCCGTACCAGTTACAAAATATTACTACTTACTTAAAATGCCCTAAATGGTTTAGCTCCTGCATAACTAACTAGTCTTCTACCACGCTACAAACCATCACGCTCCCTAAGGTCGCAAAAAAAACCTCTGGACTTTTGGTAGTACCTAGGAAAGCAAAATCCACTAAAGAAGGTAGAGCTTTTTCACATTTGGCTCACAAACTCTGGAATAGCCTTCCTGATAAAGTTCAGGGTTCAGACACACTCTCTCTGTTTAAATCTAGATTAAAGACACATCGCTTTGGCCAAGCATTCAAATAATGCATTTCATAATCTTTTACTGCAGTCATAATCTTTTACTTCAGTTATATCTAATCAAATGCACATTATTATTCTTTAGTTTAGGTTAAAACAAATCAATTTTGCTTGGTGGGAACAGCAGCTACGCTAATTATGTTCATATTTGTTTCTCTGTTTTTTGCCACAAAGCTTCAGTCTGGATCCAGAACACCTGAGAAGAGAGGATGCAACTCCTCAGAGGACCTCAGATGATGCCAACCCTGAAAACACATACAGAACTACCACATTTTGCTATAAGTTGGATTGCATCATATAATAATTGCTGTTTATATTATTCATCGTCTGTTTTATTACATCTTAAAATTTATTTTTCCGTACTGCTGGTTCGTCTGATCAGAGGAGAACTGGCCCCCTGACTGAGCCTGGTTTCTCCCAAGGTTTTTTATCCATTCTGTCACGATGGTTTTGGTTCCTTGCCGCTGTCGCCTCTGGGTTGCTTAGTTGGGGACACTTCATTTCCGACGATATCGTTGACATAATTGCAAAGATAATATTTAAACTGAGCTGGATGTTGACAACACTGAATTCAATGAAGAACTGTCTTTAACTGAAAAATGAGTGTTTACTATTGTCATTTTGCATTCTTGACACTATTTTCCTAATTAATGCTATTCAGTTGCTTTGACACAATCTGTATTGTTAAAAAGCGCTATATAAAATAAAGGTGACTTGACTTGACTTAAACTGACACTGAGGGTGGTGCCCCCCAAAATTCATAACTGTGGTCCAATGGTTTGGGTTTTCAATGCCACCCATCCCCTCTTCAAAGATTTGTTTACATCTTTGCCTTGAACACATTTCTGTCTAGTAATGCATCAAAGTAAAACACCTTGGCCATATCCATAACCAAAAATCCTGGACACACAATAAATGAATATAATAAAATACAATAAACAAGGGAAAAAAATACAATTGCATTTGACAGTTTCTTTCTGCTGTTTAAAGATGGTCACAAATCATGAGATTAAACACAATTGACAGCTATACTTTAAATTTCTCCTCAAGTTTATAGATATAAAAATACTCAGATGACAGAAAACAAATACACGAAATATTTTCCAACGTGTATGTATTATTACTATATTATATATATATAGATATATTATATATATATTATACAGGGGTACGGAAAGTATTCAGACCCCCTTAGATTTTTCACTCTTTGTTATATTGCAGTCATTTGTTAAAATCATTTAAGTTAATTTTTTTTCCTCATTAATGTACACACAGCACCCCATATTGACGAAAAAACACAGAATTGTTGACATTTTTGCAGATTTATTAAAAAAGAAAAACTGAAATATCACATGGTCCTAAGTATTCAGACCCTTTGCTGTGACACTCATATATTTAACTCAGGTGCTGCCCATTTCTTCTGATCATCCTTGAGATGGGTCTACACCTTCATTTGAGTCCAGCTGATTATACTGTTTGATTATACTGATTGGACTTGATTAGGAAAGCCACACACCTGTCTATTATAAGAACCTTACAGCTCACCGTGCATGTCAGAGCAAATGAGAATCATGAGGGCAAAGGAACTGCCTGAAGAGCTCAGAGACAGAATTGTGGCAAGGCACAGATCTGGCCAAGGTTACAAAAAAATTTCTGCTGCACTTAAGGTTCCTAAGAGCACAGTGGCCTCCATAATCCTTAAATGGAAGACGTTTGGGACGACCAGAACCCTTCCTAGAGCTGGCCGTCCGGCCAAACTGAGCTATCGGGGGAGAAGAGCCTTGGTGAGAGAGGTAAAGAAGAACCCAAAGATCACTGTGGCTGAGCTCCAGAGATGCAGTCGGGAGATGGGAGAAAGTTGTAGAAAGTCAACCATCACTGCAGCCCTCCACCAGTCGGGGCATTATGGCAGAGTGGCCCGACGGAAGCCTCTCCCTAGTGCAAGACACATGAAAAAACACCAGAAGGACTCCAAGATGGTGAGAAATAAGATTCTCTGGTCTGATGAGACCAAGATAGAACTTTTTGGCCTTAATTCTAAGCGGTATGTGTGGAGAAAACCATGCATTGCTCATCACCTGTCCAATACAGTCCAAAAAGTGAAGCATGGTGGTGGCAGCATAAATGCTGTGGGGGTGTTTTTCAGCTGCAGGGACAGGACGACTGGTTGCAATCGAGGGAAAGATGAATGCGGCCAAATACAGGGATATCCTGGACGAAAACCTTCTCCAGAGTGCTCAGGACCTCAGACAGGGCCGAAGGTTTACCTTCCATCAAGACAATGACCCTAAGCACACAGCTAAAAAAACGAAGTGGCTTCACAACAACTCTGTGACTGTTCTGGAATGGCCCAGCCAGAGCCATGAATTTAAACCCAATTGAGCATCTATGGAGAGACCTAAAAATGGCTGTCCACCACCGTTTACCATCCAACCTGACAGAACTGGAAGATCTGCAAGGAGTAATGGCAGAGGATCCCCAAATCCAGGGTGTGAAAAACTTGTTGCATCTTTCAAGACTCATGGCTGTATTAGATCAAAAAGTTGCTTCTACTAAATACCGAGCAAAGGGTCTAAATACTTAGGACCATGTGATATTTCAGTTTTTCTTTTTTAATAAAATCTGCAAAAATGTCAACAATTCTGTTGTTTTCTGTCAATATGGGGGTGCTGTGTGTACATTAATGAGGAGAAAAAAAATAACTTAAATGATTTCAGCAAATGGCTGCAATATAACAAAGCTTTCTGGTGAAAATGTAGGGGGTCTGAATACTTCCGTACCCAACAGATATATATAAACACACACACACACAAACACACCACACACACACAATACAGCGGTATATACACAGCTACTGTACCATTGTATTTTAGGAAAATATCATCATATTTGGTGGTCTGTGGCAGCCAACCCCCGGTCTAATCATTTAAAAAGAAATAGATTATTACAAGTCCCCTGCACTAATAACCAAGAGATCCTTGGCATCCTTTTATGCACAACTAAGAAAACTGAAACACTAATGGAATTTGTAATGTTGTTTGCATTTTGGCAAAATATCTTGCAAGCAGCAAATGTTGTAGCATATAGTACAAGCAACACTTGATTAAAATAACTCTAGACATTTGCAAAAAGTCAGCAAATAAACAGGGTAATTCTGAGGTCGTGTTAAATACTTAAGTGTCTAAATGAGTCACAGTTTCATATCTATTTCAATGCAACAACCCTGAGAAACGGCTGATTGACACAGAATGAGATGAAGTTAGTCATGTAGTGGGGTCAGAAATACACACATGCCTGGTGGGGTCTCTGTTTACTTCCCTTCTGCACTAAATTATCCAGCAGCCCGAGGACACACTGACATTTTCAAGGGCAATGATGTCCATAGGGAGTGAAACATGAACATTTCTTGCGGTCGGATAGATGTAGTTCGGAAAGGTTCACTGCCATTCCGCCCACAGGACCATCCCTTTAGTGCCGTCTTATTAGGGTCCATATACCACTAAAACATTTCCATAATTACACTTTGGACAGGATTGTGAAAGCCAGACAGAAGAAAAAGACGATAACGTCGGGTGACTCAAAGAATTCAACATTATTTTTAAAATGGCCAAATGATAATTATCAGTTCACTCGAAAAGGAAAAAAAAAAAAAAAAAAAAAAAAACAAAGACTCACCCTCATGTCTTACAAACCCTTTTGCCTGACTTATCTTCCGTGGAAGCACAAAAAAAAAAAGAATGCCTGGTTGCTGTTTTCTATAAAATAATGAATGGGGACTTGATTGAAACAAATAGTTTGGTTTAGTGAAATGATAAATGGATTCACAGAAAAGAACAAAAAGACTCAAAAGAACAATTCGTTTATAAATCAAACATTGCTATTTCTCTCATGAAGGCACTAGGAGGATGTTGCATAGAGCGCTTTTTATTTGACATATTTTGAGCCCGAGAGACCCTGTCCTCATTCACTTATATATCGGCATCATACTGGTTAAATGATAATAAAGATTTTTCTAATTAATAATTGTATGTCATTATCGGAAATACATAATTAAAATGACTGATTTTAGTTTTCAATGATTTATTTTTTATAAAAAATGGTTTTATAAAGTGGATAACTGTTTACCATTTACGCTGTTCAGAGTATCATGTTTTCAGGCAATAAATTAAACCGGTCATAGTAAAATTCTTCAACAATAAGCGGACTCTTGATGTTGTTATAGTTTATCCACTTCATGTGCATGAAATAAACACTGACACATTCAAACGCGTCATCTGAGAAGTGTTAATTATCAGTTTTTCAGCCTTACAAAACTGAATTTATTTTTGCTGTTTTTGATGAATATTTGATTGGTGAAATTATGGGTCATCACTAGACAAAATAGTAAAGAATTCAAACATCTGCCATTTATCTGTTACCAGCCATAGCATTAAATTAATTATCAGCTTATCGATATTGTCCAGAATGTCACGTTACGGTATTTTTTATTTCTTTTCATTACTTTAAGATATCCAACAAAAATCCACCTTTTGTGTTCCACAAAAGGAAAGAAAGTCATAGAGCTCTGGTATAATGAATAAAATAATTATTATTTCTGAATGATGAACTGTTCCTTTGAGTTACAGCCAAACGAAAACCACAACATGACTGCAAGCCTAAGAATCCTCAATATCCGAGGCTTTAGGCAATCATATTTGACGCAAAATCGATCATATTAGCTTACGAGTCGTGCACCCTAAAATGAACCAAGAACACTTTGGAAAAGAGTTAAAGGGAGCACTTAAGACATGATTACATGTTGGCATTCACATGCAATTCCTGTGTAATTCCCCATGTCTTACCGCAAATAAATTTCTCAACCTTCTGGCAGGCCTTATTTTCTCAGTGTCAAATCGGGGCGGTAGTTTAACAGATGAGGAGGAAATAGGAGCTTGGGAGTAGAGTTATGGCTTACGGGCCTGACCAAATGGGCTCACTCACCATTCTTGCGCTCTTTAATGGGTAGAAGGCTCTGAGTGGGCTGCAGAGACAATTCCTCCAGGTCATGGGTCACCGCTTCGCTCCGTGGGCTCGGCACCAGCACCCCCAGTGCACCCGAGTCACCCTCCACTCCCAGACTCTCCTGGGGCTCCATGTCTCCTCAGGGGGAGAGGCAAGGATCTGTCCCAGGACACTACCACAGTGGTACAGACGACTGGCGGGAATCTCGTACTACACTCTGCCAGAAAAACAAAAAGAAAAAACAAAAGGCTTTCAAGTGTTTTGCAGCCCTTGTAAACATTAGAAAGCCCTACTGGAGCTTAAAGTTGTTGTTGTTGGGGTGTGGTGGGAAAACTCATTTACTAGTATGTGGTTGATTGCAAATAAACGTTAAATGGGCCAGAAATGTGGCTAAAAGGTTAATGTATCCATTTGTATCACATTGCTGAGATCCAAGATACATTTTGTTGTACACTGGTGATGGTAAACTTAAAAATAAGCTCTTCTTTTAATAGCTTGATTGAAATCTGACCAGCCAATCTCCCAACCTTGAACTATCCACTCCCATGTATTTAATCAAGTAAGTTTGATGGTCCTCCCAGTTAACCTATAAAGAAAACTCTTAAATCCTTATGGCTGATGTTTAAAAGCGCAAGTTGTATAAGTCTTGTTGTGGCTCCAATCCAAGACAAGTTATACGGGAGTATATCCAGGCAGCACGTCTGGCCCAGCTGTTTAATATGTTATTCTGACAGATGCTTTACATCTTGGTACACAGAAAGGCCACTTAGGACAACTCTGTCTGTAATATCTGCTCGATCTAATTTTGCAATGTACTGCGCTTGAAAATATATGTAGCCATATTTCATGGTTCAGACATGGAGATTTATAAAGCAAATATTTTAAATGACCACAGGGCTCCATAAAGTACAAGACATGTAAAATTCAATGTCACACTGCAAATTTATGATCAACATATCAGGGATACCTGTATGGCTATGCTAAAAGTGATGCAGACTAGTGATGCATATTAGTCACTTACCCTAGTTAGGCTAAATACCCATAACTAAAATGTATTTTGACATGCCTTGTGTTTACAATTTCAAAGTCTATTAAAACTAAGAAAAAAAATAAAACATTGTATTTAAAAAAAAATTGCTTTAAAGAAACTTAATTGGCTGTGGTTCTATTACTGGGATGCTGAACTGATATTTCTTAATTACATTATTTCTAGCATTTCAACAATGCAATGTTATAAAATAATAACTAGCAAACACTTGGATGTAAATTTTCACAATTCAGTGGCTCCAAAAATTATTTGGACTCTGAAACAACACTTAAATACACAAACAAACAAAAAAAATGATGTACGTGTTGTATATTTGTATATGATGTATGTGGTATATTACACACAAATATGCAACAAAGGCAGACTTCTGTCCATATAAAGTTCAATCAATAATTAAGAATGTTTCTGAAAATGTGAAGCGAATTTGTAATAAAGCTCATTATTTGGTTCCATATGCCATTTAGTTTGAAATTTTTAATGCAATGAAACAAAAAAACATATTGAAGGATTACAAATATACAAGTAGAAATACAGAAGTTTGAACCTTTTGGTTAGTTTATCAAATATATCTCAACATTGTATTTCGGAATGTTACATTTTAATTCTTAGACTCTTCTATTGAAAGGACGAAGACAAAGATGCTTCTCTTTGGAATGCTATCAAATGAATTTGATATGCATTTTGCATGATGTCTGTTCTCTTTCCAGAAGGATGAGAACTAAAGAGGCAGCATAAGAGCAGACAGACAGACTGCTGGGGTGTGGAGCTATAGGTATCCAGCTATGCAAATGCTCCTGTCAAAGACTAATCCTGCACTTGGCTGTTCTATCCATCCATGCCAAGCTGAAGACAAAGTGGAGTTTGGCAAAACCACAGCATCTGCTTATTCTACCCTGACTGAGTCTGTCTTTCCACCCCCCCTTCCTCCCGCCCTTTTCTCGTTTCTGGATTGCTTCACATAGAGTTTTTAGTCTCAGTGGAAGGATGGAGATTTGCCTATGTGCAATGTGATGGACTGGAAAAAAAAAAGAAAAAAAAAAGTAAACGTATGAAAGAGGGTTTGTTTTGTTGTGAGAGAAGACTCTTGCTTCGCTGATGTGCCAGAAAACACCCACCACCTTCTCATGATGGTGCTCTTCTCTCTGGAGACTTCAGTTCAGCAATGCTGAGAACAAGCACAGGCGCATCCCTACGGGTACATGCTTTTGTTCTGAAGCCACGAGTCTCACGACAGCCAATGAGTGATCACGGGTTGGCGTTGACTTGGCACAAGTGTTCAAAACATCCTCCGCCCACTGTACGGTTATCTAGAAAAGGCTAGTTTCTATAACAGCCGCCATAAATAAAACACTCTTGTGATGTTATTTTTACAATGCTAACGTGATGTGGAGCACTTGAGTGGTGCAGCGTACAAAAGATAACCATGGTAAATTAACATTTGCCATAGTTATGATTACTTTTTTGCCTACCATTCAGCCTTGTTATCTTGTTTCTATCCTACATAGTTTTTCATATACATAAACCAAAAATTATTTTGACACCAGATACAATTTTTACTAGTGGGTGCAGAACACTATAGTTCAGTTAGGGAAGTGAGGATAGCAAAATAAAGTAAACATACTGAATTACACCTAAATATTCTTCATACAGTGGACTACCAGTATAATTTATAAAAATTTGGGACCAAAAAATTATTCAGACACTTTGACCTGACATTGTTTTGCTTAAGTGTTTTTTTTCTTTAATTGCTAATGCGACCTTATGCAATACGAGACTGACAAAATTAAGCATTGTGGATAGCTTGTTTTATCCTTAAATGGTATTATCTAATTGTGTACTTGAATTTAAGTTACAGGGACAAGTATTAGAGACTAATTCGGTACAACCTTCCATCCAGTTATCTGACATTAAGACGAATGGTCTGCCACGTTTAACTGTAACGTTATTACTATTTTCTAAACGATAGCGAATAAAAACTGATAAGTGAGAAGTGTGGGTGTCTGAATAAATTGGTTGGACGGATACACACATGTAGTCTATGATTTTGCCATGAAGCAGTCTAATATATATATATATACACAGCAATATACAAAAACACAAATGCATACTAAAAAAAAGATACGTAAATAAACAACAAAAAAAATAGTGAATTTAAATAACACATGAAAGATTAAACAAATGAATAGAATGATGAAAAAAAAAAAAGTGTGTCAGTATAATACAAAGCCTCATGCAACAATCATGCAATAACAATCATAAAAGTCCATCCCAATTTAAATTTTACAACTGTAGTTTTAATCCTAGCTGCCCGTTCAAATTATTAAATACTTTTTGAATGAAATCTACAATGGGCTACATTAAAATCATTTGTAATTCTACTTCCATTTAAATAAAATACACTATGGTGGACAACAGACCAAA
This sequence comes from Sinocyclocheilus anophthalmus, assembly GCA_018155175.1. Classification (NCBI taxonomy): domain Eukaryota; kingdom Metazoa; phylum Chordata; class Actinopteri; order Cypriniformes; family Cyprinidae; genus Sinocyclocheilus; species Sinocyclocheilus anophthalmus. The sequence goes on from JADLZN010001263.1 coordinate 205,627, forward strand.
GAAAACCAGTTTATGTTATTAAAAAGGTCTACAACTTGCTGAGATATAAAAACAATACCTTTAATTCTAATCTGTCCTTGCAGATGATTTACCTGTCAAAAGAGAAGGATGCTTTGTGACACAGCGCTCCTTATAAAGATCACTAGGTCATGGTTCCTGTGAAACAGAAAAGGAATATTCTGTCATTAGATGAAACAGAACAACAGTAGGTAGAAGCGACATAAATCTTCCTATTAGCGGTTTTCTATAGGTGAAAGCAGAAACGCTGTCTGTCCCTCATCCGGCTGCAAAGCAGCATGTGAAGAAGAGGGCAAGGAAAGGGAATGGTGGTTTGCATCTAATCAATGCAGTTGCTGTGGAAACGCTAATCTGCTTGTGTGCTGATTAATAGCTAAACAATAGGATGACAGATATTTATGGATGTGTGCCACTCCACAGAAGAGGCCATCAAGAGATATGGAAAACAAGCTTATGAGAGTCTGCACTCAAGCCTCAAACACAACCTCCGCAAACAAGGACATTAATATTCATTAAAGCACAAGACAAACATTCAGCTGCTGCTCTCTACGGCGCATCTGAAATTCTGTGATTACTTTTTAGCATTACTCCAGCCTTCAGTGTCACATGATCCCTCAGAAATCATTCCAATATGCTGACTTGCTGCTCAAGAAACATTACTTATTATTATTAGCCAATGGTGAACGATTTTACGCATAATAGTTTGTGGAACTGTTATACATGTTTTCGTATGCTTTGTTGATAGAAAACTTCAAAAGAGCGATATTTGAAATCGAAAATCTCCGTAACAATTGTAATTTTATTAAAATATTACTGTCGGTTTTGACCAATTTAATGTATCATTGCTGAACAAAAGCATTCATTTCTTTCAAAAATGGTGATTGACCTCCTTTGCAGAAATATACAGCAGTTTTAGCTTCCACAGCTATTATTTTTAATTTCTTTGATGAATGCATAAAGAAAATATCTTAAATATGTGGACTTAATGACTTCATTCTTGGTGAGTTCACAACCACTTTCAATGGAAAGCAGAGAAAGCAGATTAAGTGACTCAGTGAAGTCTTTGCCTGGCTCGTATCAAATGTGCATGGGAATTGGTTGATGGATTGCGGTGAGTTTCAGTGTGTGGTTACTAGTGCTCTGCCTGCAATTGCTCACCTTCCTGAGGTCAAATTACATTAGCAGCTCTCTCACACACAGTCCTGAACACGTGTGCTATGGGGCAATACACAGGTATCCACTCGTATCGCGTTTCAATGCAGTTTTGCTTCATGTTTATGCCTTATTTGTCCAATTGCAGTGTCAGAGGGTATGACAGATATCCTACCATGAACATTCACCATTTAGCATCTTGATTTTTGCTGCTGGAAATCCTCTCTCAGTACATTTTCACAGTCAACAGCACAAAATGGCTTCACAACAACTCTGTAAATGAATATCTGAGCATTGAAAGTAACTGATGCATTCCGGGGGCCAGAGAGCCGGTGCCGGGCTATGGATTTGAGAGCCAAATGTTGACTGAGGGAGGGTGTCCTCCAGCCCTGAATAGGCCCTGATTGTTCTCCCCTATTACAGCACTGCAGCTAAAATGTGTACTTTTCAATAAGGTAAGAATCAGCATTGATCTAAGCAAACCATGCAGCGCTAACCAACCGTGTACACACCCAGACTCTCATTGTGAAATGACAGAATGAGTAGTGTGACAAAAGGTGAAAAATTGTTTTTTTTTGTTCCTCCGATGAATACAAACTATGACCACTTTCTAAAACACAATGCTCATAATGTTGAAATGCATTACAGTGTCCTATAATTCACGGTTGGGATTTTGTGCTGTCTGTACACTGAGAGCATTCAGAAAAATTAGCAGCACATGAGCTCTATGTCTCTCTCTCTCTCCCTCATGCTTTCTTACATATAAATACATACACATACAAAACAATGTATGTCAAATCTAAAATCTGACTTAGTGAGTGACAGGATTTTGACACCAAAACAGAACCAAACATCATTTCAGGAGAATTAATCTCAAACTTAACATGTTCAATATGGACAACATTTTTATTTTTTGTATATTTATGAACTAAATTCTCAGGTTCACCTAATGTGGCCTTCACAATGAGTTAAACTAACCATTCCATTATGACTAACCAGTTGCAGTCAACTCAAATTTGCAATTAACATACTGTTGTTTTCTTTTCATGATTTCAGATGATTTGGCTGAGAACAAACGTAGAGATTCAGCCGGAGGGATTTCCAGTTCCTAGCAGCTTGTGTCACTGGATGCTAGGAGTTAACTGCTGAAAACCGATGGGGATAATTGCGGAGATTGACCAACAGGAAAATAATCACAGAACGGTAGCAACGTTTTCAACAAAAAATTGATTTGTACACCCAAAAAATCAGCTTTATCTTGTTGTATTCAGTTGTGTCAATAGTCACTGTAAGTCTCTAAAATTCCAGAAAAAAACCCCTGTAAAAATGCAACAGTAAACACGTTAATTGGTTAACTGTAAGTCACCTTATCATATACAGCAAAAAAACGAGTTTAGCGTTGCATTATATATAATTTTAAAATGTTATCAAAATGATGTTTTTTGGCAGTAAAAGCCATGAATTTATGGTGAAAAACAGTAAAGGACACTTCCAGAAGTCCTTGTGTGACACATTTACTGCGTTTTATCCTGATTGGTGTTTTGTCTTTGTGTGTATAACCATGTTCACTGTCTATACACGAGTATTGGCTTTGTTTAATGTCATCCTTACGATGAACTATTTATCTTGCACATAGTAAAGTAAACATAACTACACTGTTTTAAGTACACATTAACATTAGTGTTTACAGCGTGTGTCTGCAGTCATTAGTTTGACTGAAATCATTTTGTCCAGGTCTCAGTGACTACTGTACATACAGTATGTGAAGATTAGTAAGGGTCGAGCAATGTTCCTTGTGAATTTCAATAAGGACACAGACAACTTTTCACATACATTGCAGTTCTGAAAAGAGACACCTAGATAAACAAAATGGGCAAAATCACAATAGTGCAGAAGGACTTCATATAGGTCACCTGAAGCTTTACAAATATGTTGCAAACAATCTGAGTGATTGTAAATCTTGAAATTAAAGCATTTGTCGCGACATTAAGCAGAGAATGTTTGTTTTAAACATTATGATATATCCTGACTATTAATATAACTGTTAAGCTTTGCTTGTCTATAGAAAAAAAAGTTTTATTTTCTGACTTTCAGACAGTCTGTTTCTTACCACTGTAAATTTTAACCAGACTGTTTACCCTTTTTTGTTAAAAAAGACTTCAAAGATCCTATTGATAGAAAGACAAAGACCAAATATCAATGCACAGAAAAGAACTGACTACCCACAGACCTTATATTAATAACTGTTATATGAATCACAAGGAAACCAAAGGGTTAATGAAGACATATGTTTGCTTTATGCGCTAACAAAATGACGTATGTCCATGTCAATTAAAACATCTTTGAGATCAAGCAGGATGTTGAATATAACTTTAAGGGGGTAGTTGCGCAATTGTGAGCAACGGAATTCAGTGGGAGGTGACCATATATGGGTCCAGGAAATGCTGGTATTCCTTCAGGTGAGATAGGGAATGACGTTTCAATGTAATGGGGTCAGAGAACGAGGAGTTAAACGATTTCTGTGCACTATCAATAAAATATGCAATTTGAAGTCTTTCACCATTGATACGCCCGTCTGCAGTACACAAAGTCACAATGACCTTGCGTGAGAAAAGCGAAACGTTACTGTCGACATGTCTCAATCTAACCAACATTTAGTCATGTTTCTGCAAAAATATTGAGAAGCACGACGTATTTGATAATAATCAGAAATGTATCTTGAGCATTAAATCAGTATATTAGAATGATTTCTAAGATATCATGTGACGCTGAAGACTGGAATAATGGCCATCACAGAAATAAATAATATATATTACAATACAGAAAACAGTTATTTATGCTAGACGTAAGTCATCTGCCATACATTGAAATGGTCAAAGCATGTCTGTGAACACTCAAGATCAAGTTGCCTGTGTGTCAGCAACCCTAGTTATCCGCATGTATGAATATCTATATCTGCAACAGACTTCAGAAGATGATTTTCTGAACTAACACAACACAACAAGACGAAGGCATTAACTAACACGACATTTAAAGGGGTCATATGATGCGAAATCAGTTTTCCTTTCTCTTTGGAGTGTTAAAAACTGATTGTGCATAGATAAGATCCATGAAGTAGCAAAGACTAAAGTCTCAAAACCAAAGAAATATTCTTTATAAAGTTAGAGCCGGCACACCCCTAAAATGCCTCGTCCAAACACGCCACCAATATCAATCACTATTGTAGGGAGCTTGCATAACCAGCCAAGTCACGCAAAGAACAAGGCGTAATTACATTCTCGCTGTAGTATTGTAGTATTGTATTCCATGTTGTGAAGGCGCTGTGTGATTCGTTGTAAAGCGAAACTACTTTGGTCTTCCAAAAGAGGACAATATACGCTTCGTCATGCCTAGAGCTGATCCGTGTGGTGCTGAGGAAATCTACAACTTTGCGCGTGGATCGCCGGATCGGCTTTAAGTGGCGAAGCGGAGCCAGCCGGGTTGTCACATTTGGGTTGCCGCAACACCGCCCCGGGGGAGGGGGGGGGAACGCCTCCTTCGCGAATCCGCGCCTGTCACAGGTCACTAGCCTCAGGACTGGTTCTAGCCCACAGCCCCGGTGTCTGCACTCTAGGCCGCCACGCTCATCAAGCGCCATGGTGAAGCGGTGTTAGGGTGAAAGCTAAACTACATTGTTTGGCCTTCCAAAAATGGACATGACTAGAAATCAGTGGTTAATTGTATTTACAACACTGTTCCAGAACACTTCAACCGAAATATTAATTTGTGTGCAGCACGTTTTATGGAGGACTGTTTCCTGGTCCTGGTAGAGTAGACTACAATGCTGTCATACTGTAAGTACGTTTTTTATATTTAACGAGTTTTTATATTTTATATATTTAAAGCGAGTTTTTTGGCAGTGTAGAGTAGGGCTTGTTGTTGATTTCTCCGATCACAAATGCAGACATGTTTTATGTTTACGCGGCGCGATGCAACGCCTAAAAAGACAGTATAAGTCATTATAATCCATAATTATGTCCCCACGGATGCAACGAATGCCTCGTTTATAAATGGGTTTTCATGTTTTTGAATCATCGCTCTGGCCGGGACAGGGCATCACAATATGGTAAGGGGGGTAACATTTCCTCACACGCTTGAGGTATTCGGCCAATCACAAGACACTGGATATCGGGCAAATCAGAGCACACCTCGCTTTTCAGAAACGATGAGCTTTGTAAAAATCTACTCGTTTCAAAAAGGCGGGGCATAGAGAAACAATAAGGTACAGTGTGTGGAAATAGTGTTCTTGAACGTAAACTGCATAAACCTTCATTACACAACTGACACAAAATAATTGTTCTTTTAGCAACCTCATATGACCCTTTGAACAGGTACAACAGTTTTAAAAACTGTTATATTGAGTAATACATATAAAAACACAAACTAACAAGTTTTACATGTGAAGTTATCTGCTGTTGTCAGGAATTTAGATTCAGCAGTTGTACAACATGGGCTGGCAATGTTGTGGCATTTTGAAACATTATGATGCTTATTATGAGAACGATAACTGTACTGTCCATAGGCGACACGTGACGTGTCGGAGCGGCGAATGTGGATTACCTACATACATTATATCTATATATAGAGTATCAAATATTAATTTGTTAGTAAAAATGTATCAAGTATATTGGGAACGTTTAAATATTTCATTACTTTTGAATTAAAATTTTTTTCTTGACATTTTTCAAAAACTTATTTGAAAACTTTGAATTGGAGATGTCGATGTGTTTTCAGCCTTTTGGATCCCACTGTGTATGTCACATGTTACAGCGGCTGCCCTGTTTGCTGAAGTCTTTTAAATAGTATTCTGTCCTTGTACAGGCAGTAACCATCTGTTGCACACAAGTTTTTATGGCATAACTGGTCAATAATATGATGCTTAAACTTGAAAACCTGCTTCGCAAGGACCAAAGAAGAACAGTTAAATCTTTTACAATACTGTTACTCCAATAACTATAAATAACATACATTTAAATTGGCAAACTACAATTTATAAGTTAATGAAAACAGAACACAACAAAGAACTTAACTTTCAGATGGAAAATTCAATGTAATAATTTGATTTTCATCAGAAAGTATAATCCCTTTACAAGTGGGAATATCAAGTGTCTGCTTGTCATAAAAATAATGTTTAGGTACTATTAATTCTTTTACTTGTTGAAAAGACGTGTGTGGTGTGTGTGTGTGTTGCATTTGCTTTGGGTCCCACAGTGCAGGTGCCTTAAGTCCATCTGAGAGAAGGCTCTGGGATCAACTCTCTATTGTTACTCCATAAACTAATAACAATTGGGCCAGGAGATTCCCACACTCTACGTCTTAAAAAGCTCTTTTATTTCCTTTTTCACTTGCATCCTCCTGCCTCCCACATCAACTGGACAAAATTCAATTTCTCTGAATTCTGAACAGTTCTGAACTGCACCAACAAGAAAGAACAATACTGCTACTGTAATGAATGTGGTTTATTGTCTTTATGCTTGGTTTGCATTGCACACTCAATGTTATGATTTCATGGAAGTTTTACGCCAAATGGCAGTGTTTGCATTTTAAAGACAAATTTAAAAGATCGTCTGATGATATGAAAGATTTCATTTGAAGTGTCATCTCTTTTTAGTGGTTGGTGGATGGATTGCAGTATAGAGAATATGCCAGAAAACCCACAGAATGGAATTATTGAGAGAGTGTGTTTGTGGGATAAATGCAAAGGTATCTAGAAAACATGGCACAAACAATAAATAAAAAGATCATTCTTCTGATGTAACTTCAGGGCGTCAGTCAAAAGATTAATTGCGTCAACACATCAACAATGGAAGATCTGGTCTGAGAATCCTATTGTATTGTATTGATGCTCTAACAGTCAAAAGCCTCTAATGGAGGCTGTAATTATCTCATTTTTAAATGACATTGCATAATTTCATCTAGCATCCCAAAAGGAAGTGTCAGCGAGAACAATGCAGAAATGAAAAGAATAAAGGAGTGTAGACATGGATCATCCCAGATCAAAATCTGAATGAAAAAAAGTGTGAAACAACACAAATTATTGCCCATTTGGAACAAGCAAGTCTTCCATCAATTAGTCAAACTAACTAGCATTTTACAATTTTACAATTAGCAAAAACTCAATCAGTATTATTTTTGTCCTATTTTCCTTTAAAATACCTTAACATAACAGTTTTATTTTATATTTTATTTTAACAAAACATAGATTCTCTAAATATCTCATGCAATTTATAATAAAACAAAAATACTGATTAAGATAATGATAGTGCTGGAAGAATTCACACACATGACCATATGAAACAATTTCCTTTTGGTTCCTGTTAAGACATGGAGTCTAGAAAGTACTTGCAAAATGACAGGACTTGTGGACTTTCCACTGAACAAAGAGCGCTCTGTTGTTTCAGAATGAATCATCAATAAACTATTACAGTAAGTGTAGTATCAGTCTACCGGATCTCCTGGGCCTGAGAAATCAATTAAACTATGGTCTTTTTTGTCCATTAGAATATCTTTGGTATCTCAATCCAGAGCTGGTGATAGAATATTTGTGATGTGATATCTAAAGTATAAGAACAATTATAAGCAGTAAAACATACAGTCCTGGATGCGAGTTGGTGTGGTATTCTAGTAATGCTAAAATACACATAATTGTGACAGGTATGAGGCAAACTCCTTTTCACCCCGTTACTGTGTATATCATTACTCAGCAACCATAGAAGCCAAATATTGACTTTAGTTTACGTAGTCCGGGACTATATCTTTAAGTAGAATATTGGCACTTACTGAATGTGCCTTATAAAAAATGGGTAGCACTATATTTTACAGTTCTATTCCACATGTACATACTATGTACTTATTATAACAATTACAATAACTGGGTAATAACTAGGTACACTGCCCTAACCCTATGTTACACCGTCCCTTTCTTTGTAAGTACAACTGTAAGTACAGGTAAAACGGCATGCACATACTGTTAAAACCAAAACAAACAAACAAACAGGTTCTGACCTTTTATTATAGTAGGCAATATTTATATAAAACAAAATAAGGCACCTTGAGGTGCATGGGGGGTTGCAGATGGTATGAATATAATGATTATGTACATTTCCAAAAATGGGTGGAGAGTGATGTACAGTATAACTATGATGTGAAATATTGATTTTTGCTAACTATCTGAGGTTTTACTACCTATAAAGTTCTAGATGGTTCAACTCTGGTAAAAGACGATTAACAGGACTTAATTAACAGAGTGATAAATACTTGCAGTCAACAAAATACATTGATACATAGTAAGATTGCATTATCAGCACACTTTTGAATACAAAACAGGTCAAACCTGTTATAACTATGTTTTAAAGGTAAGATAAATATATATTTAAAACCATTTAACTCTCAAACATCCATTTTTATTTTTTATAATTTTTAAAAGTATATTTCCTATGAGCAGTCTTAAAGAATATGGCATGGACCCACATGGAAAACATCACAACCTGTGGTGTTCTATTTCTTTTTTTTTTTACAGGCTTGAAATAAAACAACCAATGAAGGTACAGTTTCAACAAAGGAAAGGACAGGGTTCCACATTTTATAAAATGAGTTAACAGAGTCTCTAATGGAGTATTTAATTTTTTCCAGATGTAGAAAGGAAATTATGTCCTTCAACCAAGAAAAATGAGGAGGGGGACATGAGGATTTCCAATGTAACAATATTCGTCTTCTGGCTACCAATGTAGCAAAAGCAATCATATCAGCATGATGCTTGTTGTTCAAGCCATCAGCAGGGGGTACTCCAAAAATTGCAATTATTGGGCAGGGTTTCACAGAAATATTAAGAGCCTTTGACAATGTAGCAAAAAAAGAAGACCAGATACAATTTAGGACATGTATAAAATGTATGAGTATGATCTGCTGGGGATAGCGAACATCTATTGCACCTATCATCTTATGTTAAAGAAAGTTTCTTCAGCTTTGCCTTGGTGAAATGAATTCTGTGAACAACTTTGAACTGAATAAGATTCAAACGAGCACAAAGACAGACAGAGTTAATTTTAGCTAGAGCATTATTCCACAACTCCTCGTCAAGTTCCAGTCCTAGCTCCCTCTCCCAGGTTTCCTTGAGTGCAAAAAGGGGAGGGAGGTGTGAAGAGCATAACAGGCCATAAATTGAGGCAAAATGACGGTGTGATTTCGACATTATAACTTCAATTAAAGTTTCCTTTGTCTGGTGAGGGAAGGTAGCAAAATGTGCTTTAGCAAAGTCACGTAATTGAAAATAGCGAAATAAATTGAATTTAGAAATTTCAAATCTACTCAGCAAATCATTGAATGTCACAAATGTGTGATCGAAAAAAAAAAAAATGAAACGATACCAAACCCTTCTACCCTGAGCTGTGCAAAAGTTGAATCCAAAGCCGAAGGTGTGAAAAGGTGATTACCACAAATAGGCATATAAATGGACAAAGTGTTTAATTTAAAGTGGTGACGAAACTGTTTCCAGATTTTAAGCGAAGAAAGCACAATCAGGTTAGTGGTGTATTTAGAGAGGCACCGCAAGTTGGAATCAAAAACTAATGCTGGTAATGAGGATGATATGCAGGAGCTAGCTTCTATCATACACCAATTAATATCCGGGGAGTTACACCATGCATATATTTTCTGGATATTAGCTGCCCAATAGTAAAAAAGGAAATTTGGAAGAACGAGACCACCTTCTTGTTTGGTTCTTTGAAGAGTTGACTTTGAAACACATGGGGGTTTACTAGCCCAAATATATAAGGATAGTGGCCCCCATCAAAATGATTAAAAAAAGATTGGGAGAGAAGAAAGAAAAAATGGGAACAGTCGGAAATAAAAAAGACGGATTGGGAAGGATATTCATTTTACTTGATTCATCCTCCCTATAAATGAGAGGGAAGACTGCTCACGCTGAAGATTAAGGTATGGGCCCATTAATTTATGTCAAATTTGCGTTGTGGGTTGAAAATTCCAATGGTTTGAAATTGAATCCCTAAGTAACGGAAGCCGGTATAAGGACAGCGAAAAGGGAGCTCTAAATGCAATCAGTTATGGGAAAACACCCGCTTAGCAAAGTTCAGCTTCTACCTGAAATAGAGTCAAACTCATTTCAACAGATCCAGTATCTGTGCAGCGTAAGAGGGATCAAAAAAAATATAACAGGGATCTCTGCATAGAATGGAGACACGATGTCTCTTCTCCTCGGTGAATACTGAAAATATGAAGATGATTTTAACGTATAGAGAGAGGGTCTATAGCCAAAAGGCAAAAAGGAAGAGGAGAAAGGGGCAACCCGACGGGATCGCCCGAGGGAGAGAGAGAACAATTTTGTAAAACCACAAAGGACTAAGCCCACTCCACAGTTCAAAAGCCCTTCTCCGCGTTCTAGCGGAATAACAATTATCTGGCTTGAATGACCAGGCGGGAAGTAAGGCATAAATTCAGCAGTCTATGAGTGGATGAAACTTGACTTGACCCAGTATAAAGCCAGTTTGATCATCTGATATAATGGATGGAAGATGAGCCTCTAACCGTTTGGCCAGTACTTTAGCAAGTAATTTAACATCATTATTAATTAGGCTAACAGGTCTGTAGCTGCCACAAATTTTAGTGTCTTTGTCTTTCTTCAATATTAAGGGAAACAAAGCTTGGTTTAAGGATGACGATAAGAAGCCTTGATCAAAGGAATGATTGTATAATTCTAATAATAAGGGGGATAACTGAATGGAAAACATGCATACATCTCCTCCAAGCTAAGAGGCTCATCTAGGCTACTGGCTATATCTGGGCTTATTTGAGGTATTTCTAATGGTCCAAACAGGCTGCTGACTTGTAAAGATTAGAATAAAAATGGGCACAAATAAAATCTCTGAGCGTTGTTTAGCAACGGAGCTGTTTAATAAAGGCTATACTTGACAGGAATCATACCCTGTGAGTAACTGGAAAGCAGTTGATGTAGAGCTGAGATGCTAGAAGAGCGGCCATGTCCTATCTCCATGCTTAAATAGGTTGGATCTTGTGCATTTTACAGAAACTCTGCCTGTTGTCCTGTGTACAGTAAGGCAATTCAGTTTGTAGTGTAGCGCTGTGTCTCCAGAAAGGGTTGGTGATGGCATTAACCTTATCACTTTTAAAATTGTCACTGAGTTCCTGGTGTTATTTTCTGCTTTAATCCAATATGCATTCTCAAAAAACTTCCACTATATAAAACTTTAAATGTTTGACATAGAAGTGATGGCGACATAGTAGCACAATAAAATGCACGAAAATTTTTATCAGCCCACAACCAGTATTAAGCCCCGCCTCCAGCATGTCTACATACGTTTGGGGGCAAGAAAGGTCTAAAATTGTGGGGCATGGCTGAGATAAATTGTGACTATTCTGTAGACTTAATAGAGAAATAGAGCTGGTCTAAGAAACAATAAATAGGCCTAAACCATGCGGCCATTGAAAAGAAAGGGAAAAATCTTGCGTGGCTTAAGGAAGCGCAGGGGTCTACACATCCCAATTGACCTAGAAGAGAGAAGGCCTAGACATGAGTCGGAAGCGATGATTGGGTGTTGAAAAAGCGGTGATCTACTGGGTTGATGTGCCAATTAATTTTGTTGGGGGGGTTGGGATCACTAAAATAAGGCGGGAGTGTCCAAGTTTGGAAGGGGCAGGCAGAGGTGGTCAAGAAAAGCAGGGTAGCCCTATTGGGGGCATAAACGGAGCTAATATGACAGTGTTTGGATACAGAAAGCCGATAATATTACTGTAGCGCTTATCAGATCCGAAAAAACATTGTATGGACCACTTATCGTTTGGTCATTACAATAGCAGTGCCTCTAGATTACTATAAACTGAATGAAAAACTCGACCCATCCAGGCTGCGTAGTAACATGGCACTCATTCTGCGTGAGTCTACTGTAGAAAACCAATATCGTAGACAGGCTCTTAAGTGCGAGAACACTCTTGCTTTTTAATTTGATCACCTAGAACCTACATTCCAAGTAACAAAGTTTGACAGTATGATCAGCCAGCCCTCTGTGTCATTAAGGACACATTTACGTTGTTGTAAAGTTAAATAAAAAACAAAATGTCTGCGACGCATGGAACGAAATGAGTGCGGAGGAGAAAAGAAAAGAAAAACGAAAAAAGGGAGGGGGTTCCAACCATACTCACAACTCTGGCTGCTCGTCTTTTGACAGACGCCATATTTAAACTATTTACAGTAGGCTATATACCTGTGACTTCAACCCTCCCGTTTCGGAATTGGTATAGTCCACCTGTTTGTACACGATTAATAGAAAAGTGATGGTGATAGAATGATTCCTCTGCTCAGGTGAATCGAAGATCCGTTCCAACCCATTAAAACAAACTCAGCTTGGAGGCGAGCAGGGCCTTACAGCATTCCAACGCCGAGCTCCCTGCTTGTAAAGTTAGGCTTCTTATCATCATAGTTGAAGAGCCGTGCTCTGTATGATAAAGCTGCAAGCCGCGACATCTTGATTTAGTGACATAGTAGCGAAATAACCTTGTGAGGATTTAGCCACCTATGACACGTTCCTGGAGAAGTATCAGTGAACTCTAATGACAGTGGCACTGTGGGAGATTTCTCGGTTTTTACCGAGGTTTGGGCCAGAGAACGGGGGCAAGAATCAGCTCGGTGGCTACTGCACAAGCCGCATAATGCTGCGTAGTCCTCCTGGCCGTTCGTACTTACAAGTTGACAAGCCGTAAACGACGTTCAGTGCGTTCAAGTCAGTTTAGTCGGCACATGATGGCGGTGTACCTTCTTTTAATAAATTTCAAGAAAATACAACAGGGTCTGTTAATTCTGCTTATAGAAAATGAAAAGCAAAAAATTTGCATTAGGTGTGTTTTGCGTTTTTAATATTTAAAAAAAGTAATTTATGAAGCTGCTTTAATCTGTATCGCATAAAAACTTCATAAAAACGATCAATTTAGACAAAAATACAACTACAGACGTTGCATCCATCGATCCCGCCATGTTTCTCATTGACACGCCCATAACTCGGAAACTCGGGGCTTAAAGAAAATTTCGACTTTGTGGTGGCGTTCATGTGCGTTCAACCTGTAAATACGATCTATCTGACATGACTTGAACGCACCATAAGAAGTTCGGACAGCAGGTTAGTCATGAACTCCCTTCCGCTCTTTCCCTCAATGCCCTCCGGTACGCCTACCACTCGTATGTTATGGTGCTTCGAGCGAGAAACCAGATCTTCTACGTTAGCTTTAAGCGCCGTGTTTTCGTTTTCCATGATTGTGAGTTTTGATTGAAGAGCGTTTACATCTTGCTCCAGCTGAGTTATTCGGTCGCTATGATCTGAGAGACCCGATTCCATTTCGCTGATGGTCGCTGCCTGTGTTGTCAGGGTTGCGCCAATCAATTCGATTGAGGACTGGATTGGTTCCAGAGAACTATTTAAAAGTGCAACAAACTCTCCAATCATGTCTTTTCTGAATTTTTCAAGCTCCTTAACTAGAGACTCGATTGTGAGCTGCACAGATACGGACTCATTTTCTGCCATTTTGCTGCTTTATTGACAGGCCTGCGCGTGTTGAACTTGAGTCTGTTGCTTACCGCCTGTCCTCGTAGACTTGCTCATTTTGAGTAAAAATTCCGAAGATGGGGTGTTTCAAACATGAAAAAAAGGATGTAATGAGTTCGATGTATTGAAAAAAAAATAGGGTGTATTATGAAAGGATTACATGAAATAACACGGAGATTAGACACCGTTGCGTCCGAACGCAGTCATTACCAAACAGAAGTCCACTCTATTTTATTTAATTTTATTTTAGAGATGTCCTTGTTTACAGTGTCAATTATCATTTAAGAAGTCTGGTACTTTATTAACTGCATGTACTTAATATATGGTTAGGGTTGGGATTTTGGTTTGGTTTTTGCATGTAATTATGCCTAATTTATTGTCATTATAATAGTGAGTACATGTAACGTGTACACCGTAAAATAAAGTGTTACCATTGTATTTTATAATTTATTTTTTTAGTTTAGTTTAGTATTAGCATATTTTAGTTTAGTTTAGTTTATTGTGCAAGGTAGCCATTACAGTGGTGCAATACAATGACTCATTCTCAGTGAAGGACTGTCGTGTCAATCAAAGCTTTTTTCAAGAAGTTTCTCACTGCTGCAGGTATAATAGTCCACCTACATCAGGAGTCTCCATTCAGAGCTATTAGCAGTGGGCGGGAACAGTTGTACATTCTTGTGGTTTTAGATTTGCGTGTGATTTAAATGTTAGGATGTCCTTTTTCATGGTTGCCCTGGTAATGTGAGTAACACAGGCTCAATGACAATGTCAACAGATGACTTGCTGAGCAAATGGAAAAATAATTTGACGTAAGGGGAGTGAATTGCCTGTGGCGTTTGTTCTTGTCAAATTCTGCTGGATATGCCCATAAAAACATGCAAAACACACCCACACTAATTGTATAAAGCCTAATAATTCATTTTAAGTGGTAACAGACTTGTTAAAACAAGCACATTTAATGAATTGTTTTATTAAAAAAGCCTAAAACCAAGCATAATTGTGTCATCATCTTCACCACTTAAACATGGCAACGTCATCTTGATATGGTCGAACAAACATGACACGTACAAAGCGCAAGGTAAACCGAGGCGACAGCCAAACAGCGTTTACTTAAGTGATAGGACCTCGGGGAGCTGCATGCATGGTAACGCAGCCAACTAAGCAGTAACTAGTGTGGAATTTCACCTGTGCTTTTGTCTCGCAACACGAGTGGCGAGATGCTGTTTCCTCACTTAGAGCCTCGGGTCATTGTGACGTTGCTGCAGGGTGCCAGAAGTGATAAATTATTTCAGCGCCTGCATCTGTGGGGTCAGCTTTCCCATAGGTGCCACACAAAACACGGTAAAACAAAGGCTCTAATGGCAGAGCGAGACACAACGGCAAACTGAAAATGAGAAGGGGTCTGAATTAGCTTTTGATTTGTGCCAGAGGTGTCGTTTTTCTCCTTTGGGATTTGGTTGGATTTCAGGCTGAACGAACTGAATGGTTAATTGTGAACCGCGATACCACCTATGCCGCTAAATTGGAGCTGTGATTAATACTTATGTATAATGCTGCTGCAATCAATCTGTCTTTCTTCATTCAATCATAAACCACCAGTCAGCTAATAAACATTATGGGGAAAACTCTGGCCTTTTCTGGGCAAGCTGGTTAAACTAGTTGAGCACACTGGCAACTAGCATTGAAACACAAAATATCTTTTTCAAGGCCCAAAACTTCAATAAAGGTGCAATCACTTTTGCTGTTAAAAATGTTCAGGTGAAAACCAGTCATCTCAATAGGAATCAGCACGATCAGGAATTTAATGTCAGGACGAAAGTTTTTGCCACACAGATTTCGCAACAGCTTCATGTTGGTCACACACATTTGCCAGAAACAGAAAGCTGCTTGATTTGAAAGTGACTTCTGTGTGAGTAATGCTTCATCGCTACACTTTTGACAGCAGACAATGGACCTTTTTTGTCTGATAATGTGACTGTACTTTAAAGCCCCAATTTTCACTGAATTTAGCTGTTTCATCTAATCAAAATTGTGCAATTGCAAGTCCTCAGAATGAATTAAAAATGGACAGACATTTATGAATCATACGTCTGAATAGATTTATCCTTGCATTTTCCTTCTTATCAGCTTTTTTTATGCTCATTGATCATGCAGTGTATGAAAATGTAGCTTTGAGGATCTGGCTGCATGGTCTTACCACAGAAATATAAATTTTCTTAGCAACTGACTGTTTTAAATCATCCTGTGCTAACAGATCATGACAAGAGAGTTAAAGACAATTTACGCCTGCTGTATGAATATGAACACTTTCCTGTAGGAATTAGCTGTGACTAGTTTGGACACGAGGTTAAATATTTCTCTTCAGGTTCAAAGAAACCACAGCAGCGTTGTGTTATTGTGTAGACTTTGATATTAGGGAAGCATTGTCGGATAATATAGTACATTGGATGTGTTTGTACAAGTAGCATGTTCCCTTTTGCCAACAGACTTAATACTATACAACAATTAATAGTCAGTCACAGCAGCCCTAACTCTTTGAGATGAGAAAAAGAGTACATACATAATTTATAAAAAAAAACAAAAAAAACCAGTTTTGTTCTATACTAAGCCTGATTTTATACGTCTAATATTGCTTATTATATTGTGGAAAGATGGGGCCGACAAGCTTATAATAGAACCTTATACAAAAAAAAATCACATAGGTAACTGGGGCAATTGTTAAAAAAAAAAAAAAAAGAAAAAAAAAGCCAGTTTTAGAATGATTGGAGGATATGTGACACTGCGACCGAGGCAATGATGATGAAAGTTCGCTTTGCCATCACAGAAATACAATTTTATTTAAATTTTAAAAATAGAAACCCGTATTAAAACTTACAATTAATATTCAAAATATACTGCTTTTACTGCATTTTGAGCACTAATGCAGCAGGTTTCTTAATGCTCCAACATACTGTCAATGAAATGCTTAAAAGCCTCTGTGTGCCTTTATGGTACCTAAATATTATTTTATCTTCAGTCTAATATGTAAAAAGAGCACAAACAAAGATCTAAGATCTACAAAGACGTAAAATCTATAATCAGTCAAACATGATAAAAACGTTCAATTGTAGGATGAAAAAAAATCAGAATCAGCACATCAGGTAAAAATGAAATAACACTTAGCTAACAATTTTTGGTTTCTACATTGTTTTGGGAACATTCGTTTCTGGTTATGAAAAATACAAAATCATAGTACATAAAACAAAACAAAACATTAGTGAACGTAGGGTTTCACAGAAAAAAGAATGTAGAACATTGTGAATTTGTTAAAAAAACATTCCATAAAACGTTCTCTAGTTCCATAAAAATAATAATAATAATTTGAAATGTTTTATTTTGAAAGGCTTCTACATCCTCCATTGTAGAAATCTCTTTTGTTGTTGATGTCTAGTACACTGTGCTTTGCATATACTCTCATATGTTCATGTCCACCTTGGGTTTAACCGCAAAGGTCTAAGGTGAATATCTGGGCAATGACAACGTCCTTAGCATGATATTTGAGGGTGTGTTTTGGTTGGGTCACCCTCCCTGTGAGACAGCAGCTGTCAGTGAAGAAGACTAAGGCGTCTTTGTGCCAAAGGGATGACAAGATTAACATGAGCTATACTGATGGCTGCTGTTGACGCAGAGCCAACATGGAAATCATAGAGCCGACTTTAGAGAAAGATGAGCTGTGCTGAACGCTGTGGAGCCATTGTTCTGTGTATACTGCTTAAATGATTACGTGCACAATAGGCAATAAAGTAAGCCAAAACTCCAATTCAAAATATTTACTTTTCTTTTTTTTATGGTTTATATAAAGGAACGCCACTATTTTTGAAAATAGGATCATTTTCCAACTCCCCTAGAGTTAAAAAGTTTAGTTTTACCGTTTTCAAATCCATTCAATCGATCTCCGGGTCTGGCGGTAGCACCTTAAGCTGTAGCTTAGCATAGATCATTGAATCTGATTAGACCGTTAGCATCTGCTCAAAAATGACCAAAGAGTTTCTGTATCTTTCCTATTTAAAACTTGACTCTTCTACAGTTACATCGTATACTAAGACCGACAGAAAATGAAAAGATGTGATTTTCTAGGCCGATATGGCTAGGAACTATACTCTAATTCCGGTGTAATAATCAAGGAACTTTGCTGCCGTTCCATGGGTGCAGCAGGCTCAATGATATTACTCAGCGCCTGAAAATAGTCCCCAGCACTCTCTCTGTGCAAGAAGGTGGTCACGTTGGTTATGTTGAAACGGAAGTTCATTTTAGGCGTCTGCACACCCTCCTTCTTGCCCTGCTTGCGTTAATATCTTGCACCTGCGCACCACACCACCAAGCACAAACACGTCCCTTGAAATTACGCGGAATGAGAGTATCGTTCATAGATCATATCGCCTAGAACATACGAAATTCATTTTTCGCGGTCTTAGGTACACGATGTAAACTACAGAAAGAGTCAAGTTAAATAGCGAAAAATATGGAAACTCTTTGGGTCAGGTTTGAGCAGAGCGATGCAAACGGTCTAATCAGATCAATTGATCTATGCATAAGCTAAGTAAAGTGCTGACGCAAGACCAGGAGACGGCTGATATCTGACCCTGGAATGGATTCGAAAAGGTTAAACTCAACGGTTTAACTCTAGGGGTAGTTGAAAAATGACCAACATTCTTCAAAAAATAGTGGAGGTCCGGCGAATTATGAGCGATAACTCAAACTCAATCCTACTTACGTCTAAACCAAGCCATTACAAGCAATTTATAGATTTTAATTTACATTACTTAGACCATTAATTAAGTTTTCATCCAAACCTGATCTACGCACACATGCACTCACTTTTGGGTTATCGCTGTGTTGTCCAGACATGTAACACTTACACTGATACTTTTATGCCATAAGCTCCATCAGTGACAGGTGTAGATGGACTAGACACAGACACACAGACAGAGTATTACATCGGTCATGTGAAAACACATTGATAATGCCTGTTCTCACAGTGCAGTGCTTTCACAGGCCTTTCCCCAGGGTGGATGCGTAGTGAAGATGGAGCGGATAAATACAATGCTGATGTCTAAGACAGCGCTGACACTCTCACACACATACACATTTGTTTTTCATAAAATAACAAAATACTAGTCAGTCATCATTCCATTATGGATCCTCTGTAAGCCTGTTGTCAACTAATTTCTTTCTGTATTCTATAATTGCAGGACTTTTTAGCAGACAGCATCAATTATAGTTTGGTTTTAAATTAAAATTAGTTCAAATATGAAAGTACACATTAAAAATATAATATTAAGTTAACTTCAATCAAAGCTACACTGTAAAAAATGATATCATCAATATGTCATGACAACATGTGTTGTTACATTATTTTAACTACAATAATATGCACAAATAATATGTGTGTGATTTTTTTTTAAAGCACTGGGACTATGTGAAAATATAGAATATGCTTTTGCCAAAGTAAATTACGTTGTATGTGACATGTTGTTAGAACTATTTAAATTATTACACATGAAAGAAAAACAAAATTCTATGAATACTCAGAACATACTCATATTCTGAAAATGTAGAAATCATCATTTCGCAATATATATATAAAAAAACATTGTGATTTTCTAATATCTAATCTAATCTATTATACCATTTAATATCTAATATGATTATTATTACAATTATGTTAGTAGTGTTTTTATTTGATAATTGATTAATTACAAGATAAGGATTTATTAATCACGGTTTACTGTTAATTTTCCGTACCTCTGATGTGAAGTAAAAGATTTACTATCTATTAATACCATTATAATCAATACTACACATGTCAGTATTTTTGAGATATAACAACTTATTCATATAATATAAGAAACATTAGATAATATAACCTCTTTATACTGTATATAATATAAAATAAATCCAAAAAATATATTGCAATGGATAGTTACTAAAAATATCTTTAAAAATTTACATGAAAAAAACTCAAATGTAAATATTAAATATTGCACATATCCAAACTGTGGTATCAATTTCCATGGTTGTATGACCTCATATGTTAAAACTACTGAATCTGAACTCCATGTCCATGATTACTACACCCTTGGGTTGTACCCATCTACAAAAATGCTGCATCTATTCAGGTACACAATGTAAAGTACAATAACAAGTAAAATATTAGAGCCACACCTCCAACACAAGCGTTTTGAGAAACAGCTTCATTGTACAAAAAATGCACAGCATTTATATTAGCGAAAGTTGATAACGCCCAAAACTATAAAAATGACTCCTACACTATGATAAAGGACTGAATTGAATCATCACAAAGGCCTGCAAAAACCTACAATAAATCTGCCCAAGTCAGTGTTTGATCACATTAACTAACCTGACAAAACTGGCAAGACCAACAGTTAAATGTGTTGTTTATCAATGTTGTGTTTTAATGTACATTTATATTGTAGATTATAAAAATCTCAATCCCGACTCAAGAAATCAGCAAGATATACTGTATCAGCAACCAAACTCAAGCAGATAATATGCATCACTGTCTACCAAAGGATAGAAAAGGATAAAACCCTGTTAATCCACTACAGAACAGGCACATTTGACTTGTCTGACCAGCAGAGAAGCTTAAAGGTGCTGGTTTGTGACTTTCATTGTGACTTTGTGACTTTCAATTCTTTCATTGTGTTCAGACACATGAGCGCTGGGACTGCTTGTCTTCTCTTGCGTAGTGGAAAAACAGAGTAAATAACATTAGTGAATACTCTGATTTAAAAACACGATGTCTTTCATTGGTTTGATAATGTTTTGGTAGAAGAAGTGCTGATATGAGTGGTCAGATTTGACATACATGCATTGTGTTAAATACATTTTTAAAAGTATGTAGTTATTATATACTGTATATATTTGTTCTAACTAGCCTAAAATAAATGTATAAATTATGCCTAATATTGACATTCTGGCTGCATGTCAATTGACATACTTATCCCTAAAAGTATGTAGTTTGTTAGTGAGTAGAGCTAGTGGGAAAGTACAGTACATTCTTTTGAGTTTGTTGTAAGCCATTATTGGGACATCACATCATGTGCCATACTATTTACAGTGGGTACGGAAAATATTCAGACACCCTTAAATTTTTCACTATTTGTTATATTACAGCCATTTGCTAAAATAATTTAAGTAAAAAAAAATTCCTCATTAATGTACACACAGCACAACATATTGACAGAAAAACACAGAAGGTTGACATTTTGGCAGCTGTATAAAAAAGAAAAAAACTGAAATAACCAGGGTCTAAGTATTCAGGAACCTTTGCTGTGCACTTCCTATGATTTAACTCAGGTGCTGGTCCATTTTTGAGTCATCCATGAGATGGTTCTACACGTCATTGGAGTCCAGCTGGTTTGATATATGGATTGGATTGATTAGAACAGCCAAACACTGTCTATATAAGACCGACAGCGCGGCATCAGAGCAATGAGATCAGAGGTCAAAGGAATGCCGAAGAGTCAGAGCCGAATTGTGGCAAGGCACAGATTGCACGGTTACAAGAAAAATTTCTGGTGCACTTAAGGTTCCTGAGAGCACAGTGGCCTCAATAATCCTTAAATGGAAGACGTTTGGAACAACCAGAACCCTTCCTAGAGCTGGCCGTCCAGCCAAACTGAGCTATCGGGGAGAAGAGCCTGGTGAGAGAGGAAAGAAGAACCCAAAGATCACGGTGGCTGAGCTCCAGAGATACAGTCGGGAGATGAGAGAAAGTTGTAGAAAGTCAACCATCACTGCAGCCCACCAGTCGGGGCTTTATGGCAGAGTGGCCCCGACGGAAGAAGCCTCTCCTCAGATGCCAGGACACTGAAGCGAATGGGTTTCTAAAAAAAAAAAAAAAAAAACACCGGAAGGGACTCAGAGTGTGAGAAATAAGATTCTCTGGTCTGATGAGCCCAAGATAGAACTTTTTGGCCTTAATACTAAGCGGTATGTGTGGAGAAAACCAAGCACTGCTATTCACCTGTCCAATACAGTCCCAACAGAAGCATGGTGGTGGCAGCATCATGCTAGGGGGGTGTTTTTCAGCTGCAGGGACAGGACGAATGGTTGCAATCGAGGGAAAGATGAATTAGTACAGGGATATCCTGGACGAAAACTTTTCCAGAGTGCTCAGGACCTCAGATTGGGCCGGAGGTTTAACTTCCAACAAGACAATGACCTAAGCACACAGCTAAAATAACGAAAAAGTGGCTTCACAACAACTCTGTGACCATTCTTGAATGACCCAGCCAGAGCCATGACTTAAACCCAATTGAGCATCTCTAAAGAAACCTAAAAATGGCTGTCCACCAACGTTACCATCCAACCAGACAGAACTGGAGAGGATCTGCAAGGATGAATGGCAGAGGATCCCCAAACAGGTGTGCAAAACTGTTGCATCTTTCCCAAACAGACCATGGCGTATTAGAAGTGTAATATGGGGTCAAAAGGGTGCTCTATAATAGGAGCAAAGGGTCTGCGAAGGGACCATTGATATTTCCGTTTTCTTTAAAAAATCGACAAAAACTGTACAACCATTCTGGTTTTTCTTCAATGGGGTGCTGTGTGTACATTAATGGGGAACAAAATTAACTTAAATGATTTTAGCAAATTGCGCAATATAACAAAGAGTGAAAAATTTAAGGGGGTCGAATACTTTCCGTACCCACTGTCTCTGGTTAGAATATATAAGATATAACTTTCAGATTCAAGCATTTCTCTGCACTTTTCTTCAACTGAACATTTCAAAAGAAAACTCAACAGTGTCCAAAGCATTGTTCTTTCTGGCTAACACTACCATCTGCTGTGCAGCTGAGAAAATGTACAGGTATTTGCACAATACTATTGGTTGCCTCATTCATATTGTATGCTGAAACAAAACATCCATTTCTTTATTTCAAAATCAACTGACGCGCAAAATGAAGATCTGTGCCAAAGCTAACTTGAAATATTGACTTTGTTCGACAAATGCCATGCTGAAATTCCTCAGAAGACAGACTTTAAACACTAACTACAAGTCTTGCATGACTCAGTCAGATAAAATGTCACAGTCCTGATCAAGTGCCGTAGAGATGTTCACATCATCACAGGAAACCATTCACTTCCTCAGTAACTTCACATTTTTCTGTGATTTAAGGAGTGTCTATTTTTACTATGTATTTCAGCCCAGGTTTCGCACATATATTTTGAGTTAAGTATAAGTATAAGTTTTATACTTTAAGTATAAGTTTTATACTTCCTTATTATATGAATCTTTCATATTCTTTCAGGTCTTTAAGGCACAGGCCAGAATATGCACACATAACTTTATGCTTCCTCAATATTGTTTTGAAATTACACAAATTTACACTCAAGTGAATTTATTCAGAATATGTTTTCAGCTATTTCCACACTGTAAAAATATGAAGTCAGAGATGTCCTAACAATATTGCATTTCTCTCTCTCTCTCTCATCTCTCTCTCTTTTTCTTTCTTTCTTTCTCTCTCTCTCGCTCTCTCTCTCTACACACACACACACACACGTCATTTCACATGACGAAATATAGTGGTTAAGTAATGACAAAACATAACTCGCAATTACGGGAAAAATAAAACTGTTGTAATTTTTTCCCTCTATGAGGAAGAATTGATATCCTGCAATGTAATAAATGACTGAATGTAAGAATAAGGAAGTCTGGAGTAGGGACTTTGACCCAGCATTGGATCTATCATCGAGACAAAGAGCAATGATGAATGTAAAGACAGACAGAGAGATTGATAAGATAAACATATTTTAAAAACATGAAGACAAATGTACTAATTCGGACTCCAGGTTAGGTTTTCCGAACAACGTGCTGTTGATGGACACTTGAATATTGATTAGCTAGTGTTCCAGTGTGTTAGTCAGCTAATTTAGAAAAATCTGCTGTCGCTTTCAATATATCTTAGTGTGAAGCCATGCCATCAGTCTGAAGTGAATAACAAGTTAGCGTGTGTAATCTATAAAATGGCTATTACTTTTGGATAGCCAGACTTTTGACTATTGGCGTCAAGTCTGGTCCACTTTGCATCTTACCCTGGCCAAGAGCCGTCCTATTATACAGGCAGAGAACCTTTTTCACTTTATTTATTTAGATGCATACTTGTATATCAGGTGCAATTTTTGTGCATTTGTGTTCTGTGCCTCAGACGTGTGTATTGAATTAAAACATTTCCCACTACCTGTAGATGTGCAGTATATTGTGAATAAAGTGACTATTACCCACAGTTTATGCTTTTATGTGACTTTTAGGGTGAGTAAGTCTAAAATGAATGACTCTAGCCATAAAGTTTAAATATTTATGTGAAAATTAGTGGAAAATACCTTAAAAAATCTAAAAGTACAGGTAATTAAGTAAATTATTTCATAGGCATAATATGGTAAATTGTGGGGAAAATGCACTATAAATCTAAGATATCTAATCTTTTGCAATATAGGCTTTCATGAATCTAAAAGGTTCCACATGCAGTGACAGACACAAATGTTTTCTATTCAGTAAATCAAATTTATGTCATTTACAGTTGTGTGCTTAAATTGGGTTCTGTCTGTCAGTAAGGTTCACTTTCAGTTGGACTAAGGCAGCAATTTGTCTTTTTTTAAATATCCTAACAACTGAAGTTGATTATAATGTTGATTATAACTGCTCACTTTTCTCCCCCAGTAATTGCATCACTTGCAGTGTACACAGTTTCATTGATAATGTCCGAACTTTAGCATTATCGCGTCGCTCTGTTGCAGTGCAGACACGGTGATAGATTTGAAATACACACATGCGCACAGTACTTTGGATTCAGTATTCAGCAGTGTTGTCTGTGAAATGAGGGGGGTAGGGAGAAGTGCTCCCTAAGGCTCAATGGATTAGACACATTCTCTCTGGAGGGGTCATTAGCCCACACTGATTATCTAAAGATCCAATGACCTACCTCCTCCCACTCTGGACACACTTCGCCTTCCCCTCGCCATATTCAACCCCCATGGGGTTCAGGTAAAAACAGCAGGGGGTCTGGACAGATGTGGAAGCCCGTCATCTGATATCAATGTCTGTGGAAAAAGAAGGGATTTAGTTTTTTACACCTTAGACTGAAAAATGAAGAGCAAGACAAACATGGCCCAATAAGAATGATTTACAATCATATTATAATATTAAACACAAGAACGCCATAATAAATACAATGGAAATCGACCAATAATAATAACTGAACAATTAAAGAGTGGTTAAAATATCATTGGTCATATTTTTGAACGAACCTCTTGCGCAGCAAAAGGTTGAAGAAAATTCCATAAATTTACACTGAAGAAGGGCAACATGGTGATCATAATAGCATGTAGACTTTGTGGTGAGCTCTTTTGACTTAAAACGGTGAGCAACCACTTAGCAACCACCAGAAAACCATTAGCAACCATATAGCAATATGCTTAACACCTTAGTAAACACCCCAAACACTCTAATGGACCCTTTTACAGACTGTGATTTGTGATGACGAATTTCCACAATATCTTCATTAATTCGTTAGAGTTTTCGTCCTTTTTCCAAAGTTTTGGGAATGCAATAGTGGAGGTTTTCTTTTGCTGTTGGAGTAAATGCAGGAATTATGTTTGCTAATGAAGTACACTCTGCTATAGTTTATAACCTGAACACGTGAAAAGGGTCTACGTGGCTTCACGCATGCCACAAGCAAACACAGATCGAGTGTCTCTGAAACTGTAAAAAGATCACAGATTTATGCAAGATAGTGATTTTTGTTTGAATTACATTGTTCAATTTCAGTAATTTTTAACATTAGTAATTATGGGTAATCAATTAAATTTTTCGGATTTATGAATTAGATAACTAAATATATAGATAATAAATATATTATTATCATGTTAATAATGTTTGTTCTAATAGGTTCAAAGTCACTTGTCACCAAGACGCATCATTTGATAAAAAATACAGTTAAAACAGTAAAATTGTGATAGATGTAATTGAAACAAGTGCTTTCTTATTTTAATTTTATAAATACATAATTTAAGTATATATATATAATATTTAAATTTTGTAAAAATTTTATAAAATATTAGGCATCGAATCATTCTAATTGCTGATTTGGTGCTCAAGAAACTTATTATTAGTACGTATATGATTATTATATTCTGATTAATAAGGCTGAAATGTTGTGCTTCTTAATAGTTTGGCAACAACTGCGAACCTTTTTTCAGGATTTGCTGATATAGAAAGTCAAAGAAACAAATGTATTTGAAAATGAATATTTTGTAAAATTGCAACATGTCTTTTCTGTCCTTTCCATCAGTGAATGGCCTTGCTGAATAACTTACCTTACTGGACATCGTGAATCTCAGGTATTTCGATAACCGATGCGCTTGGCATTACCAGGCATAACGTCTCTAGTGGCAGTAGTGACCAAATTCCAGTGAATCTGGCAACGCGAAAGTGCCTATTGTTTGTCAAAAGAGACTTGGCAAACAGCCTGTATATAGAAAATTTTTAAAAAAAACCCAAACTCTCCCCAAAAAAATTTTTTTTTAAAAAAAAAAAAAAAACAAAAAACTTTTTTT